>JAJQXH010000028.1:1667500-2042500 GCA_022343465.1 Oscheius sp. G VE-2021
AATGTAGTTGACCTCAGGCAACAAAAGTAAATTAGTTCTGGAATTAGGTCACAGCCGGAAAAAGACGTTGAAAGTATAATTTTAGCAAAAGTTCTCGGTGATTTTGAGTGACGCGGAGGCTTTGTCAGGCGGAATAATTACAATCTCAGGGGATTCCGGCAGTTGTTTACCTGGGAAGAGTACAATTTCTTGAGGTGGTTCTTGGTCAAAACAAGAGTCATTATTATAGAGAACTGGGAAGATGATGAAAAATGGTGTTTTCAGTTCGAAATATGAGAAGTTTGTCATTCAAATTGGTATAATATTTGATTTTTGGTTATTGTTCACACCAAAATGTAGATGTCTGTTGTATGAATTTAGGCCACGAAAAAAACTAATCAGTTGCTTTCATTATTGAAAAGCTGTTCTTCGGCCGCTGAAATTTCAATGAATGGTTTTTGGAGAAACATCTTTAGGAAAACAGAGGTCTTTGAATGGAATTAAATGGGATTTGAGATTTAAAAAAAATAAAAAATAATTCTCACAAAGCCTTAGAAACTATAATCATACACTTTATGTTTTTTATTGGCTTAGATAAAATTTATATGCATAAAGAACTCCTTTTAAAAAATTACTTTATTAAACAATGAACACAACATTTAGTCAATTTTGCATCGAATTTGTAAAGGAAAAAAGTTTTTCATTTGTTTTTCTACGTAGTAAAATATCCTTTCGCTATGAAATCAAATAGCAAAAAACGTTTTCTTTCCAGGACCCCGAATGGGTCCATTTTACAAATCTACAATTAATTCCAAGCAGTTGTGAGCAAAAACGAAATAGCAAAATTTTTAGTTTGAACTTTTCTAGTTTTCTCAAAACTAATCACGTTCCTCGTTTTGTCATCAATGCCATTAGAACAAAAAATTGTTTATCTCATTCTTCTTCCTCCTAATAATTCATTAAATTTCCGTTTTCAAGTAATTTCATGCGTCAATGGAAAATACTTCCTCGGCGGAAGAAAGCGCTGACTCAGGACAAATTCCCCCACATGTGGTTCCCATCATCCTACTCGACAATCAGACAAACGGGGGAACCAAAAAAGCGCAGTTAAGAAAATGCTGGCGGCGCAATGAATGCGTCTAAGTCTGTCAATTAATGTCTGCCTTGACGTGATAGTCTCATTCTGGGATTAGGTCGTCAGGGGACAGAAGGACAATTATATTGGGTTGGACTACAAGGTCACGGGTTCAGTAGGACAATTGAGAGATTTAGTCTTAATATACTTAAGGACCGAGAAATCAAGAAGACGTCAAGGGCCAAGACTACAATTTGGCCAACCGCCGAAGAAATACGGGTTTCGTGCAAATGAAGAAAAGAAAGGGGTTAGAAAAGCTGAAGAAGACAAGAAGGTCCAACCGCCGATTTCCTACGGGTTTGAAGCAAAATGAGGGGAGGGTCAGTGCCGATTGCGAGTACACCTGTCACTTTGACAGATCCCCTCGCCCCATGTGATTTCACTCCAGGAAGTGAAAAAAGAAAGAAAACTCACTCATGGGTCGCACGGGAGAAAGGGCGCGACAGGGTGTCGAAGACCTTCTCGTGGATCACCTTCTCTCTCGGCTGCCAATTTGAGGACATTTCCTAAAAAGTAAAAAAAGGAACAGATCAGAGAAAAGTTGAAAAGAGAGTTTCAGGAAGAGGGTATGGATACAGTCGGGAAGAAGCTGAAGATGACTAGAAAAATATTTGCAAACTGCGCAATCTTGACGCCAAACAGAGGATCGGACGCGCGGTGACGGAGTTTAGCAAATAATCGCACATTTAAGCTGGTAGTCGGCAACTTGTTTCAGGGAGTGGGCATAAGTCAGTTAACATATAGTGTAACGATTTATGAACTTTCTGTGATTTTCCACAAACTCATGGGTTCACGTGTTCACAGGCTCATAGACTCACTCACTCACTGGCTTGCTCACTAACTCCCTAACTTCCTCATTCACGTACTCACTCACTCACTCACTCACTCACTCACTCACTCACTCTCTCACTTATTCACTCACTCACTCACTCACCCACTTACTCACGCACACATACATTTAAGGAATAACCAGACCCGTTGACGGTGCATGATGTCTTCGCTCATTATGACTTATTCTGTGAGTGCAATAGTCTTTTCGAAAGTTTGGCCTCTATCGCCGAACGAAACGTTCTTTGAAGCAAGAAATGATTTAGTGCAGAAGTAGCAACGTAATGAAAACGCAAACGTGCCAAGTTTCGCATTCTGTAGGCAGATATCACATTCACGTGCCTTTAATTAATCTTTGTGGACAGATGTGGTAAGAGTTTGAAATGTTGACCAACTTGAGCGCCAACGTCACAGGGACACAAGGAAATGATACCCTGGGATTTGAAATGTGGTTGTGAGAAAACTACGAGTTCGTCATTATTGTGTCTGCAGGTTTACTGAATTGCGGTTTTTGACCATCGGCTTGAGAAGTTTGAAAGTTGCCCCTATTAGATCTCATTAAATTTTGAAGTTTCGGTTTAGAACAAGTAGAGAACAAGGGGAGAATTAAAAAATGAGACACGGATGGGCAAGAGAAAAACAAAGTGATACAAAAGAATGAACATCCTGGGGTTGACAAGTTGGTTAACTTTGGTACATAAACAATAAGGAAAGCTCACTGGGTGACCACAAATTAAAATTTCACTAAAAGTAAGTAAAACTGTCATTAGCACTACTTCTGAACTAAAAAAAGAGGGAACACAGTGGACCAATGTACCTCTTTCTCTGTCTCTCTCTCTCTGTCTCTGTCTCTGTCGCTCTCTCTTTCTCTCTCTCGCTCTCTCTGTCTCGCTGTCTCTCTCACACACTTTCTCTTTCTCTGTCGCTTTCTCTCTCTTTCTCACACACACTTTCTCTTTCTCTCTCACTTTCTCTCTCTTCCCCCCTCTCTCACACACTTTCTTTTTCTCGCTCGCTTTCTCTCTCTCTCTCTCTCTCTCTCTCTCTCTCTCACTTTCACTTTCACTTTCTCTTTCTCCCCTCTTTCACTTTCTCTCTCTTTCACTTTCTCTTTCTCCCTCTCTCTCTCTCTCTCTCTCTCTCTCTCTCTCTCTCCACCACCCACCTTGTCTTTTATTGCAACAATCGAGTCTCAGCACTGGTTCTGTTGTTGACCTTTCCACTTTCCCACATCCACCCTCTTTGAAATCGGTTTTTTTTCGCATTGTCGGTAAATGCGCGCGTGCAGAACAACAGAACATCCAACATTTGCGCCCTCTACCAATTACTCTCTATTTACTCGAAATGTTGACCAACTCTCCCCCTACACATGTAGTGTGGGGGTGGGCTCCCCCAGACTGAAGCGTCCGTTGTTTGTGGCAACCGTTGGCGACCATCCACGTGTTGTTTACCCCCGGGCGGCTCTTATTCTCTTCTGAATGACTGAGACGGGCCGAAGAGTTAACGGGGCGAAGTACAAAAAACTGGGAGGGCGATGGGGTCGTCGTCTATTCACTGAGACGCTCATGCACAAGAGGCGGCACCGGAAGGACCTGTCAGTTGTTTGCTCTGCCGAGCCACTACAGGCGGAATACAGCTGCTAGCCATACGATGGGCAAATTCTTCGAGTGTCACGTGGTTTCGAGAAAGCTGTTTCAATTCTTGACGAGGTGCCAAAGCGCCGAAAACCACAAAAGTGCGGTTATTGTTATTGCAACAGACCGATCAACTGGGTGAGATGCAGGTGAAGGGAGAATTTCTTGACAAGTTTCAATAAGTAAAACCAATTAATTTTAAAATTTTTTATGAAGAGATGGTCAAACTGAAAATTTATCTATAAAAGTCAGTTTCCCCCGATTTTTGCAATTCAAAAAAAACATCACTTCAATGTTTTAAAATAGTTTGGAAAAATCATTTAAAAATTTATCATTTAACGAAATACAGATTTTACTGAAAGAATTTTAATCAGTTATTTTTTCATATAGAAAACCACTACAAACAGTTTTGAAACAACAACAAATAAATATTTCTTTTTTTAAAAATTTTCTGGGAAAAACTGAATTCAAAAAACTTGAGGTCGTCTACGTTAAAATAATATTTTGGTTCATCATTCCAATGTTTGGTCGTTGCAATTGCTGTCTTCAAGAACGAGACGTTTGAAAGACATGTAAATATTTTTCACATTTAATAAAAGTTTGATTTTTATAAAATAAATAGGAAAATTGTTTTTTAAGATTTCATTGGCGTTTCATATAAATATTTTATTCTTTCATGTTTTTCAAACATTTTGCAGATTTTATAGAAATTGATAAAAAAACACACAGTTCCTGTGTTAAGAAGAAAAAAATGGAATTTGTTTTTGTACGCTGTTTACAGCTGTCATTTGCAAAAAAAGAGTTGTATCTAATTACATTTTGTTTGTTGTTTGCACCCCGCCCTTCATTTCCAGCGAAGAACAACATTGTATGGAAGTGACGTGGTTTGGACCTTTTTTCGTATTTTGAAAACAATTCAAATTTAGGGAAGTAAAAAAACTTCCGCGAGAAAGGGAAAAAAGTATCCAAATTTGTGCAGGAAATTATAACTCACAGAAAACAGGGCTCCGCACCTGCCGTTAACGGAATAATTGATGCGGTCATTGCAAAACACGGCCCTTTAGTGGAACAGCTATTTTTCAGAAAAACGGGTGCACAATTGAAATTGAGGTGTACTTATCGCCTTGGTTATATTTGACATGCGGAAAGGTCAGTCAACTGGCAACATCTAAGTGCAAATATGAAATTCTGAGTCACTGAAGACTAAACTTTTTGATGCTGACGCACATTTCATAAGAGAAAAACATATTTACTTGAATTTGTTAATCTGTGGGCACTTACTTTTCATTAAAGGGTAATTTATTTAAAGAAGATAGAATTGCTTAAATTTGTTGACGGCACTTTGGGCAAAATCATTTTTTTCACTATAGCTGAACCAATTTGGGGGAGATTTTTACATATTACAAATTTTTTGGAAAATTAAACTTCAGATCAAAAACATCAAAGTCTAAAAGTGATGTAGATGAAAAATGAGCCGTGGCTCTTGTCTGGCGAACGTGCGTAATGTTTTGACGATTGCGTCATTTTTGAAATTCTCTCACAAAATTAAACTTTGAAAAAAAAATGATTCTGTTAAATTTTTTGAAAACCGCCACACATTTCGCTAAACTTTAAAACGGCTTTTCTGCAAAGAAAATGTAAAGAAAGAATTTTAAAAAAATTAAACAAATCAATTCAATTTTTTTTATAAATTAAATTATTTTAAACAATAAAAAAAATTGTAAACCGTGGTTTCAAACAATTACTGAAAAGTTTACTAAAGTTTCTAGTAAAAAAAGCAAAAGTCTCAATTTACGGAAAATCTTTTTGTAATATAATTAAAAATCTACATGTAAAATATGTGTTTACTTTTGATTTGCGCCGGGTTACTGCATTTTCGTCTTCAATGTTTTTTTTAAAATTTTCCTTTGTATTGTTAAAAAATGTATAAAATTTTAATGATTAATACTTATTTCTTTTAAACATATTTTTTTAAGTTTGGGAAACTTTAGTAAGAAATTATTAATTTGCCCAACCCTAATGATTAACATGTGAACTCTTCATAAATTTGTTTGTGCAATCATTAGTCATTCTCACCCTACTTAAAATTAAAAGTCAAAGTGCAAAGTTGGGTGGGAAGGGAGTTAAGACCAAACATTCGAAATTCATGCGACATTTTTCAAAGATCATAAGGCTTATAAAACCACGTTTAATTGAGATTCAGTTCATTGCCCAAAATGAAACGCTCATTCTCAGAGGCATAGTGGTGTAGTGGTTATCGTTTCTGTCTAATACTCGTAAGGTCGAGGGTTCGAGCCCAGCGAGTGAAAATTTGGTTTTTTGCATATTGAGCTAACTAGGATTATACGTATAAACACATTTATGTTAAACAAGAGACAAAATGTTTCAAAAATGCAATTTTCGTGAACTTGGCCCTTAACAACTTGACCTTGGCACCTAAGAAAAACAATTATTGGTCAGGTGAAAAGAGCATTTCTGGCTAAACAAAAGTGCCTACTTCAAATGCAACAAAACCTGATGTCATTTAATTAGAACCTAGTAATTCAACGCAGAAGCCTATTCTGGGAAGTTCAAGAGGATCTTTGGCTGGAGCAGCTTTCGAAGAAGAAATTATTCCTGCCGCATGCAACATTTATAGACTGCTTTTGGTTCTGGGAAAGATTGCCTGGTCGGAGCTTGTGACCAGGGGAGACACCTTTTGCGTATTTATGCTCTGCCTGCGCAGGAAGTGCTTTGAAAAGGGCGTTCTAACTTAGTTTAGGGCAACAATCCTTTTGTTGTGACGACCGCCTTCCGGGCACGTCTCGGACAAAAAGGGGTGTACTTGGGAAATGACATAACCTCCGAGCTTTTCGGGTGTGAAAGGTTCTTTTCATCAGGGCGGAAGTACGTGCGTAGAAGGGAGAAAGTGAAAACACTTCTATAAAAAGCGGAACCTTACGTATGTAGGGAAGAGTGAACTAAATGTGTGTTCAATTCTACTTGTAAGTGACCATAAGGGACTTTTGTGATTTTATATTAAAATAAATTTATTGAAAAGTTATTAAATAAAATATATAACAGTTTGGGGTTTAAACGCATCGTTTTGGAAAATCTGAACCCAAAATGTGGATGGAAGACACCTGTGAATAACCTGGATTTTTGAAATACGTGCACGGCGTTTACATGTCCGTACAGTTAATCGACTTGTTCGTTACATGTTTCCTAATGAAACGACGCAGAAAACTGTAGTTGTGACATTGAAGCGCCGCAAGGTCTACACCCGTACGACATCGCCGGCCGCGGCCAGGGTAGTCCAGTCGCATTCAATAATACGAACCATAGACAAATACAAAATTCATAAAGGTCGTTAACGGTTTCTTTAAGCATATTTCATAAGCAAAATAAAATTACGGTAGTTTCGAGAACGTGAATTTTTTTACGCACCGACGCAACAGGGCTTAGGCCAGGTTGTTAACTGCTACCTTGGCGGAAAATTGGAAACTTTAAAAAAGACAACAAGAACCTGCACATCTGAAAAAGCGTTCCTAGCAAATTGTATATGTCAAGAGGAGGAAATTCAAGTTCGGCCAATTTATGGTACATTAGCCATCAATTTGGTTTACTGTTTATTGATTGATGTGTATTTCAATATATATATTGCTACTTTCAATCTCAGTCGAAAAAGTTTTAAAACGTTCGCAATAGACTAAATGAATAAATAACTTACAGTGGAAGTAGGTTTTGTTCCCCCTTTCCGCTCAACACCCAGGAATGTTGTAAAGGGACAGGTCGGTCAGCAAGATTGGGTTTTCAGAAAAAGCAAGATTAGAAACTCTATGAACTTCCCTATTTCATTTTCAACAAAAGCAAAACTTTTGATCTCGGGCGGGCTCGAACCGCCGACCTTCTGTGTGTTAGACAGATGTGATAACCACTACACCACGAGATCGCTATCAGCGAGGTCCACATGGCCGCTTAAGTACTAGCGGTCTTGTTGGTGAAGTTTTTCGTTACCTCTTGAATGAAAGCCACTCCATCTTTTTTATGTTTTCAAAATCTTACTCCTATTTGGTCTTGTGACTGCCAATGCTTTATGAAACAGTCACCGTTGACATTAGATTTGTTCTCTGTTCAATTTCTATTCAAGGAATGGGAGTGTTGTGAAAACAAGCATGCAGTTGTAGCAGCCACAAAACTGGGATTGTAGTCAGCAAATGGAATACTCACGGATTTACGGATAATAGAGGATTGTCTGGAGAAGGAAGGGGAAAATTTTTGCTTTTGCATAGAAGTCTGAGAATATTTATTTTAGTTTTTTTTGCGAAAGCAGTTTGAGAAAATCATTATAAAGTTTTTACTGCTGATTACTAGAATAAATAAAGTTTTGCAGTAATTGTTATGACCTACAGCGTCACAGCGTGTACGTATACTATGAGTTCCACCTGCTTCCTGGTTGTTCATTATTTATATTCTGTTTCCTTCCTTGTTGGTTAAATAAAATAGTTAAATTGAACATTTACGGGTGTTCAGCATGAAATCGGCTGATCAAACCTCAAGTTCATCACTCTCTTTAGCTTTATTGACAATCAGGTGGAGGGAACACTTGACCTATGATTGCGGTCATCGGTCACGGGGGAGAATTGATGATGCTTTATCGAGACAAATGGGATCTTGCGGCTTTCCAGCAAAAACGTAATCAAGAAACAGGAAACGCAGGGAAAACGTAAAGCGAGGGGTCGTTTTTAACATACACATTTTATTGCGAAAGTACCCTTTGTGTTTTTTTATTCTCACTCGCACACTTTTTGGGAATTATCTTTTCATTCTTCCAAAAAGCTGCAAAAAAGAAGGAAAAATCAATCAGTTTAAAAACAACAAAAATTTATTTTAAAAAAATTAAAACAAAAAAAAACAAAAAAAAAGATTTGCTGTCATTTGTTTAAAAAAGTTAAAAACTAAATTGTTATATTTTAAAACATTTCTTAGTGTATTTCTTAGTGTATGCAGTCCAAAACATATGAAAATTTGAAAATTATTGTGAAATTCTAAAAGTTTTTTTTATCAATTTCCTTAATAAAAATTCAATTTCTTACGTAAATTTTTGAGTTGTAGAATTTTTAAAAAATTTGTGTTTGAACATTTCAAGCTTAAAAAATAAAATTTGAAACGATATAACATGCTTTTACATTTCAAATTTTTATATTTCATAATTTTTGGAGTCCATGTTTCTGTGGTTGAAAGATATTTATGTCAGTTTCAAAAAAAACAAAGTGTCTTTGAAAAAACAACACTATGCTGTGTTTTCTCAAATGTTTCCTCAGAATGTCTGCAGGCATTTTTCCACAATTTGTTTACTTGTTTGTCGAACCTGCAAAGTCGCATTCTCTATTGTGTCATTTCCATTTGTTTGTTTTGACATTCCAGATGGCGTCAGGGCTAAATTTGACATTTTTAATCAGCAAAAATTGGAACAACAATTCGTCACCGGGCTTATTGCAGGCCTTAAGAAGGGGCTTTGCAAATGAAGACTGCAGGAATTTTCTAGTCTAGTGGGTTCAAATGGGAAAAAAGGGGGCTGGCAATTGGGTTTTCAGGTCAGTGAATAATTTATTGAAATTAAATCACGTTAACAGTGTTCGAGATCAAGTAAAAGAAAAAAGCGTTCTTTTTATAGAAACGAGCAAGATTTCTGGTTCCACAGAGCAAAGTGCAGGAAGTGTGCCAGGATTTCCTTTGGAGATCACGAACACCCGCTCGTTTCCTTCCATTCACGGCTGTGTTCGGTAGTTAAGAAGAGAGCAAAATATGAAAGAAGAAACTGGTTTATTAGACTCAGACTTATAATGTTGGTGATTTTGCATTGATCATTATTTAGGCGTTGAAACTAAATATAAAATTTCAATTTTCACGCATAAAATGTTTTGTTTCGCTTTATTAGTGGTAAAATCAATAAAAATCAAGAACTTTATATATTATCAATTTTTTAAAAAACGTCGTTTTTGTATTATTTTTAGCCTTTTTGTTTTACACCAAAGACTTTTTTAAACTGAAAGCTGCGTGAACTCGAGGGTGGATAAAAGAGAAAAAACTAATCAAGAAAAGTCATAAGATAAAAAACGGTTTCTCCCACCTGCTTTCCAAGAGAAAACCACAGAGTGTGAACTTTAAACTTGGAGCAGAGAACACCGTGTACGTGATGTTCTTAGTTGACAACACGCAAGGTAGCTTTCAACGTATGAATTTTGAATTTGCTTTCGCGAAGATGTTGACCTTTTCTGTTTTCTGAACTTAGCGGGCATAGTTCTGAAAAAAAGCTTAAATTTTAAATTCAAATTGTTTCTAAGCTACACCACATTTAAAATGCAAATTGAAGCAGTCAAAGTTTCAGCAATTAACTAACATTTAGTTTTTTTTGAATTCGTTGTTAGGCTAGGTCTAAAAATGTTCTACAAAAATTTTGTTAAATTTAAAGTGAGTTGCAAAAATTACAAATTCAAAAATAAAAAATATTTTATTTAAACATTCTACTTTTTAAAAATATTATTAATTATTCTGGAATTCTACAATTTAAAGAAGTCATTCTTCTTTGAATTTCAAAAATATGTCATTGCTTAAAATGTTTATTTATTTTTTTCTTTTCTGTTTTAAAATTTTTTAATGGTATTTGAATTTTTGCGGAGATCGCAGATAAGCTTCTATTATCAGATAGTTGTTGCAAATCCTACTTCCCTCCATTTCAGGCCTTAGCGCTTACCAAATGACACCGGACGCAAAATTTCGTACACAAATTATATGTTTAAGCAAATGTACGTAAAACTGTGTCACTCTACTGTTGATTTTAGCTGGGAATTAAAAATTGCCGACAGCTATAAGAGTTTTGGTTTTTTTAATTTTTTAATTTGAAACACAATTTCATAGCATTTGTTTTTATTTTCAAAAGTGAAGTTCCCATTTTGGCTAAAGTGAAATAAAGATTTGTTGGATGTAGTCTGAAGAGCCGTCTGGGGTCTCTTCCTTGCAGACATAGACAATAATTCGAGGTTCCTCCGAGAACAAAGAAAACGCGTCAGGAAAACACACAGCCACATTATAGCTGACGTCATCTGGGGCTATTTGAAAAGAGTGGGAAAATCGTATTTCCTCGTGCAGAAGGGACAAGCAACCAAAGCAAAGTAGTGTTTTTGGAGGAGTGCGTGGTAAAGTTCATCTTCCGGGCGAAGAAGTGGCAACAATTGTTTTATCGTGGAAGGGCATTGCTCATTCCTCCCTCGGAGGAAGTGATTGAGAATTCTGACACCCGGGGTGGCGCAGGTAGCTTTTTGAACTTTCTCATGTGGAAGGGAAAGTTTTCCTTGTTCATCAGAGTTCAAGAAAGAACAAAACTATAAACACAAATCACTTCAGATTTTTCCTTAAGGTTAAAGATGACATTTGACAATTGTAACACAAAAGTTGACGTCTTTACAAATGTCACCTGAATAAATGTCATCCTTCCAAACAAAAGAGGCCTATTTTGAGGAATTGGGAAAAAAACAAAAGATGTGGGTATTGAAGATGTTTTACTTCCGCCACAGATTTTATGTTGTTGTTTAGTTTTAAAATGGGTAAAAAAATTGGTGTGAAAATTATATAAAAACGCAGCTATTTTTTTCTAAATTTCGAATTATTTACAAATAAACATCACCTTACTTTTATAGTTTGCTTATAATTGTTTATTTAATGTCAGGTTAGCTTAGCTTATATAGGTTATAATTTAAAATACTAAAAATTTAACATTATGCCTCAGATGGAATTAAAAGTTGGCTTAAAATCTCACAAATTGTAATACTTGTTTATTCGTTCTCGCCTTTATTGTTTAAACTTTTTCCAAGTTACATCCACAAAAATTGCGAAAAAAAAAATTAAACACTATAAAATTGTTCATTAAAAAAAGCTAAAACATAAAAAAGAAATCCAATCAATACGGTGTCATTAAAAATGAAATGAGTAACAACTTGTTGCCTTAAGTTGAAAACATAAAACTGATGTGAAATTAAAACGAATTTGAAGAAATGCATTAATACATTAATATCAAATTTGAAACTTGTGTGATTTTGGCACCTAAACTTTCTGTGTTTTTTTTTGTATAAAACTTCTAAAAAAACAAAGGATGAAACGTCTATTTTGTTTAACAAAAACTAGAGTTTTGTCAAAAACGTATCACATAATTTTATTGTACGTACATATTTTGATAGGTACGTGTATAGATTAATGAAGCCCCAATTACCCACTTATCAATGGCATAACAACGTTAAAACGCGTTTTTTATGTGAACTAAAATGGCCAATGATCATTTTTTTCTACTTGTTATGGTTTCATATTATAAAAATAACTTTTACCCTTTTAGTCTATATCTTCAAAACTAAGAGTAATGTATTTTTGAGAAAGAAAAAAATGATGTGAAGCAAAAAATGAGGTATGTTGTCCTCCTAAAGGTAAAAACACCATTCAGGTTTTAAAAAATGACGCCAGTCGTTGGTAGTTAAACGCCTGTTAATTGTAGTGCCGTGGGGGCTATTCCAGTACGTAATGACATGCATCGGTCAGAAGCTGAAAAGCCCCGCGATAGCCATTTCATCTAAATTTGGACGATTGCTATTTACGAATGAGTTAAACGCGGTGATCAAAAAACGTGGTTTGGCGGAATTGTTGGCGTTTTATAAATCTAAATGAACATTGAAAAATAAAAACGACATCTTTTTGAGAACAAACTATTTTTAACAAGTGAAACTTTAAAAAAGTTAACCCTTCGTGTGGAGGTCACAAGAAGGTCAGTTAACACAATTACCACCGAATTAAGAGCAAAACATGTCGTAGACACAGAATTAATAATGCTTTCTAACTTAAGTTATGAATAGTTAGCGCACTTTTAAAGTATGTCGACCGGAAAACACATTACGTTTTAAGCTCGTCTAGGCATCAATAATTAGGATTTTACTTTGAGTAAAAGGAGCACTAAATGTTATCGTTAAAGTGAAAGATGTCTTTGAAAACTGTTTTGCCATAAAATTCTGAAAAAAAATCACACTATAGTAGAAAACATGCCCAATCGAATGGTGTAGGTCCGGCGGAATTCTTTCGCCTGTGTAAAAAGTTACAACATATTATCTGATTTTGGACTCTTAAAATCGTGTGTAACTTTTCCCGGGTAGGGAAATCAATGTCGACATATGTTACAAAACATTTTTATGTAAGGATTCAGAAAATTCCTTTTGTTAGGGGTTTAGAGGTCGTTGAACCGAGATAATTGCTAAGGGTTAAGGTATTTAGGGTTTTAAGGTAAGTGACTCAGGTGGCCCAATTTGCCCATTAATCTTCTATTTGGGTCTATATAAGACATTTTTCACGTTTTCGGCCAAATCGAAGACCAAAAAATTTGAATGTCCAAAGCACTCTCGATTATCTCAGATTTCCTCTCTTAAATGCTCGGTTTACAAAACGTTTTTTTGCTGTTGCGAAACCTCGTTTTCTCTATGATCCAAAATTACCTTTTCATTTCTGATTACGGGCCTATTGAAGCTCGTTTTTGAACACCAAAGACTAATTATCGCAATTAGACCACATTCAATAACGAGCAAATATGCAGGAAAAAAACAACGCTGAGGCGAAAATAGTGTTCGGCCATTAATATCAAAATGTAGCGTTCTCAGAGAAGTGGAACTCAAATAACAAGTCAAAAAATGCATTTGACAATTCGCAGACCACAAAAAACGGAAATCTGTTCCTGGTTCGGTTGTGCAAAATCTTACTTCCGAACATGAGTAAACCGGATTTTTAGGAAAGGGATGCGAATTGTTGTTCCTCTCATTTCAAGAGATCGGGGTGGTCAGGGGATTGTTTTGCAGTGACCGCAGGACCAGCTGATCCTCAGAGTCTTGCTCTAGTACAGCGGGGGTTAATTTGAAAAACAAATGGGATAGTTTGAACATATGTAAAATTAAAGGTCAAATTCATTCAATGTCACGAAAGCGGAACGTTTTCTCGAAACTTTTAAACGAATGAGTCTGGGCTTTGCATAATCCGCAGGGTGAATAAATGTTCGTCCAGGGAACCATTTGTAACCGGAAATACTTGAACCAAAAAAGTTGCCGACGTGTGGAATTTACGTGCATCTTGGCAGAAGCAATTAAAATTTTCCTTTTTTTTAGCTTGATTTATGGCGAAGCAGACATGAGAGTGCAATATGCCCAGTGGAATGTGGGTTCGGATAAGCTCCAAGCATTGTTTTTGTTATGTGTTGCAAGCATAATAAACAGCTGAATGAAATTACATGATAGTAAAATACTTTTAAAAGTAGTTTAAAAAGCTAAAAGTTTACCCAGGAGGGAGTTTAACTTCGCTGTTTGAGCCGTGTAATTGCATTTTTAAAGATTTACTGTGTAAATCATCTAGAAAGCACGTCTAATAAAAGTCAATTTAATTTTATTGTGGAAACTTGCCAATAAATTTTATCCGAGGTTTTGGCCATGTGCAATTAAATCTAATCTTGTTTACACGTAGATTGTAATATTGCATAACACTATTTCTAACAGGAAACTACAAAAGTAAAAGTTAGACTGAACCTGGCACACTGGGACAAGCGCCCCCCGCAAGAACGAACATGTTTGTTGGCAAATATCGGTTCATGTTTCGCATTCTCAGACTAAAAGAGTTTAAATTTTGAAATGCTTTTATAAAATTTAAAACTTTTCATTGATTTTGTTGACTCAACACTTCTTGGCAACTAGCTCATTTTTTCAACTATGCGTCAAGTACCAATGAGATCATCCCTTCGTCCGGGGGTGTGTTTGCTTCGTTGAAAAAAACGCGTTCCAGCTGATTCAGTTAACAAACAACTGCGTGTTTGACAGCGGTAGGTACACAGAGTTAGAGGGGAAAACCCATAAACCAAATATTCATTGGGGTGGTAACAACAATCTTCGTTCATAGGACCTTCGTTGAACTTCGAACATGTAGTAACCCGCAGTTCCTCCGACACAAATTGATAGAGCCAGCCAAATGGAGAATGTCATGAAGACTAACATGGAGATATAGCCAAGGGTTAGCTGTAGTGCGTACAAAATTCCAAGGCGGAGTGACGGTTTTCGTCGCTGTGATTGTGTTCTGAAATGAAAACTTTTTTTGCATTAAAAAAAACGGTTTCCACACCCGTAAAAACTCGTTTGGTGTATTTTTATTTTAGTTTGGTTAATCATGACACTCTAAAGTTGCAAAAAATCACAGCCACCTAGGGGGGTCGAACCCCTGACCGTTGGATTAAAAGTCCAACGCTCTACCACTGAGCTAAGGAGGCCCGTTTTTTCTGCCCGCGGTTGGTGTTATTATTCTAGCGCCTGTGCCATCCTGTTGAAAGATTTCGAAAGCATATCTGCGTGCAGCCGCAGTCTGGTTAGGCGCGGTTAATGCAAAACGGCCGCGGACTGCCGAAATAATCGGGCCTCCTTAGCTCAGTGGTAGAGCGTTGGACTTTTAATCCAACGGTCAGGGGTTCGACCCCCCTAGGTGGCTGCGACTTTTTGCCCTTTTTATTTAATGTGAATTTGTTTCTGCTTTTTTCAAAGTCATCTTTAAAGCTTTGAATTTCGACTATATATTTTTGTACTTTGTTCTTACTTTTTCAACAATTTTTTCAAAGAGTTTTCACACAAATTCAAAATTTAAAAACTGTTTTTTTTCCTCATTTTTTGTATATGTCTATTTGATAAAAAAGTAAAGTAGAAGACATCAGACAAAAAGCACGTGGTAAGTATATTTGAAAAATTGAATTGCAGAAAATTCTTTTTGATTTATCAGTTTTCTTTTTTATTTGGGTTTCTGGGGGTTTTCCTGGGATTTAAAAAAGTAAGGACCTACAAAATTTTCTGCCTTTTTTGAGATATAATTCTAGTTTTTGAAGCGTTTTTGGTAGTGAATGTTGGAAACCCCTACAAATAATGCTTTTAAACTCAAAGATTCCCATAGCAAACGTTCTTTGGTCTCCCTAGTTCAATTGAATTATTGGTGGCTGTCTAGGATTTTGCAGGGTTGTCGTCAACTGAAACTGGGAAAACAGGTTTTTGATCTTTAAAACATAGAAACAAATATTCAAACAATTTAAATAAAGTTTTCAAAAAACGTTTAAAACTGTTCTCATGCAGGATGCAACCAATTTTCCCAGCAAATTAGCCACAAAAATAATTTTTTGTATTGATTTCCTACATTTTAGAGAAGATCACACATTGAAAAACCAAAAATACTCACTGAACTTCGGTTGTTATGTCGCTATTCTCAAAGGTCGAATAAGCAGCCGTTTCCCTCCTTTGAACGACAATCGCTTTCCTTTCAGCTATGTACAACAGAAACCTCAAATATTCAGCCAAGAAAGAAAGCACCGCGGTCAACACAATTGTCACCAGAAGTTCTGAAAACAGGGATTGAGGTTAACCTTCTAAGTTTTGAAAACGAAAACCTGATATTAACTAACCCACGTCCTACGCCGTCTACCCGCCAGAAGGAAAAGAGAACCGTGTCTCCTAGATTCGCATGAAACCACATTTTCATCGAATGGTCCATTTTCATTTCGGAGCCTCCTTGGTGATCCATTTGGCCCATTTGATGATCTGAGGAGTATTCCATAGAGTGGTCCATTCTGAGTTCCGCGTTTGTGTCCACAGCTCGATGGAACTGTAGTCGTTGACTAGGACAGCCGAAACTGATTAGATAAGAAGGGAGAACAACGAATCGTGCGATTTCGAAAAAATGAAAAACAATCAATCTGGAATAGGATGTGAGAATTCGAATACAAATAATCATTCACTTTATTATACCGTAAAAACAAAACAAAAATCGCAGAACTGAAACTGGCAAATAGGGATGTTGCTGGTTTTCTTATCAAACTTTTTTAATCCACAAAAAAACTTATTTTAAAGGGACGACTAGGAAAGAGAAGTAAAAGTTATTGAACACGGGACAAATTACGTGAATCTCTTAGATTTCTGTTAGTTTCCGACATTTTTTTAAGAAAACAATAAGTTTAAAAATATTGTATGGTCCATACGTAAGTTTACAATAATTAATAGTTTGTAACTTTTTTAATGGATTAACTGACGGAAACATTCATTTTCTAAAACATTCACAATTAGAAGCAAAAAACCAGTTCAGACTATAACAACTTGCTTTTTTTTTCAAGTTCGATTAAAAAAAATGTTTTACTTCAACAGAACACTTCATCACAGCTTAATAAATTCATTGTCCCTAAAGATTTTTATTAAATAGGCACCTTTTTAACCTTGCAAAACACACCCAGCGCTTACTAAACAAAGGTCATCTTCAAAATCACTTTAACTTAACAACAAAAGTGTATTAGAAGCTCCAATCACAAAATGTTTCGGTCATATAACGTAAAACGTTGAAAAAACACACTTTATAAGTTTAATGTTTAAACTAAACATGATAGAATAAAGCAAAATATGCAAATATTCTCCATTTTGATGACATCCTAACGACCAGGTAAAATTTCGGGCATCTTTTTTACTCTGTATTATTTCCTCCTTGGTCAATAGAAAGCCAGGAGAAGCTGGTTTTCTCATCCAAATAATGGTGAAAAATGAAAAATTTGAATGATCTAAGTAAAAAAGTGTTGAATTTCATGATAACCTGGTGTTTGCTTAGATTTATCGGTTAAGCCATTTATCACGTCACGAAATGAACTGATTGTGAGTCAATGCATTCCTTTGCCGAAGAATTCTAAGTTTTGGTTTATACTACTTTCGGCATTAAAAGATATTTTAGCGAATTTAGTTTGACAAGCTTTGCTAGGAGAGCTCACTTCCTTGCTTTTCATTGTTTCTCATTGTTGCAACGGAAACCCCTCCCTCCCAGGGGGTCAGCTGCGACAGGAGATGTTACACTCGTCGCTATGCTGCACTTCGCGGTGTCCTTCCTGGCCGTCTCCTTTGCAATTGCTTGTGAAGACAGTGGAACCAAATACGCCGAAGGAGACAGATGGCTGAGAAATGGAAACTTTCTTGTCGAATGTCGACAAAACAAAATTGAGGTAAACAAATCATTTTTCTTTTTCAGAATGAAGTTTCAGGTTGTGAAATGTATTACTGATCAAGGAACTGTTCTAGACATTGGAACTGAGAAATTTCATGAAAACGGGCAGGAGTTCTCTTGTCTTACTGATGATATTGAAGAAGGTGTTTTAAAGTATTTCCACTTGACAGTGATTTCTTCAGGCTCCGGAGAATCGGATGTTCCATCTATCAATGTTTCGAAATGCGATGAACTCCAAGATGGGGAGGATCTGATTATTGAGAATCTGATTGTTTGTTGCATTTCTAAAAGATTCAAAGGTAGTTTAACAAACAAATAATGGTTTTTACTCAAAACTACTTTCATATTTCAATTGTATAAGCCCATTTCATTCTAAATCTCTCTCTCTCTCTCTCTCTCTCTCTCTCTCTCTCTCTGAAAGTTTATGGCTTTTTTTTCTTTTTCAGTCAAAGGATTCATAAAAAGTATTACTTTTGAATGTATTCATGGTTTTTTTATATTTGTAAAACATTTACATTTTAATAATTTTTTAAACATAAAAACCATGCAGTAGCAATGAAAACGCAAAAAAAAATCACACTTTTTTTCAAATATAAATGGCAGTCGAAATCTAAAAGAGTTGCAAATTTGGGAACGTGACATTTGCAACTTTTGATTCCCCGTTGTATTTTGTAGTTTGGACAGAGTATGTGGCAGTTCCAAATGATTAGAAACATCAATCACGATTTGGCACAATACTGTGTGCACGTGCAGAAACAGAAGTTATGGAAAAATTTCAAAACATTTAAGTAAAGTTAAAGTTAAGATCACAATTTGTTTTTAGGATGTATGGACGCCGCCGGTCGCCCATTTCGTTCTGGCCTCCATTTCACTTTGGGCCACGGCCTTTTGAAATTTTGCAACATTCAGCAGAACGGATACAATGCACGCATCGAACCAAAAGGTTCTTTTTTCTGAGAATAGAAGATTACAGATTTTCTTCAGGGTGCTTCAACGGGACTGTGTCTGATAACGCCGAAAACACACAGCTACACATCAAGAAGTATGCCGTGTGGAGAGAGGGTAACATTTCTCAAATTATTAAATGAAATGTATTTTTAAGGAGACAAGGAAATGCGATGTGGAGACTACGGAATCCATCTTCAGCGCTGTTTCGTTGACGGGAAAGGAATTTACACGGGTACCGCAACAATTGCCAAAGATGGATCTGTGTTTATTTGTCAGTAGCTCTGTTGTAATAAACACAATATATTTTTGTATTTTGTGCGTATACTTTTTTCATGCCAATCATTTTCAAACAAGCAAACCCGTTTTTATCTAAATTTGTTTTAAAAAATTTATATCATCATTTCCGAAAAGTTTTTTAAACTACTCTTTTTTTAAAACACTATTACTTTAATGACTGAAACTTTTTGGCAAATCAACGACAAAATCCAGTTTTTCTTATTCTTGGCTTAGAAAGGAAACTGATTCAGGAACTGTCGGCGCGTGAACCAGCTCTCAAATCATTTTATTGTCTGCCCCTTGTAACAAAAAGCAGAGAATAAACTTAAGTAAAAGTAAATTCTCTTAAATAAAAAAGGAAACAAACAGAAAAATGACGTAAAATGAGGCTGAAGTTATTCTTGTAGAAAAACAAATTAAGGTTTCTCCAAAATCTTGGCTCTGAAGTTTACACGTTCTTAAAATGAAAATAAAAGTTACAATTGTGTCACGCTTTGTTTCGTCCTTCATTTCGTGCGTTGCATGAAAAAAATCACATTCAAAATAAATTTTTATTATTAAGAAACAACTTTTCCCTCACTTTGTAGAGTAATGGTGAAATTTTGATAATTTTTAAAAAATGTATCTCAATTAAAACATTAACACTGCAACATTTTTACATTATAACAACACAATTTAACGTGATTTGTTAGAAAGTGTCCAGATGCAAATGTCGTATGATTTTACGACAGCGGGAACGGCAGTGTAATTTGTCGCTGCCACCTAACTATGTTGCCCCTGCATCTTGAATATTGTAATTTTTCATTTTTCTCATTGTGAAATTGTGAGAAAAACCAAGAAGGTTCGATCTCGACCGGCCCACATCATTTAGCAAACGGTCTGCCTATACATCTGATTTTGGTCACCTACAGT
Organism: Oscheius sp. G VE-2021; assembly: GCA_022343465.1. Taxonomy (NCBI): domain Eukaryota; kingdom Metazoa; phylum Nematoda; class Chromadorea; order Rhabditida; family Rhabditidae; genus Oscheius; species Oscheius sp. G VE-2021. Next base: position 1,687,271 of record JAJQXH010000028.1, read on the forward strand.
TTCAAAGATTGTTGGGGATCCAGAAATATTTTGTTTGAAGTTCTGTTGAAATTGATGTTTGTCCTGTTTTGACATTTCTCAGCTCTAAGCTTCCCTCGTTAACCGCCTCCTAAACATTCGGTGCGCGCCGAAGCAGCCGAATGGGATTAGTGAATGACTCCCAAATGGAGGGATAATGCGTGTTCCTCCGGCGCAAACAGTGCCGGATGTTGCCATCCGATAAGTGAATTGTGTTCATAGCCTGACTCGTTTCGGAAGCGTCCGCCCACCTTGAGGGTCCTTCGAATTCTGCCCCCACTCACAGCAAATCCCAGTGGGAACGTCCCCATCGATCCACCCTACTTCTTCAGATTTTTGCAGGTTCTTTCAATTTTGGGAGTTAATAATAGAATATTAACAACCTTTGCAACATGTCAAGCAAGCCTTTCCCAAACTTGAAATGGCGGAACGCAAAAATTGAGTTATTTTAATTTTTTTTAAATATTTTGATTAATTATCATCTTTTTAAATTTTCAAAATGTCAAAACCCGGTTTTCAAACGTATTTGTGACGTCGGAGTGCAAACTTGCAGTTTTAACCAAATAATGACAAGTTAAATTTAAAAAATCAAATACTAACTCGAACGTTTGGTGTTTGGAATAAACAATTTAAACAAAACTCGAAATGTCAAACAGCAAACAACACATCATTTTAAAATCCTAACATTTATGTTTTTTAGTTTAGTAGTTTTGTATTTTTTAAAAGTTGTTTTACGTTTAAATTTTCTAAACGATTGTTTCAGTTCATTTCAGTTTTTCCCTTGATTTAACAATTAAAAAAAATTTCCTTGGGTCCGAATATTTTCGCAGGACTAGTCGATCCATCTCTTTCGGTCTCCTCCTCAGCTGTAATGATAACACGTCGGCTCATGTTACAGCCGAATTACTCGGCGCACGTGTTTCTTCCCGATTTTTGCAACATTTCCACTTTTCACTAAAATTTACATTCTCATAAAACGAATACTTAACACATGTCTAACGATTTGATAAATTGCCGGCCACCCAGGCGTCGTAAACAAGCTTTCGCTTTCTTTTACACAGCAATTTTGCTTTTTTTTTTTTTTTTAGGGATTTTCATATTGAAAAATCTACTTTTTGAATTTTTAAAATCCATTTACAAGCTTTTATCGATTTTCAGCATGATGAGATGACAATGATATTAATCTTGGCGCTGCTGTCGTCGGCGGCAGCGTCTCCTGCCGAAGTTCGGCTTATGAACGACCTAGTTGCCGGGTATATTAAAGAAGAAAGACCAGTTCTCGATGCTTCTAAACCAGTTGTGGTCACCCTTGGCATTGCTCTTCAACAAATCATCAATTTGGTATGTAATATTTTATTAACAATTTAAATTTTAAATTTTTGTTTTTTGTTTTTTTGTAATAACGAGTTTGAAAAGTATATTAAAAATTGTTTTTAGAATGAAAAAGAAGAGAAATTAGAAGTATCAGCTTGGCTGAAATTCAATTGGAGGGATGAAAACCTCCGATGGGAACCGCTCCAATACGAAAATGTCACTGATTTGAGGCATCCTTCGGGTACCCTTTGGCAACCTGATATTCTTCTTTACAACAGGTATTTGAACCATTTAAGCGGTTTTCATCGAGTGCGCAAAAGGACGCGGCTGGTACAGTCATTGCTTTGTGTGCGCACCGCATACGGGTATGTAATGGCGCCACCCCGTTGGTATTGCAGGGGCGAGATGGCCGAGCGGTCTAAGGCGCTGGTTTTAGGCACCAGTCTCTTCGGAGGCGTGGGTTCGAATCCCACTCTCGTCAGTTCTTTTGCTTTTATGTTAAATGACACAAAAGTGAAGTTCAATTGTCAGAAATCGATCATTGATTTTTTGTTTTTGTTTACAAAATCAAAAGACCGGGTCTCAGTAACAGTCAACCTTCTTATGTAACAGGGACATTCGCCGTAGATGATCCCTTGGGTCTCTAACGTTCATCCCTGCTGAAATATGACCAATAGATACCATTTCTGACAAAAATTGGGATTATCGATTTTTCAATTGTGGTGGGCGTGGCCTAATATGTCAAATTTCTATCTCCGTTCAACGTGGTCTAAATTTTAATCTGGGGACGTCAATCGATTGCAAATTTTATTTTAAAAAAAGATTGTAAATTAACATAACCTTGATTGTTCTTGTCGCAAACAAGTTAGGTCCTCCGAAAGACACAAAAAGTGAGATATTTTCACTCAAACTAGATTAAAAACCGACAATCGTAAAGGGTATTTTTAGTTTTTAAATATGTTATAGAGAATTAAATTCTAAACAAAACCCGCGTTTAAAAACCCTTTTTTACAATCTGATCGTACCGCCGCAATCGCTCGAAGAGCGCGCGCCATCGACCTTTGGGCGCCACCCGTGGTCGCCGCGACCCGCTCACTAATTACCAACGGTCGCCATTGACTTAGATTTGTGTTAATGTGTATTGACAATTATCATATTTAACAGACACATGCGTTTTGATGATTAAGTGAACGGTTGGAAATTTTATTCAGACAGTTTTTCCAAATTTCCGAAATTATGGGAAATGGGGTTACTTTCACTTAAACTACATGTATTCAGTTTTTTGACGTAGTCTACTATTTTTTGCATAATGTGATGAAAAGCATGGCAGAAGCAAAAACTGCAATTAAGTTTATGTTAATGCTTGTATTTAGTGTTATTATCCAGGCCCAATGGCCGAGTGGTCTAAATCGCATGTTTTGAGTCTCCAGGGAGGGGTAGGTTCGAATCCCACCCTCGTTATTTCCAATAGTATGTAAAACCACTTTTTATTGTGAAGTCGAAAACTGAAAGTTGAGCTATGGAATTGTATTTTGTATTTCCAAGCTGTCTTCAAACAATTTCTATTGAATTCGTTTAGTGTGGATCCCGCCTTCGACTCCACTTTCAAAGTAAATCTCATAAACACAGCTGACGGTGGAATTAGCTGGATTCCTCCCGGTATTTTCAAGGTTCCAATACTTTTCTATGAAACCAAAGCAAAGTTTCAGATCTCATGTAAACTGGACATCTACTGGTTTCCGTTCGACGAACAAATCTGTTCCTTTAAATTCGGGTCATGGTCCTTTAGCAGAGACAAGATTGAGTTACGTGTTGGGGACTTCGATTTCTCCGAGTTTCTTCCAAACGGGGAATGGCTTATTCTAAGTAATCTTTCTTGAAAATCTAACTACAGACTACATTTCAGATTCAAGCGCTACCGTTTCTGTAAAATACTACGAGTGCTGCCCAGAGGCTTATGAAGATATCAAATTTACTCTTCATTTGAGGAGAAGGACATTGTAAAGTTATATTTAAATTCAACAAAAAGAAAATTTTAGGTATTACGCGTTCAACCTGATCATGCCGTGTCTGCTGGTCATGATTCTTGTTATTCTAGGATTTACATTGTCTCCTCACGCTGGGGAGAAAACAGGGCTTCAGATTTCCGTCACTTTGGCTATTTGTATCTTTCTCACTATTATGAATGAGATGACTCCACAGACTTCAGAAGCTGTTCCATTGTTAGGTTCGATTTTTTTAAAACTACAAACAGATTTCATTTTTTTCAAAAAAAAAAAAAAAAACAGTTACGTGTTTGTTTCACGCATAAAATGTTCAACTCTTTTAAACGTTCACGGTTCATTTTTTACCAAACCAAATTTAGTTTCGAATGAAAACATTGTTTTTTTTTAATTTTATGACGTCAATACAAAATTCATTTTGTTTGATTTTACAAATGGAAATCTAATTAAATATAAATTCATTTTTATCTCACTGACCATATTTTCTTTCTTTTTAAATTGCATTTATTTATATAAGGAAAGCCCTTTTCAATTGATTGGAAAGCCCTTTTCAATTGAAACTGATTTTTAAAAAATGTTCAATTAAAATATTTGTTTATTAGGTTTGACACTTTAAAAAAGCTGTTAGAGTTGATATCAAACTCATACAATTTATTAATTTCAGGTGTCTTCTTCGAAAGCTGCATGGTAATCTCTGTTCTTGCAACAGGTTTCACAGTTTATGTGCAGAGTTATCACTTCCGTAGTGATCAAAAGACATGCCGAATGACTTTTTGGGTAAAACAATTTTATGTTCTTAGTTCAATTTCACTGTTCAGATGAGATACATCCTTCTGGACTGGGCAGCTTGGTTCCTCCGAATGAAACTCCCACGAAGGGAAAACACCCTGACTACTTTGCGTAACACCTGGAATAACCGAAATGATGAAAACGAAAGAACAGCTTTTACTTACGTAAGATATTTTGTCTTCAGGAAAAACTTTATTTTTAGCTGGGTATTGGTTCTGGAACAATGTTCCGCTCTGTTGATGATGCTTTAAAAGACAGTTACGAGAGGACTATGGCTCAGTTGAAAACATCGAAGGAGAAGGATAAACGGATTATGGAACGGCTAAGGGTCCTGAATAAGATCTACGATCATGTTAAGGTAAGCAATTTCTAAATGCACTCTTGAACTGTCTGTAAAAAAACCCATTTTGTGTGGAAAACATTTTGTAAAAAACAGTGGAATCGAAAAAAAGGAAATTTAAATTATCCAGGTTTTGTTGCGTGGAATCAAAAATGTTGTACTATTATGAATGTGCTCAAAGCTAAGTAGGCGCAAATTCAAATAAACAATAGTATATTTAAATTCAAAAGATCAAATTAATTGTTCTTAGCAGTTTCGTTATAAAGAGTTTTTAAAAACATGCATCTTTGGCGTGGGAGCGAAAATAAAAGGAATTTAAAAATTAACCCTTATTTCGCAATTATAAAATTTTATTTTTAACATTTTTATAATTGTATGTTTTCTTATAATTGTAGAATTAAAACAAATACAATTATGTAATTTTACCATTTTATATTGCAATGTAATCGAAATAAAATTTTCTTTCAGATGATTCGAGAGCACGACGACGACGGACAAGAAGAACGTCAAGTAGCCTTCGAATGGCGCTACGCAGCAATCATCGTTGACCGATTAGGCCTTATCACCTTCACCGTTCTTCTCGTCATCGTCTCTTCAATCATTGTCCTCAGAGCTCCTTATCTTGTGGCTTAAATCAAAGCAACGGGCCTGAATAATATCTCATGCACGTCCGTTTTTCTTGGTTGTGACGGGTGCTCAGATTAGAGCGCGGCGTTGTTTGGGTGAACGAGAGTGAACAGTAGGAATATGAGAAATGATGATGACGAGGGATCAAAGGGGAACTCTTTTCTTCAAAGAAGACACGTCTGCAAACATCAATCTAAAAAGGAAGGATTTTTAACGCACTTGCTCTTTTGTCAAAACATTCTACTTTCCAACAATTTACATAATGTCAAGCGGGGTTACGGGCCGGTTCCATATTTTTTTCAAATTGGATATTTGTCGCTGTTGCAAAAATGATAAATGTCCAATTTCGCTTGAACATAAGAGGTACCGTTGATTTATGTTGTCATCTCATAGGGGCCCTTGTCTTCTGAAAGCTCATGTTGCTAAAGGGACTTTCGAAATCTTTAGTTTAGTTTACGACTTTCTCGTTTTGAAAGTTTTAGTGAATGTTTCACTATCTTTCACATGTTTTCCAAGTTTTTTTCTTCAATTTCATAATAATGTTGTGTTCTAAACATACATCTCTTTTACCACTAAAGAGTAAAGAACATGAAACAAAGCAAAAGTGAAAAGATCATTAAAACTTTTTAATCGAGTCTAAAGTGCAGAGCTCATTGCAATGATCAATGAGGATGCTTTGCAACGCTGTTCGAAAAATGCCGCTTAACACCGGCTTTGATGTTTTTCGGCGGCGTTTGTGTGATATAATCGTTAAACAAACATTTTATAGCATTTCACAGTTTTGCTTACTTGAAAGTGTAAAATATCATCTAAAACCATGTTGCACTTTAGATAATGCTCATAAGAAGATCCTAAAGTTCATAAGTTTTATTCTTGGAGTTTTTATCAATCCACCAAGTTTTAAAAAAATACTTCACTTTTGCCCTGTACTCTAATTGTCAATTTTTCCAGTTCTCCTATTTCTCTTTTATGTAATTTAAAAATTGGAATTGTAGTTCCCTTAAAAAAATAAAGTGTTTTCAAGGATGAGCACGAATATCCGATTGTTTTGCAATTAGATCTAAATAATTGAGAGGTTTCGTTTTCGATATACGTAATGGATGTTACGAAGAGGTTCTGGTTGTTCGTTTTTAACTCATACGCCCAACCAAAGGCGATTTCAGAAAGAAACTTTTTTCTTCTTTGTTTTTTTCATTATATGAATTGTCAAATCCTCATTTTTAAATATTTTTCATTTTTCTGTCTTTTTGTCACCTTTCTTTGCCAATGTTGACCAAAGTTGTCACCACTGCCATTTCTTTGCAGAACAAATCCAATTTCCAAACCGCAATGGATCTTGTATGTAGCAGAGGCGCGAACGATCGACGACATAACCACATTATTCGAATTGTCTGAGTTTCTCCAAACAAAAGACGTCTTTCCCGCAAGTCACAGCTGTCCACCACATAGACGACTCATAATTCGTGATGAGCGACATTACACGTGTTGTTCGGAGGAGACAAGTGTCCGGTGCTAATCGCCGTCCCTGCCACTGCCTCCTTCCGCTGGACGTTTAAACTTTCCTTTGTCTGACAAGAGGATGTAGGGGACTCTTGCAGGATAGCCTTTCACTTTCTTTTCCTTTTTTCCGCATTTTCACGACATGATCCTAATTCATTTGACGATTATTCTACTTTCGTATTCTGTTGCAGTTTTGCAATTAGATAAAACTATCCCTTCTATTAGATTCAAAACCAAAAGCACAACCTTCTTTCTCTCTTCAGGGGCCCCTTGGTCTGAATTTTCTAAGAGCCCTGTCCTTATGCCAAAGACTGTGTTTGACTTTTTAGACTTGCATACAATTGCTAGAATTGATATAAAATGGTTAACTGATATAACACTTAAAAAACTTAACCAAAAAGATTTATCTTTCAATTTTCACGAATAACAAAAATTAAAAAACCACTGAACGTCAACTCGTTTCGCGATCAAGCTGAAACCATGAAAAACAGTATAGTCGTCCTGGTTTAGGATTGTCTTTTTTTAAAATCTTTATGGGTTTCACTATAACGTTTGGTCAATTTGACTTTTTCTGAAGACCAATTTTGTTGACCAATTCTCACCCAGGTCGTCTCACAATGCAATTTTAAAACCCGTTCTCATTTTCTGTTCCCTTTTTTGACAACATTTTCTCTTATGGAACTTGGCATTTTGAAACACGTGATGTCTCAAAAATTCTGGCATGGACTTCTAATAGTGGTTTTTACCAAAATTGTTTATTATCTATGCCAAATTCCCAACTGATGCTCTCCTATTGAAATTTTGAGTTTTAAATTATACTTTCCACAAAAGTGGTCAGAAAAAGTTTTAAGGTTCGTTAAGCTGCAATTGAAAGTTTTAAGGTATGTTACTGCTTAATGAATAGCTCAACGTTTTAAAAACTGAAAAAAAACACCCTAAATGTCCTAAACCCCTTTGAAATCGAGTCCTATCGAAAGGATCTTAAGTGGTCAGCTGGGCGAAATTGACGTGTCCTACGGTGAGGTTCCATCCGGCCGGTGATTGTCTTCTATTTGTCTGCGCAGATTGGATTAGAACCATTGCCTAGGATATTCCAAAGCTCGATACGACACACTCTCATATTCTCACCGTTCTTCCCCCAGAACCCACTTCTCCTAATCCCGACAACTCGTCGGGATTATCTCTCCCCGAAAAAATTCCAACCCAACGCCGTCCAATGGCTATTTGGCCGGCAAAGAGCTCTCTGCAAATCTGCAAGCGCCCATTAATGCGTCAATTTGTGAAAAGATTTTAAAGTTTAGAATGCAAAAGTTATAGAAGAATAAACAGGAAACGAGATACTAAAAACCGCGTGGACATCGGATATCTCTGTTTATTTCGCAAACTCCCCCGTCAACTATTCCTAATCTCTCGGGACCAAACTTCCTCAAGAACTCTAAATTTTTGAGCTATATATTATTCACCTTTCCTTTTAACGGACTTCGTGAAAAGTTCTAAAAATTACCCTTTCTTGGTTAAATTCGTTCTTTTATTGAATTTGTCTGCAAATCTCAAAACGTAACTTTTTATTTGCTTTTTTTATAAAGTGATTATAGTTTTTGTCTCGTGTTCCTATGTTCTTTAGCTGTTTTAATCCCAAGGGAAAGTACATTTTCTCTATTGCTTATAGGGCCATTTTAGCTTACCTTTTTCAGCATCTCTGCTATTTTAGGTTGTTTTCGAGCAGTTTTTGGGTTTCCTTTTGCCTCAAAAGTGACGTAAGACGTTAATAATTATGAAAATGTGTTTTTTTTGTTTTGATTATTAAAAAAACATTACAACAGCTTTATATTGTTAAAATTGTGACATTTTTGTTTACAGTAACTAAACATTTAAAAAAGTTTTTACAATAATCGAACGCGACAGCAGTAAACGAAAAGAGCAATTTTTGAATGTGAGTGACTAAAATGTTTGGAAAACGTCCGGTTCAATTTTGTCTTTGCTCACTGTGAATACCAATTTTATGCACGTCATTCGCTAGACACTTCCCGTTCAAAAATTTTATTTAGCAACTTTTATATATTTTAAAACTTTTTTGGCCTAAAAAAGTTTAATAATGAGGTGTTGAATTTTTTTACTTTCAAAATCACTTTTGGTAGCTTAACATTAATATTACTTTAAAAATTCATAAAAGTTTATGCAAATTTAAATAATCAATATTTTTTAAACATTTGATTTAATTAAAATTATTTAAATACAAAGTATCCATTACTAATTTCAATTGTGCATTCATCATTCCTGTGTATATGTTTACTTTTAGTTCCAAACAATTTTGTTTTACAATTTATTCATATTGGACCAACCCAAACAATATATCCAGCTTGTTTTCTCCACCTAAACTTTTACAGTATGTTTTTTTTTCGAAAACCTGATAAGAGGATTTCACATGTTTTGTTTTTTTGTGTGTTTTTTTTTTAGATTTTAAACCAAGCTTCCTGTGTTGTTGGAGGGCCCTATCAAAGTCTCCAAACGAAAGCCAAGAGTCTTCACTAAAACATGTTTATTTATGAGAAAAAAAGATATAAAGTTAGGACAATTTTGGGGGAACTCTGTGGCTTTGGTCCGTCACCGGTGAAGGTTTTGTTGCCCGGATGCGACACCACAGGTGTTAGTGTTTTCGTCTCGACCGGCCGGTGGTGGTAGGTAGTCTTTATAGTGGCGCACTCATCCCTCAACCATTAACATCTCGCGCCAAACAACGTCCGCCTCCACTGACTGATGATTCCATTAGATGCGGCGCATTTTCTTGCTCGGGATTTGTTTTTGGGTGTGGTGGTGTCCTCTGAAATGGATATCACCGGAAGCCTATTGGCACCCAGCGAGCCTTCCTTTTTCGGGGGGAGCACCGGGGGGACAGACGTGGTCTCAAGCGTTGTTCTCCCTGCTGTACTACACCACCACCTGACCAAGGCGGCGCCACGCCCGCTGATCCCCGCCTGCCCCTTGATTGTCCACAATGCCCGTTCTTTGTACAGCCCCATCCTCCACAAATCACTGTGCGCTGTTCGAATCCTGCAAGAAGTTGGTGATGACAGATTGCAGAAATTTATCACTTCAAGGTCTTTGTGCTTCAGTAGACAAAACACAATGGCACTCAACTGACAAGGAATCTTGTTCAACAAAATATGGTTGAAATTTAACCAAATCTGTCTATGATTAAGGCCTTTTTATCTTTTATATTTTTCCAAATTCAATTGCACAAAATCCTAAAAAAAGACAATTTTTTTCAAAAGATGATTTTCATGACTTTGAAGCCCTTGTAATTGTTTTTAGTGGGCAGAAAACTCACTCCAGTGTTTGACATGTTCTATAAAAGAGTTTAATGACCTACTTTCACTAAATTTTAGGTTTGGGTAAAGGTTTACTTGGACCCACAGATAACAGAATTTTACATTATTTTGCTAGTTCATCCTTTAAGGTCTTAAGGAGCTTTTAAGACCCAAACTCCATAAAATGGTTCTTTCCGAGCCAAACCCAGTTGAGAGATAAAGTCGATAGCTGCTTTAAAACACTTTGAAAAGGAATTGATTTTTAGCAATGCTGAAATTGACTTTCAACTTTTTAAACAGATTTTTAAAAGCATGGTTTTGATAAAGAATGTTTAAGGAAAAACCCGTGTTAGAAGAAAATTTTGTTAGAAAAATATTTCACATGTTGACAACTCATAAAAAGCAAAAAATTTTAAAACTAATTTAGAATTACCTACTCTTTTGTAATAAATTGGTAACTATGTTGTTTAATTTATTTTGTTTTTTTTTTCGACATAATTTCAATCAATCAGTTAATTGTGTTTAAATGTTTGTTTTGTAAACAGAAAACATTGGCGAAAATGCTTCAAAAATTGATGTTTTTGTCAAGAGATGAAAGAGTAATTGATTAAACAAAAAAACTTGTTCTTTTGTTTTCCTTGCTTTTTTCACATCACTTGATGTAGGACCACACAAATCCTCTTTCGTAGCTAACTAAATTTAACAAGGATTTGATTACACGGGTGCCGGTTGAGAAGTAAATACATTACCTATAATTTGCCTTGAAAGAATGTCCTTTGTCCTATGATGACAACTTTGTAGTTCCATAATCACTAAGACATTTGAAGACTTTGACAACTTCCGTTTTTTTTTTTTTGGCTAACCTGTTGTTCTTGTTCTAGACGTTTTCTGTGCCAAATCTAATGCAAATGTCAGACCAAACAAGCCCTATAAGAAACCGAATTATGGAAGATGAGATCCGCAAAAGTATAATGTAATTAATCGTATGTTTATCCAGCGCATCCGAGGTTTTAACTTCCTGGCGGCTTAAAATTTATGACCGCCGCCTCACCAGGTGGTCTCGCCAGGTGCCATCCCATTGAACAAGCAGTTGGGTCCACAACTTTAGTCCACAACTTTATTGGTCATCTTGTTTGTTTTCTTGAACTTTCGAAGCATCAGTGATCATTTGGCTCTTTTTTCCTTTTCTCTCCCTCTTTCTCTCTCTCTCTCTCTTTATCTCTCTTTATTTCTCTTTATCTCTTCATCTCTCTTTATCTCTATTCCGATGTCACTCTATCTCGCTCTATAGCACTTTATCTTTTTTTCTTTCCCTATCTCACGCTCTCTTTCTTTCTCTCTCTCTCTCTCTCTCTCTCTCTCTCTCTCTCTCTCTTTTTCTCTCTTTCTCTATCTTTATCTGTATTCCGTTGTCTATCTCTCTATATATCACTTTATGTTTCTCTCTATTTCTCTCTCTCCCCCCCCTCTCTCTCTCTCTTTCTCTCTCTCTCTTTTTCCCTTTCGCTTTCTCTCTCTCTCTAGCTCTATCTCTATATCTTTACTTTTTTTAAATCTCTCTTTCTATTTCTCTATATGTTTCTATCTCTCATTTTGGTTTTATCTTGGTTGAAAAAAGGTAGCCCCTTTTAAGTAGTTTCAATTATACACCTTTCTGATGCATCAAGAACCGGCTTTCACAAAGGTGTAAAAAAGCGTTCCCAAAACACCTCAGCATCTGGAATGTTCTCGGCATATGTCTTATCAATCACTGTCTGATTGACAAAAAGATTCTTGGTTTCGCGCCTAGGCTTGATACACATGGTGTCTCATTGTTAGCCCACGCTTCTGCCAGGAGCCCTTCATCAGCGTATTTGGTGGGTCCTTCATTCGTAGATTCCTTGCTCAAATTGGAATTTAATAGTTTTTGTTTGCCACTCAGCGAACTATATCAGCCGAATCTTAGGCGACAATATAATGCATCTATCAATAATATTCACAAAAACGCCAGGAAAGGATTCAACTTAACGGGTTATGTGACTAAGTTGCCGGTTTGCTTCGAATGTGAACAAAAAGGAAACGCGTAAACACAGTGCATGTCAGCTTTCATACGATCCCTTCAAACTAAAAAACAACTCCAAGTGGTAGTTTAAATTGTACCAGGAAGTTTTGATAGATTTTTATACTGAAAAAAACATCGTTACCAATTTGATTACCCATCAAAACTACTTTAGTGTTTTAAGCTTAAACGCATTGACCAGTTTACGTTACTTTTGAAGACTTCCGTTCAAACTAGAAAATCCGTTTAGTCTCCAGCCCGGTGGTCGGTAGTCGGCCACTACTTACGTCAAGGCAAGGCACTCGGCCAAGTTGGGTTCCCACCGGGATCAGGCAAATCGCCGTGCTAGTATTCACGCGCCGTCTTCTTAAAGCTTACTCCACTTCCCCATTGCACCAACGGCTGCAACAGAAGAAGGAATTAGGCACCTGTGCAGAGCGGAGTGGTTGTCGCCCCTCCCGAGGGAAGCATCAATTGTTTGGCGACGGGCCGCCGTTCCCCCTACTTTTCCTGTTGTGCTTGAACTCTTCACAACTATCCCTTCTTATCTAATTAGGTCATTTTAAATGGAAACGTGTGTTTTCAGGAAATCGACACTTCGTAATGGGTCACTGAAGTGAGATGGTCTGTGATGTGGGATGATCTGTCACCTGTTCCTCGCGCTGTCGGGCCTCACGCTGCGCGGCGTGTTGGCGTCTTACCACGAGCGCCGGCTCTACGAGGACCTCATGCGCGACTACAACAATTTAGAGCGGCCTGTGTCCAATCATTCCCTGCCTGTCACCGTTTTTCTTAAGGTAGGCTAAAAAAAAAGGTACAAACATGTAATTTGCAATACAGTGAGTGATATCCGAATGGTGTGCGAATTAAAACATTGCTCGAAATTATGTTCTTCAAGAAAACAGAAATTTTTATTAAATAGAATTAAAAATAAATTTGTCTTTTTTCCATTTTTTTTAAATTTTCACAATTTTTTCATAAACCTTTTTTTCCATTTTTCAGTTTAATCTATTGATTATTTAAACTAAGTTTTGTAATTTTTTAAAGTTTTGGTTATGAAACCGCTTTTACCAACATTTTTGATTAAATGTTTTAAAACCTATTAATCGAACAGAAATGCAAAATAAAACTTTAAAAATTCAAATTTATTTTTATTTAAATTTTTTGAATTAAATGTTCATATCATAACAAATTCTTCTGTTAGAATTTTTGTTTGATATAATATTTTTGTTAAACTTTATGGTTGAATGAAATCAATAAAAAAAAGACGAAGTTGGCAATTCCAAATATTTATACAAACTTTTTTTAAAAACAACTTTTTCAGGTGTCCTTACAACAAATCATCGACGTTGACGAGAAGAACCAAATCGTCTACGTCAACGCTTGGCTCGATTACGTTAGTTTTTTCTACTTTATTTTTATAATTTGTATTTTTTTGTTTCAGACCTGGAACGATTACAAATTGGTCTGGGACATTGTCGAATACGGGAATATCACAGATGTTCGGTTTCCAGCAGGCAAAATATGGAAACCCGACGTTTTACTGTATAACAGGTTTGAAAATTTACGATTTTCGTTATAAAACTCTTTTGAATTTTAGTGTAGACACAAACTTCGACTCAACATATCCTACAAATATGGTAGTTTACAATTCAGGCGATGTGCATTGGATTCCTCCAGGAATCTTCAAGGTATTTTTCATTTTTCTTTTAAACTGATGTTGTAAACTTTGTTTCAGATCTCTTGCAAAATAGACATTCAATGGTTTCCGTTTGATGAGCAGCGCTGTTTCTTCAAGGTGGTTTAGCTTTCAAACAATTTGAATTTTGATTTGTAGTTTGGTTCCTGGACTTATGACGGAAACAAGCTAGATCTGCAGCCGGCAAAGGGAGGCTTCGACATATCAGAGTATCTACCGAACGGAGAGTGGGCTCTTCCGCGTGAGTCAGCTGTATTTTGGTTGGAGATCAGATTTCAAAACAGGCGTCATGCGGGGGTTCAGTAGGAATGTGGACTATTTTTGTGGTTTTGTACTTCTAGGCTAATTGTAGTTTGATGCCAATAGTTTTTGAAACATTCATTTGGTTTTAATATTTTAACATTTTTACGAATTTAGTAAAGTTTTGAAAATTAAGGGGTTCTTATGGTAAAAATGTTATTTCATCGTTTGAAATTGTAAACTGTTGAAATATGCTGTTTGTTGAGCTAACTGAAAATTAATAATTTCTATTCAAAAAAATTATGTCAAAGTGAGGTGTGCAATTTTATGTTCCAATTTTCGAGAAAATTGATTTTTTTTCACACAAAACTGTTCTTTAGCAAAAAAAAACTAAGCCTCCATCAACTCATATCTCTAAACACAGAAGCATCCAGTCTTCTTCATCAAGCCACAAACGACAGAACCCTCAAATCTGACAATCTGTTGCAAAAGTCGCGGCGGAGCATGCGAAACGAATTGTGACTCCCCAGAGAGACCACAAAAACTTGGTTATCGCTTGACACTGCATTTCATTTCAAAACGAAGCCATTCATTTCCTTTTTCTACGGATTTAAACTTTAAAATTCATTTTCAGTCACAACCGTATCCAGAAGCGTCAAATTCTACGACTGCTGCCCTGAGCCTTACCCCGATTTAACTTTTTACCTTCACATGCGGCGAAGGACGTTGTATTACGGTAAGCTGAAAACTATTTAAAAATAGAAAATCAATTTAAATTCAGGTTTTAATTTAATTATGCCATGTATTTTGACGACGTTGATGACTTTGCTAGGATTCACTCTTCCTCCAGATGCAGGAGAGAAAATCACACTTCGTAAGTCACTTTTTTAAATCAATTTTTTAAAAAACTAAAATCGATTTTTCAGAAATCACTGTGCTGCTTTCAATTTGTTTCTTCCTTTCAATAGTCTCTGAGATGTCTCCTCCCACATCAGAAGCAGTGCCTCTACTGGGTAAAACTAACTTAAAAATTTATAAGCTAAATTGAATTTTTAGGTATTTTCTTCACTTGTTGTATGATCGTTGTCACTGCATCGACCGTTTTCACCGTTTACGTTTTGAATCTTCATTACCGTACCCCTGAGACTCACGAGATGAGCCCAACTGTAGGTTACGGTAGTTCTAAATATTAAAGTTCTTGTTTCAGACCCGTACTTTGCTACTTTTCTGGTTCCCCTGGGTTCTCAGAATGCATAGACCAGGGATGAAGTTGACCTATGCTACTTTGCCTTCACTTTTCTGTAGTAAACCAAAGCGGCATTCCGAATCTCTGATTAGGAATATCAAGGAGAATGAAGCCAGTCCGAGCAGGTGAGTTGGCCTAGTTGAAAAAAAACGTGTAAAATGACAAATGTCTCGTCGGAAAAGCTGTAACAAAGGTCTGGTCGTTGAAAGCTCAAGCGGGGGTTAGTCTCAAAAAGTTAGCAGGCGCATGCTCCGGGCGTTTGAAGAAGCGAGACACGGTTTTCAATTCAAATGAATCACTTTTCGAAATTGTGATCCAAGCTGTAACGCAAGTTTTAAAAAAAGGAGAGTTAAAAAAGCAGGGTGGTCTAAATGCGGTCCGCCTCGGACCAGGAACAATCAGCAACTGGGCTGGCGGTTCCATTGCCAGACTTATATCGAGAGTTTGAATCCCCTGGATCAGAATGTTTTGATTTCCTTCGATTAGTTTTTTTTTAAAATTTCGATCTAATATAGTAATGCACTTTTAGTGTTTATGTAAGCGGATGAAATCGCCTCGTCCCGGAGCATCCTTTTCATAGACGTTTATTTTCTTTTTTTCAAAAACACGCCGAAATTTTTCTTTTCTGGCAGTGCTTGAATAGTATACGACTTCCGTTCGCGTGACCATTCACACGGGGCTTTTCAAACAAGGCGCTGCAAAACTTCCGCAAGCCGTTTTTTAAAGGCACATTTCAAAACAATAGTCCAAACCTGCACAAACAAATATAAAGTGTTATGTAAGTTTAACTACAAACCCAAATACAGTGCGTATCATAAATATAGACCCACCCTTGTTTTAGCTGTGTTTGGCTGCCGAATGAACATTACGCATTTACCTCTACATTGGCTGGAATTAGCAAGTGATTTTAGCCATGTTTACTTAATTTCATTAAAATCGATTGAAATTTCGATTTTTCCCGCGCTTTTTTCGGTTTTTGGACCGTATCATAAATATAGACCCACCTTGGAAAATGTTGCTTAAAATTGGAAAAAGTTATCAAATCTATTCATATTTGCTTTTATATGTATGAATATGTGAAAACATACAGTTTTCTAACTTCACAAGCGAATCCGAGATTTTGGCTTTGTTTTGAAGCCTCGAAGGAGGAGATTTGCGCCCTTGTCGTAATTTGGTCTTTCGCTGTCTAGGAAAGACCCCAATTATAGGTAATACATAATGAAATATGTTTATTAACGTTTATTCTAAACGTTTGAAACTAAACAAGCTGCGTGGACACAGGAAATCTAGTTTAAACCACGATTTTCGCTGAAAATCCACATTTTGTGGCGGGGTAGGCGCACGCAATTAGCCATAACTTAGTGGACAACAATCCGAACATTATTCTCTTTTTGTGGATTTGTAGCTTTTATATAACGTTATAATGTGGCAAAATTTCATTCGTCCTGATAAATCTTCCACGGAATGCCAGTTGATAGAAAAACGAATACTTATTTCTACAGCGATTTTAATTGATTTTCGGTTGAAAACGCAAGTCCGAAATTGTCGTATTCGCAACTTCGCGGAGAAATTTTTCGGTCGGATGGAATTTTGTTACACTATAGCGCTATAAAAAAGCTACAAATCCACAAAAAGGGAATATTTTTCGGGTTGCCCTCCACTGAGTTATGGCTAATTGCGCGCGCCTACCCCGCCACAAAATGTGGATTTTCAGCGAAAATCGTGGTTTAAACTAGATTTCCTGTGTCGACGCAGCTTGTTTAGTTTCAAACGTTTAGAATAAACGTTAATAAACATATTTCATTATGTATTACCTATAATTGGGGTCTTTCCTAGACAGCGAAAGACCAAATTACGACAAGGGCGCAAATCTCCTCCTTCGAGGCTTCAAAACAAAGCCAAAATCTCGGATTCGCTTGTGAAGTTAGAAAACTGTATGTTTTCACATATTCATACATATAAAAGCAAATATGAATAGATTTGATAACTTTTTCCAATTTTAAGCAACATTTTCCAAGGTGGGTCTATATTTATGATACGGTCCAAAAACCGAAAAAAGCGCGGGAAAAATCGAAATTTCAATCGATTTTAATGAAATTAAGTAAACATGGCTAAAATCACTTGCTGATTCCAGCCAATGTAGTGGTAAATGCGTAATGTTCATTCGGCAGCCAAACACAGCTAAAACAAGGGTGGGTCTATATTTATGATACGCACTGTAATAAAAGTGACCAAGAGTGGCCCAAAGGAAGGATGCCGGAAAAGCCCACATACAGGGCAAATATCCGGGTTCAATTACATTTAGATGAAAATTAACTATTTATTGTAGTACTGTTTTACTATTTCAAAGTTTTTATTTTAGAATTCTTCTAAAGTTTTAAAGTTCAAAAGTTCCGTGCAAAAATGGTTACACGGGGCGGATCCTGGCCTATGTTTAACAAGGCCCCTGAAGGGCCAGGTGGACTTCGGGTCGAAGATTTTGGGAAACCAACCCCCAGCCAACTTTGTTGATTCTCCCCTAAGGTTGTTTAAAACACCGAAAAGCTCTGTTTCCGGCTCATTCCTCACTTTTTGGTTGCTTTCAAAGTAACTCAATATAGAATGTTATTACCAAAATGATTATTAAACAGTTCAAACTTTCAGATCAAACTCCCTGGACCTGGAAAGGCGGTTACATCACTACATGACAGCTACGGGCATAGTAAACGGATTGGGTCCCCTCGGAGCCCCTCACTCCCAAGTGGCAGCACCCGTCGATATAGGACAACAAGCCACTCTTCTCATCCTACAACGCATTTATCACGAGTTGAAGGTAAACTTCAGTAAAGTCCAGTAGATAACAGACGTTTAGGTCGTCACGAAGCACATGGTAGAGACAGATCGAGAAGAGCAGGGCGCCAACAACTGGAAGTTCGCTGCAATGGTCGTCGATCGCCTCTGCTTATACATTTTCACCATTTTTATCATAGCCTCCACAATTGGTATTTTCTGGTCCGCCCCTTATCTGGTTGCATAATCTTTCCCCTCACATATGAACAGACTCTTCTTTTGCCTTCTCTGAGAATTTTGTTGCTTGCGCAGTGGGTCCTTTGACGAGCTTCCATCCATTTCGGTTAATAGGATGATTCACGCTAGTTGGAACCTTGCTCTTCCTTTGAATATCATTTTCGCTCAATTTGTTTGTATTCAATAAAAGATTTACTTAAATTCTTCTGATTCGTTGTCCTCGGGAGGGTTTCCAAAGTAATAAGTGTAGTATACCTTCCCGGAAAATAGTACAGTTTGTCAAATTTCGCCCGTTTCATTTTACAAATCTACCAAGACTGCGTCTCGCAGCTCTCAAATGTGATACTTTCAATTAATATATTAATTTGGTTAAGAGATCTATAAGATTTTGCATGATTTTCATATATCCAGTAGTGCCGAATTGTCGAATCAAAGTAAGCTCCAGCTAAAAACCAAAAGTTGGCTGAAATCGATTGGAAGTAAACATCATTTGATTACGGTCTCAGCCAAAAATGCAATGTTAGGGGAAAATGACTGGGGATCTTATGTGAATCGCTGACTTTTGCTTCTGAGCAGCTGATTTTGAGCCTTCACAACAGTGTTTATAAACCCAGTAGTCAAACCATATGGTGTCATCCATTAGTCCTCTCGAAGCTTCAAACAAATTTCAAGAACAGTTGATTTTCTTTTCTGCCCAAACGCGAAAATTTACTGTTTTCCAATGTCACTTCCTCGCCAGTTCTTAGTCACCTAAAGTTGATGATTTACAAAACAATTTGTTTTACATTGAAAAATAGGGGAATGCCAAAATTATAGAGTTCCAAAGCATCCATATGTCCCAAGGATTGTATTGTCTTTTTATGTTGTTTTTGGCCCGTCTTTGTTTTTAAAGAAATTGATAACTATTGCAATTCTAAACGTACAAAACGCCAATAGTATAATTGTCAAACCATGTGTAGCCTTCTGTGGATAAACTAAACTGTTAAGTATTAGTTTAAAAACTTTTTTGTCAACCAGTCCAAAATCAGGCTCGAACATCTATGGATAACTCCATTATTACGTCAATGAAACATTTTTGCCACCGAATGTTTTATGTTTAAAAGGTAGTTTTCCACTTATTTATAGTGGATGTTCGTTAAAATTTGAGTTTCCTTTTGAGTTTTCAGGGCCAACTGTCATTTCAAGTGAAATTCCAGGTCTAAAAGGTTGACTCTTCCAATTTTTATTATAAATACCTTAATTACAAAAAAATACAACAATAAATTAGAAGAAACACCCGCAGATTGGAATGATCTAGGCGCGGTTGGCTTTGGGGGCCGTCTCCTTCTTTCCCTTCTCCAGATTGTCCATGTTTGTCCTCAAAACGGTGATATAGGCGCTGTGGAATTTGTTGGTGTCCTTCGTTTTAACCTTGAAAAAAAGAAATAAGAAGGAAACTAAGGGAAATTACTAACCACAGTGCTGATCCTCTTGTTTCCTAGCTTAGCCCTAACGAGGCAGTGGATTTCCTCTCCTAGTTCAGTCTCCTTGGGCATGGCCTTGGTCCTACCGTCATCTAGAATTATAAATTGAGATAAAAAATTTTTTAAAAAAGTAAAATTTAAAACTAGATGAACTTACAAGGCTTCATTGAGACGTAGACGGACTTGGCTCCTCCCTCCCTAGACTTCATGTAGAGACCGGCCAGCTGGGAGAGGAATTCTTCGTTGGAAAGATGGTTCATTCTCTAAATACAAAGAAATTTACTAAAAAAAAATTAAATGGCAAGTTAAGTGAACAAGAAAAATATTATAAAAATTGGTTCCATAATCTTTTTGCTTAGATTAAAATTAATTTGATTCCCCAAAAAATAGACTAAAATGCATTTTAATTTCTTTTTTTCGCAATGTATTCTCTTTTTAAAAGTTATGTTTTAAATAATAAATTGTGTGTTATTTAATAATAAAAAACCACGCTGTGAAATCAAAAATAAATAAGATCAATGATCAATCCTTCTAAAATTGTAAAACCATGGAGATTTTGTATATAAAAGAAAAAAAATACAAGCTATTATTGTGTGAATTTCAAAAAAACACATTTTTGAAAATTAATTGATGAGTTGAATAAATAAAAGCGACATTGAAAAGCGATGGCGTGGCCGCTATCCACGCCCAAAATATGACCACGTGCGCACAATTCTAAACAAGCCAAGCTGTCCGTTCGCGGCGGGACCAGGCCGAAGGCGACGCTTGTTAGATACGAGGATCCGCTTTATTTGGGGAAAAGCAATGATAAAAAATTGGCTTTAAAAGTAAAAAGTAAAATATTAATTTATTGTTAGAATTGTAACTAAAAAATTGGGTGTAGTCCTGTTTTTGAAAAATAGAAAAAAAACTTGTTTGTTTTTATTTTAACTTGAACTTCAAGGGAACCTCAATTCACTTATTGTAACGACTATTGTTAAATGTTACACATTTGGTTTTTTTAGATGACTTGGAGCATCCTCTTGCTACTTTTTGGCTTAGCGTACATGGGCGATGCAAAATTGCTGGAATGCATGGCTCCCATTGTTAAGGGCAGAATTGACAGCAATCTTACTATTTTGGACAAAATCCACGAGTTCAATGACTGTGTCTTGAATGAAGGAAGGGCCTTGGGAGAAAGCTTTGCGAGGCTTTTGGGCCCCGAGAAGAATGTGAGGATTTTCTATTTGTCAAAACATTTGTTTTCAAGGAGACGGAGATTTCCGAAGTTTTGAAGGAAATGAGTGTCTTGGAAGTGCTTAAAGAGAACACATTGTATAAGAAGAATAGCTCTATTGGGGAGTTTCCGCCGGTCATGTGGATGGAATATACAAAGGTAAACACATACACACATGTCACACACTCATTTACTCACATGCGCGTACGCATACGCATACACATATACACAAGCCCATACATAAACTGAATCACTCACTCACTCACATACACATACACTCACTCACGGACGGACGGACTCACTCACACACGTACACACACGTGCACACACAAAGAGACACAGACACAGACACACACACTTTTAGGGAATAACCACGCCCGTAGACATCCTCTATCAAGTCATAAACAAGACAGTCAATGCTCGATTCGTTGTCAATGAACAGGACTTTGATGATTTATTGAACAAGTGCAATGGACTGTACAATCCCACAATTACAGTTGAAGTAAGTTGGCACAACTAACTTTCTTTATTCAAATCCATCAGCGAATGTCTTATATGATTCGTCAATGTGGAGATGCTTCTTTTGATGTTGAAATTCTCAATCTCATGAAGCATATCATTGGTTGCAGGTTCAATGAAGAAGATAGTGATGGTGCTTTAAATCACTTTGCAGGTTAATGTGATTTTTTGATACAGTTCATGGAATTACACGCGAATGGCTGACATTTGAACCAGAATTCTTTGTTCTTCGTCAAATCAGTTTCTGATGTGAAGGGAGAAATTACAAGCTGACGTGGATACCTAAAACGAGCTAGCTTCTTTTGTTAAATATAAGCGGTATTGAACAACTGTTGTTCTTTCCAGAAAAGCACACAAAAAGGGGGAACTCACGAAGGATGGCCAAGATTTTCAAATTTGATGTTGATACTTGTAATTAGTCCGTTATAGGAACTGTTCGAACTTTCGAGATTGCCATAATTGTTTCTGTCAAAGTCCATCACGTAATCTGAAATCTTCTCCATCTCCAAAGAAGGCCAGGTAGAGTTCTGAAGTTATGAGTTTTTATATTTCAAAGATAAATATTAAAGGGTTTGTCAGGGCATTTTTTCACTTTAAATCGTATTCAAAAGCTTGAAAGAATTTTGGTCTGCATCTGAAATGTCATTTTACGGCCTATTCAGGCGTTAGGCACCTGTTGATGACCGGCATTTTAACGAACTACTTTTTAACGAACTACGCAACGTGTTTACGCGTCCGTCGAATTATTCGGTGAATCGACTATTTGGCCATTACTTTCGACTTTTCGATGTTCCCGCTAGTAGTTTTTATTTGCAGGCTTACTTTGTTGAGGCTGATGTGCGATCATTTGACAACATGATTGAAACACTGTTTATCGGCAAAAAAAGAGATTTCATTGAAAACGGAGGGATTAAGCTAATTGTTTCTTGTAATAAATGGTACCCAGGGAGAGCAATTGAGGTATGGATCCAGTTATTCCTTGTTAATTTTCCAGGAAATTTCACAAATTCTAACGATATGTGATAAACGCGTAAATGACATGGTGTTGGAAATGAAGTCAGAAAATTACAATATTAACCAAAGAACCATAAACAAGTTTGAAAGTTAATTTTCAATAATTGAATGTTTTTAGAGATTGTGTGCTCGAGACTTCATTGATAAAAAACGGATTCAAAAATGATAAATGGGAAGGACTTTATATATTGAGATTTCTTGTGCGTCTGGTGAGTTTTTTTGTTTGTTTAAAATCAGAAATTACTTAATTTTGCTTTATAAAGTTAAAACACATTTGAAAAAAAAATTACTGTTGTCTGTCATTTGCTTCAAAAGTTTCAGCCTGGCAAAAAACGACTTATAGGGTTTCCACCGCGGGTTAACACGAAACCTCCTGTTACGGTATAATGCGTTACCTACCGTAACCCGGGCTCAAATATCGATATTCACAGAATTGTCTTAGAGGGCAAACACATGTTTTTCATAGTTTGAGAAAAATCCATGACCTTGTATTTTCCCCACGTATGGGTCTTTCAAAATGTTTGTCTTAAACACTCCAAATAGAGTCTTTCCAGAGTTACCAAGAAACCATGTGCGCCCACACCCTGAAAGAAAAATTTAAAGAAGAGGGGGTGAAAAAACTGGAAGAAAATCTCAAGCGAATTGGGAAAATGTTAGAAGAACTTCCTGCAAAATATTTGGTGAGTGTTTATTTTTGTTGTAGTTGCTAAGGCCCTAAAACTTTACAACCTATCGTTGCCGGCTTTTGTTTCAGAGGATCATTTATTCACATTTCAGGATTCAACTTGGCCCATCGTGCAAAAGAAACTAATTCAACAAATGTGGTTCCCAGAAAGGGAAAACTCGCCAACTGAAGAATTTCTGGCGAAAATAGCCGTACGGATTCATGAAAATCAGATTGGAGTGGGACACCCTGAGTAAATCACCCAAAAACCTAAATGAAAAAATCGTTTTAGCTATGATTTGCAAGTGTTGGCACTACCTTATTTAGACAACGTTGATAAGAACCCTAACTTCTGGTTTTCCGGTCTTCCGAACGTTTGCCAACTGATCCAGTTTGAAGATAAATTCACCATCCTTCTCATTCGCGTGAAAGGCGCTCACAAGGACCTCTACTCCAATTCAAGTAATCTTCAATGGTACATCGATAAAAATCAAAAGCAAATTCTACGGGCTTTTGACAGGTACCCTCAACTGGAAACATAAAAAAACTTGTTTCAGAAAATACTATCGAGCATCCACTCCGAAAGACTTTGTTGAAAGATTGAAAAGCGAAGATGGCATAGATTTGGCTTCATTTGACTTTTATCAAGGAATCATCATCCTTCGTTATAGTGCCTATTTCCCTCCTTGTTTCAATACAATGGCTTTTTACCAAGCACCAGCTAACCACACCAAGTCCATTCACTACAATTTTGATGCCTTAGGTTTTCCATTCCGTTACTGCAAAGATTGGGTTTTGTTGTTTGTGTAAAAATGTTTATCTTTCTGAAATTTAACCTATTGATTGTCACATTTTCTTACTTTAAAGCCCTGCCTTTTTTTAACAGTTTCCACTATTATTCCACGATTGTCGTTCATTTTAAGATATCTACAAAAATACCTGGTTTTATGTTTTGTCTATATTTTCAACAATTTGGGCAATAAACTATTATTCAAAAGTTTTTTTGAAACAAAGGTAATGGTTATGTTTGCCAAGCAGAATAGCTTTTTTTTACTGATTTTTGGCATCTTGTTACAATGCAATTTGTATCAAAAAGACTTTATTTTCTTTTTCCACAAGCTGTGTTTTTTCAATGACTAAAACGTTGTTATTACGAAACTCAGCAGTCGCAATATTTATTTACAAACATTGCGGCATTCGATTTCGACAGTTTTCTTTATAAAAACTTTCTCAATCTTAATTCTCTTTCTTTTCCCCCGCTCATAAAGTGTTTCCTCAAACAAACTTTTTAATGCGTTCTTTTTATAATCTATTGTAACAGTTTATAAAATTTAATCGAGTTTTTTCTCAATCTCTATTGAAAAAAATAGTTGACACTTGGGTGCTCCAATCTTAGACAATATCTGTCTTAAATGACATAATGTGGGAAACAGGTCACCTGATTGTTCATCTCTGGTTGATGGAAGCTTACACCCGCAGTTGCTTATAAACGCGACACCAGGTGACCAATTCCAAACACTTTAGCTGTTTTATGAAAAAATGAAGGGGTTTCAATTTTTCCAGCTTGTTATTTAAATGAGTTTTTAAAGAATTCTAAAAACTCAATTAGAAATGTGAACCCACCCATTACCCCTCTCCAGTAAACTTTAGAAAAGTCACAGATTCAAACTTTTGGCATTAGTGAAGCCTTTCTGTTCATTTAGGTATTCTCAATAGCCTATTTCGTTCTTCTTCCTTCGACTTTTTCTTTTTCAGTTTAGTTTACAATAGATTTCAGCAATGGGCTACATTTTACTACTTGCTTTCTTCTTCACCCTAACTTGTCAAGGTTTGCTGCCCTTTTTATTTGGTTAAAGGCATAACTGATATAACTTTCAGACAAAGTTTTGAAACCTTTTCGGCAAACTGTGGATGAAGTACATCAATTAGAACCCGGTCAAGAACTTCGCTTCATTGAAAGCACTTTTGACAAAGCCAAACGATTGATTTCCACTGCTTCTCCAGTTTTCGAACTGTTCCCACCAATGATAGAGTCTTACAATGTAAGCTTTCTTTTATTCTTTTTCTTCAAGACTTGTACTTTAGAAAGAAGACGCCAAATTCTTCAGAAAACTGAAAAATATCTCCGAAACTTTTGAGAAACTCCGAAAGCAAAGAGGCCATGTTAGTGTTCCGTATTTTGTAAGTTTTGTAACTCTTTGTAATCAAATTTTCTTTATTCTCAGGATGAATATATGAAGATGTCAATTTTTCAAAACAGACTTGATGTTTTCATGTTTACTGAGGTGATGAGAGAAAATTACAATATGAAGGAGTTTTTTCAATCATGTCAAGAGAATAGGCCATTAAGTGGAATTGAGGTGAGATCTAATTTTGTGTTTTCTTAGTTTTAGGCAATTCAACGAACTTTAAATGAATGCGTTAATGCTACTGTAGACACGGTTATTCTGGATTTGATGGCAAAGTATGTTGGCTACAAATATTCAATAGAAGATAAAAAGGATGAACCCCTTGAACATTATACAAGTAAGCCGCTGTCTATGTGTATGTGTTTCTCTCTTTTTCTCTCTCTCTCTCTTTCTCTATCTCTCTCTCTCTCTCTCTTACTCTCTCTCTCTCTCTCTTCTTCTTCAATCCCCCGTCTTTAAATGAGTCTTTTAGGACTCTATTATCACCTAAAATTGATTGGACATGAAGAAACCGCTAAAGAGCTTGAATACTTAGTGCCAGTTTATGGTTAGTATACAGAAAAATTTAAAAATTTATTTTCTTCAGAAGAAGGCAAGTCTTGGCAATACTCTCACCCAATAAATGGTGTTCTCAAGGAAATGAATTTAAGGGCTTATTTACCATACGACACGTAAGTAACCCAAATGTTTCTAGTCATTCTTCTAATTCAGAGGTTGTACTTTTGAACATTCATTGGTGAGACACAGCTTCAAACGTAAACTAGTCTTAAACGAAGCAGTTACAATAGCATCTCATTTTTTACAGCTTGTAAGTATATTTTAATCATTTTAAAACTAGAAAAGTTTAAAATTGCCTCTAAGATCACATTTTAAGGCTTTTCAAGGAACCATGTGCGCATACGTCACCCAGAAGAATGACACGGTTGAAGCCGCCCTTAGAGAATTGGAGGAAGGCATAAAAACTGCTTCAGAACTGTTGAAGGAAGTTACGCATAAGATGCTGGTTTGTT
Organism: Oscheius sp. G VE-2021; assembly: GCA_022343465.1. Lineage (NCBI taxonomy): Eukaryota > Metazoa > Nematoda > Chromadorea > Rhabditida > Rhabditidae > Oscheius > Oscheius sp. G VE-2021. The sequence goes on from JAJQXH010000028.1 coordinate 1,713,474, forward strand.
TTTAAGAAGTTAAAATTTGAGCTGTTTTCAGAACTCACTTGGCTTTATATTCAAAAACAACAAATCAGAGAAGAAATAGAAGAGATTCCAGAGAAACAGATTGAACAAACTAATCTTTCTTTTGAAAACATTTCCCGCCAGATTTACGAAAAACAGGCAGAAGTAGGACACCCGGAGTAAGCTCATTAAGATTTCAATTGATTTGTTCCTTTCAGTTATACCTTACAGTTATTGGTGGTACCTTACTCATCTGAGAATGTAGACAATTCAAACCTATGGTACGCCTGTAGACCAAATGTTTGTCAGTTGATCCAACGGAAGAAGAAGTTCAATGTTCTTGCGATTCGTGTAGAAGGCTCTCACAATCAAAGGTTCAATTCAAGTCAACTTCAGAACTTCATCGACTCAATTGAACCAACAATCCTGAAAGCCTTCGAAAAGTAAATATCACAGTTTCAAATTCAGAATTTTGTTTTAGGAAGTACAGTACATCTTCAACTCCTATGTGTGTGATCGACAATCTGAAACTTCAAGAAGGCATTGATTTGACTCGATTTGAACTTCATCAAGGAGTGATACTTTTACATTCTCAAAACTACTTTTCACCTTGTTACCAGAAAATGGCATTTTACCCTCTATTGAATAATCAGACTAATGCCATTCAGTACCACTTCGATGGGAAGGGCAGTCCATTCCGTTTCTGTCATCATTGGTCTTTATTCTTTGTGTGATTTGTTTCTAATAAACTGTTAATAAGCATTTTTCGTAGTTTTTTTTGCTTACGAAAAGCCGTATCCGTGACGCTAAACTTTCAGATTATAAGGCAAATGCTCAAAGACAATTTATAATGTTTCCCAATGTGTACTGCTGAGGTGATAATGACCTTTAGGGTCATGGTGTCCCTCTGATAAGATTAAGTACCATGTGAAATTTGTAGTTTGGCACACTACAGATATATTTCCAAATTGATGCTAAAAGTCACACTTGCAGGCTTTGTTTATTAACACTGGGGTGCACAATGGATCATATTGCTCTTTTTTGTTGCAGGGTTCAGTTTTCAATGATCCCAAATCACGTTTTGCTGTTATTTTTAGCATTTTATTTTTATTTTTGAGTTTGTAGCTATTTTGTTCTTGTCAAAACACGTAGTGTTTGTTTACAACCATTTTAAATTTTAAATTTTCGAGAGAAAAAAAACACTCAATTTTAATTTCAGAAATGAGTTTGATCTTTTTACTTTTAATCTTCTTCAGTGTAACTCATCAAGGTAAGGTTCAGTTTTTCCCGTTTTCAAGACGAAATTACAGAAAACTTGTTCCAAGTCATGGAAAATGCACTTTTTGCCCACCCTGGAGATGAATTTGAATTTCTCGCAAACACCATTAAAAATGCTAAACAAGTGATCAAAACAGCTTCACCAGTATTTGAAAACTTTCCTTCTCTATTGGAAAATAACAAGGTGATTTCTTACTTTTTACTTATTTTTAATAAAACGTTTCAGGAGGAAGATCAACAGATTCTTGGTCAACTTAAAAACATTTCCGAAATAGTCAAAGAAATGAACAAACAAGAATTATTAGTCGGCATACCGAACTGGGTAGGTTCTTTTAAAACTAAACTTTAATAACATTAAATGCAATTTTTATTCAAATAATTAAAAACATGTTTTAATACGTGTTCATTGCAGGTGGAAATGCGAATAATGAACGATTGGTGTTATGACCTAGGCATAATTTTGTATGAAAAATTTAAGTCATGTAAATTGAATAGCCCACTAAGAAAAATTGCGGTAACAAAAATTTAAAAACTATTTTGTTAACCGATTCAGAAAATTAAAAAAGCGTTGAACAAATGCGACGAAACTTCTGTGGAAATTGTCATTCTTGACTTGATGGCGAAATATATTGGTTACAAATTTTCAAAGAATGATGATCAAGGTCGTCTATCTTTTCTACCGGAAAAGTATACAAGTTTGTTACTACGTCGGCTTTAGATTCTGTTGTCTGTCTCTTTCTCTTTCTCCCTCTATCTATATCTCTCTCTGTCTTTTTTTCTCTGTCCCTTTTTCTCTTTCTCTCTCTTTCTCTCTCTCTTTTTCTCTGTCCCTTTCTCTCTTTCTTTCTTTCTTCTTTTCCTCTTTTTTCTTGTTTTTTTATAGTAACTTTAGAGTGAGGCTTCTCGAATGAAGTATTTAACTTTTCAATTAAAAATTTCTATTTAACTATGCCCCGCTCACTCTATTATATTGATATTTTCACCGTCAGTAGCAAGGGGAGAAACGGTGATTTTATCTATTTAACTTTTCTTTACCTTTATCCTTCACTTTACAGGTTTTCAAATTCATTATCTTTTTCTCTTTTCTTATCTCTCTCTTTTCTCTCTCTCTCTCTCTCTCTCTCTCTCTCTCTCTCTCTCTCTCTCTCTCTCTCTCTCTCTCTCTCTCTCTCTCTCTCTCTCTCTCTCTCTCTCTCTCTCTCTCTCTCTCTCTCTCTCTCTCTCTCTCTCTCTCTCTCTCTCTCTCTCTCTCTCTCTCTCTCTCTCTCTCTCTCTCTCTCTCTCTCTCTCTCTCTCTCTCTCTCTCTCTCTCTCTCTCTCTCTCTCTCTCTCTCTCTCTCTCTTATAATTCTGATATTTTTCTTAAGGGCTTTATTATCATTTTAAATCAATTAGCCACGAAGCAGCTGCAAAGGCGCTTAAGGCATTCAATACAAAATATGGTAAGGCGTTGCCAAACTTATAAAAAATTAATTTCAGACGATCAAAAACGTTTTGAACACTGGCAATCTTTCCATTTACACAAACTCCTAGACGAACTGCATATACAGTTGTTCCAATCTTACGACGAGTGAGCTGAAATTTTTGAAAAAAGAGTTTTTTTTTTAAATTCAGAGATTGTGTATTCGAAAAATTGATGGTTAAATATAGCTTCCAAAGAAGTCCAGCGGTATATACGGCAATTGCACTTTCGAAACATCTGATTCAACTTGTAAGTTCAATTTTACATTTTCCTAATATTTTTCTTTAAAAAATTTGTTTTTAGTGCTTCACAACAAAAAAGTCTAAAAGAATACTTTTAAGTGTTTTATAACATTATAAGAGAAGCTTTATTTTAAAGCTACCTAGGAACCATGTGTGCTCATATCACTCAGGATAACAATACGGTTAATGCAGCAGTTATCGAATTAGAAGAAGCCTTAGAATCGGTTTTAGGATTGTTAAATACAGTTCCAGCAAAATTTCTGGTAATTTATAAAAACTATCATTTTAAGAAACGCTGTTTTCAGAAATCCACTTGGCCTCATATTCAATCTAGACAAATCCAAGAGGTTTTGGAAGATATTATTGATCAAATGGTTCATCACACCTACAAAAGAGAAGGACTTGTGGTCGATGAAGCAATTGATCAATTGAATCTTTCTTTTGAGAAAATTGCAGCTCAAATTCATACATATCAGGCTGAAATTGGACACCCGGAGTAAGCCATTCAGAAATTTCATTGATTCGTTATTTTCAGCTACAAACTACAGATTCTTGTTTTACCTTATTCATCTAAGAATATAGATGACAATTTGAACTTATGGTACGCCTGTAGACCAAATGTGTGTCATTTGATCCAGCGGAAGAAGAATTTTAATATTCTTGTAATTAGAGTAAAAAGATCGCCCATAGAACTTTATTCGAATTCAAGTCAACTGCAGAACTACATCGATTCAATTGAACCTGCAATCCTGGACGCCTTCGAAAAGTAGGTTTCACAGTTTTATATTTAAAAGTGTGCATTTAGGAAGTATAGTACTTTCTCATCTCCAAAGAGTGTTGTTGAAAAATTGAAGGTCCAAGAAGGCATCGATTTGGCAAGATTTGAACATCATCAAGGCATCATACTTCTCCATGCACGAAAGTACATTTCACCCTGTTACCAGAAGATGGCATTTTACCACCCATTGACTAATCACACCAATATTATTCAGTTTTACCATGATAGGAAAGGCAACCCATTCCGTTTCTGCCATCATTGGTCTTTGTTGTTTGTGTGATTTGTTTTCATCAATTGTTGATTCTGCAATCATAATAAACATTTATATTTGTTAATTTAAGCAAAGCAGTCAGAAAACGTTGAATCTTTTAGTTGGTTAGACCAGACAACAATCGAGAGTTTGAATCCACCCCGGGACAAACATTGTTTTCTTGATAAAACTTGGATAAATTAATCAGTTAAAGTGTTTTAAAAATCAAAGAAATAGTAAAACGGTTTATAATCAAAACTTAGGGGCGGCTCCGAACCCTCGAGTTTTTTTCTGATAAGAGGGCCGGACCAGCCCTCTGCTATATTTTCTTTAAAGTTTAAAGATCAGATGCTAGAAGAACGTTATAACATTCCGCAGCTCCAAAGGCATACCTTTTTTACACTATTCATATGTTTTAAAATTTGTCTAGTCGTGAAATGAATTTGTATAGCTTTGTTCAGTAACGTGAGCATGCACTCTTTGTTTATAAGCACAGTGAAGGTCATACGATCGCACTTGTGCACCCGACGGGGAATTAAATTTATAAAAAGTGAAATATGATCCAATCTTTTGTAATAGCACATATGTAAACTAAATACTTTTTAAAATAAAATAAATTCCTTTTTTTTTAAATTTGAGTTTGAATACTGAAACATTTCAGTTAAGCTTTCCCTTTTTCATTTTTCTTAGCAACTATTCAAAGTAAGTTTCTTAAGAAAATACCTGTTTTTTGTGCCCCTTTCTCTCCTTCTCTCTCTATCACTCTCTCTCTCTCTCTCTTCTCTTCTCTCTCCCTGTTTCTCTTTTGTTTTTCTGATTTTCTTGTTTTGTGTCTTTCTGTCTAAGGGATTCTAAGCACACAGTTTACCCAATTAAAGCCTTAAAGTTAGAAACCAAATGCGACGGCTGAAACTAACATTAGGTGTGGTTTGAAGCCAGCCGGCCCTGGACAGACCAATTTTTTTTTACCCCGCCAAGCGAAGTAAACCGCCCACGAGTGCATGTTTATAAACCAGTCGGGTCATATAATCAAACACAGCATTACGTCTTTAAAAGCAAGGCGTTCTGATCGATTGCCAGTTTTTTCCAGTGTCCAGTGTTTTCCAGTGTGATTTTTGTTACTTCATTCCGACTTTTGTATTCCAATTTCAGTCATGCGCTCCGTTTTCTTGCTTTTCTTACTTTTGACGCCAACTCTTCAAGGTAAGTTTTCCTAAAACTAAACACAGTTGACACATGGTTTCAGATGAAATCGATAAGAACTTGCTGCAAACCCTGGAGAAAATAAGGAATGTGAAACCCGGTGAAGAATTGGAATTTCTCGGAAACACCTACGGCTACATTCAAGAAGTAACCGAAAGAGCTTCACCTCTTTTTCAACACTACTGGAGAGCAAAGAGGAAAGTTTAATTGGTATCTCAAAACGACAAATTTCAGGAAGGCCGGCCCGAAATTCTTGATGAAACGATTAAGAACATTTCCGTTATATTTGACGAAATTTCAAAGCAGGCGATCGGATTTGATTTACCGTATGAGGTACGCATTTACCGTATTCTTAAATACGCGTTTTTACTCTTAAGTTCATCTTTGAAATTTAAGTCGTCGCTTTCCTAGTTCCCGAAATAACAGGCTTTAGCGCTTGTCAAATAACACCACACGCGAAATTGCGTACCCAACTTTTATGTATCATCGTACGTACGTAGTTGTGCGTCAGGTTGCATTTGTGAATCTCTGGGAAGTCATATTGGCGACGAATATACTTCAGTCTTTTTCTGAAAAATGAATTTACAGGACGTCGATATCAAAATGATGGAGAACAGTATAAATTCAATGAATACTCTCAGTTACATGAGAAGAGATGAAATAAAGACATGGCTTCTCAAGGAGTGTCAGCAGAAGAGCATTTTGAGGCATATTGAGGTGGGTAAAATAACTCTTCTTATGATGGTATCGGTTTTTACAACTTTACAACTGGTTTAAATGTCTGTATTGGCGCATCTGTTGATATGACTATTCTTGATTTGATGGCTAAGTATATCGGCTACAAATATTCTGAGGATGACAATGAAGCAATGAAACTCAGGAAAAAGTATACAAGTTAGTTCCTGTTTCTTTGTCACTTTGGCTTTTTTCTCTTTGTCTCTCAGTCTCCCAATATCTCTGTCTCTTTCTCTGTCTTTCTGTTTCTCCGTTTCTTTGTCTACTGTTTCTTTGTCTATCTCTCTTTCTTTCTCTATTTCTCTCTTTCTCTCTCTCTTTCTCTCTCTTTCTCTCTCTGTCTTTCTGTTTCTCCGTTTCTTTGTCTCCTGTCTCTCTGTCTCTGTCTCTCTCTTTCTCTGTTTTGGTAATTCCTTTTCCATTTACCTCTCTCGCATTCTTTCTGTCTCTCGCTTTACTCCTTTTTCTGTAAGTTTACGTGTTTATCACTTTAGGGATTTACTATCACCTGAAATCCATTGGTCACGAAGCAGCATCTAAGGAGCTGGAACTACTGGCCGCAAAATATACCGAAAACCCGCTAGACGAACAATATTACCGGCTGGATAAAGTAAAGCGCGAGATGAATTTGAAAAACTACGATATCTACGACAAGTAGGCTTTTTATTTAAATTTTTACTGTTTTTGTTCTAATGTTTTTTTTTTCGAAAATAAAACAATTTCTTCAGAGGTTGTACGTTTGAATATTCTCTGGTATCTGATAGCTTTCAAAGAAAGAATGTCATTCAGAAGGCAGTGGTGATTTCAAAGCATCTTGTGCAGCTAGTGAGATTTCCATTTCTTTTCAGTACACAGATCGTGTTTTAGGCATATCAAGGAACAATGTGTGCCTGTCTTTCACGGAATGGCTCAATTAGGATCGAACTCGTCAAATTAGAAGAAGCACTGAAACCTGCTGCAGTTCTGTTGAATTCAGCTCCAGCAAGGATTTTAGTAAGCTATAACAAAAGCCAAAATTTCAATTTGGTTTCAGAACTCTACGTGGCCTCATGTTCAAGAACGGCAAATCAAGGAAATTCTAGACATTCCACCGAAAATTGCGGACCAAGCAAATTCTCCTTTTTCAAACATGGCGATTCAGATTCATGAACATCAGGCTGAAGTAGGACACCCGGCGTAAGTTTACCCAAAATGTAAAACTTTCTTGTAACTCTTTCAGGTACAAACTACAAATTATGGTGTTACCTTATTCATTCAACAATATTGGCCCATTTCCAAATCTTTGGTACTCCTGTAAACCAAATGTTTGCCAATTCATCCAACGAAAGAAGAAAGTCAATGTGTTTGCAATTCGAGTAGAAGGATCGCACAAGGAACTGTATTCGAATTCAAGCCAACTTAAACGCTATGTTGATTCTATTCAACCAACAATCTTGGATGCCTTCGAAGAGTGAGAGTACCATTTACACTAAATAAACTTTTTTTTTCAGAAAGTACCATAGTGTGCCATCTACCAAGGAAGTCGTCGAACTGCTGAAGCTTCAAGAAGGGATCGATTTGACCAAGTTTGAGCACCACCAAGGCGTTGTACTGATGCAGTCTAAAAGCTACTTTCCACCCTGTTACCAGAAGATGGCCTTTTTCCATCCCCTGTACAATCATACCAATGTTATTCAGTACAACTTTGATGCAAATGGTAATCCCTTCGGTTTCTGTCACCACTGGACTTTGTTGTTTGTCTAATTTTGGCTTATAAATGATCAGTGCAATATTTATCGATTTTATTGAGTTATCAGGAAAAATTTCATACACGTCGATTCAAACACCTTTTTTGACGCGGTGCCTTCCATGCCGCTTGGTGTCGGATTTCCGTTTTTGAAGCTAACCCCCCCCCCCGCCACATGGACCCCATATTTCGCATCCGTAAAGAATCAACCGGTCTTTAACTAAAACTTGACAGTATTTCACATTGGCCTTTAAAAACAAGTATTTTGCCATAGAAATGGAGTTCCGTGCCCTTTCCTAAACCTTTCTGCGTTTATCAGTTTGTGGACTCTTTCCTTTTGACCTTTGACACAGAGCCCTCATTTTTGTGATAAGAGAAAATGACTGATGAGAAAAAGCGTATCAACGTCACACACTACCTTATATTGATTAAAAATAGTTTGGTTTTTAGTTGAATTTATGAAGTATGAGTATCATTGACTGTTTACAAACTTGGGGGAATGGAGAACTTTGATCACATTGCTGCCTCTGGGCGACTATTTTCAGTTGATTAAATTTTTCATAGTTCCTTTAATCAAAACTTTGTATTAAAAAGACTTTCTTTCAATCAGTTAAAAGATCGGTTCGCGGTCCCAAATACGGCCGATGGTTAGATTTCTCTAAAGACTAAGTTTCTCAAAACTCTCTTTTACCAAAGTAAAAGTGAAATAGTTCCCTTACATTTCCGCTAACCGTGGTTCACTAAGCTGTAAAGAACTTCTGTAAAAAGACTATGCGATCAATATCCTACTTCTGTAAAAAGACGATGCTATCAATATCCTACTTTTGCTCCGGTCCCGTGGAAGAGGTTATATCAGCGCGTGTGTAAATTTGTTACATCAAGTTATCAATGATTGAACTCCTACTATTGTAACACAAATAATCTCTTATCAAATATTGGCCCTCACTTACTTATTTCATTTCAGACTATATTTAACTAAAACTTGACAGTATTTCGCGACTTTGTTTTTTGGCATAGTAATGGAGTTTCATCAGTTTGTGTACTCTCTCCTTTTGACCTTTGACACAGAGTCCTCATTTTTGATAAGACAACATGACTGATGAGAAAAAGCGTATCAACGTCACAAACTACCTTATATTGATTAAAAATAGTTTGGTTTTTAGTTGAATTTATGAAATATGAGTGTCATTGGCTGTTTACAAACTTGGGGGAATGGAGTAATTTGATCACATTGCTTCTTCGGGGCGACTATTTTCAATTGATTAAATTTTTCATAGTACCTTTTATCAAAGCTTTGTATTAAAAACTTTCTATCAAACAGTTAAAACATCGGTTCGCGGTCCCAAATGCGGCCGAAGTTTAGATTTCTCTAAAGAAACTCTCTTTCACTAAAGTAAAAGTGGCATAATTCTCTAACATTCCCGCTAACCGTGTTTCAGTGGTACAGAACTTCTGTGTTTCAGTGATGCGCTCAATTATCCTACTTTTACTGCTTATAACTGCCAGTCATCAAGGTTTGTCTTACTAAATTTAACAAATGTCCTTTGAGATAATAACAATGTGAACTTGCCGCAAGCTATGAAGACAGTTTTTGATCTGAAAGAAGGTGAAGAATTGGATTTTCTCGCAAACACTTTCGACAAAGTTCAACGAGTGATCAAATCGGCTTCCCCAATTTTTGAAGGACTGTCCTCTATACTGGATAACTACAAGGTAATTTGAACAAATCTGTTGAAACCAGAGGTTTCAGAAAGAAGAAGCTGAGAGGCTGAGGGAAATTCTGAATAATGCTTCCGCTGTTATCCAGAAAATAGATGACGAATTGATTGATTTACCTTACGAGGCAAGATTGAATTATTGACTTACACATTTAATTTAAAGGATGCAAGACGGAAAATGAGTATGCTGGAAACAATGCTCAATACCTTAGGCTACGACGTATACAATGACAAGGGTTCCAAGTATTGGGTTTCTAAATCTTGTGAAGAAAATAGTCCAAGGGAGATTATTGAGGTGAGAACTCTTTTTGTTTTCGTTATATACTATTTCAGGCAATTGAACATCTTTTGAAGTCATGTGTTGGGGCATCTGCTGACCTGACTATTCTTGATTTGATGGCTAAACACATCGGCTACAAGTATTCGGAGGCAGCGACGCAGTACACAAGTTGGTCTCCCTTTCTCCCTCTCTCTATTTTTATGTGTGTGTTTCTATATCGTTCTCTTGCTCGCTCGCTTTGTTGCTCTCTCTCTCTCTCTCTCTCTCTCTCTCTCTCTCTCTCTCTCTCTCTCTCTCTTTCTCTCTCTCTATGTATCTCTCTCTTTTGCGGGCTCACTCTCCTTCTCTTTCTCTCTCTCTCCTTCTCTTTCTCTCTCTCTCTTTTCCCCTTTCTCTTTCTTTCTTTATCTCTCTCTTTCTCTCTCTCTGTTTTCCTTTTTCTTTTTTTCTCTTTTTCTCTCTATCCCTCTCTGTCTATAGGTATGTATGTCTCTCTCTATTTTGCGGGCTCACTCTCCTTCTCATTCTCTCTCTCTCTTTCTCTCTCTCTCTCTCCCTTTCTCTTTCTTTCTTTCTCTCTTTCTCTGTATGTCCCTCTCTCTTTTGCGGGCTGACTCTCCTTCTCTTTCTCTCTCTCTCTTTCTCTCTCTCTCTCTCTCTCTCTCTCGCTTTCTCATTCTCTCTCTCTCTCTTTCTCTGAAACTCACTGTCGCTGTGTCTCCCTGGGTTCCCACTGTTTTATAGATATAGAACTCTTCAGGAATCTATTTCTACCTGAAATCAGCCGGCCATGAAGCTGCTGCAAAAGAACTAAAATACCTGTCAGCAAAATATGGTAAATACCAACTAAACCAACCCGTAAATTAACTATTTTAGAGGCTGATTCCCGTTATGACAAACCTACAAGGTTGAACAACCTATTAAATGAAATGAACTTAAATGTGTACGACTCTTATAACCCGTAGGCAACTTTAGTTTCAAAACAAACCTTTTATTCAGGGGTTGCACGTTTGAATACTCATTGGTTGCCAAAAAATTTCAAAGGAAATACGTTCTACGCAAGGCAGTTACAATGGCTCAGCATGTGGTGCAACTTGTGAGTTTGTTAACAGCCTAGGGTTTATAATCACTTCTTTCAGGGATATCAAGGAACCATGTGCGCCTATTTAACTCAGACAAAGGGTACAAATTGGGAGACACTGAACGAAATAGAAGAATCAATCAAGAGTATTACTGTACTGCTGAATACTGTCCCAGCAAGCATTCTCGTAAGCGACTTGAAAAAAATCTAATCTATTTTTTTAATGTTTTCAGAATTCCACTTGGCCTAGCATACAAATTAGGCAAATAAAGGAGATTATAGAAGAAATTCCAGAGGATTCCATTGATCAAACGAATGGTTCTTTTGCAAAAATAGCTGCTCATATTTATAAGAAGCAGGCTGCAGTGGGACACCCAATGTATGTTTATCAACCGTTTGCTTCTTTACTCTGCTGTTTCAGATACAAACTACAAATTCTTGTGATTCCTTACTCATCTAGGAACATAGAGGACAACACAAAATTATGGTACTCCTGTCGCCCAAATGTTTGCCAGTTGATTCAAAGAGAAGAGAAGTTCAATGTTCTTGCAATTCGTGTGGAAGGATCGGGCAAGGAGGATTCTTCCAATTCAAGTGAACTTCAGCAATATGTTGATTCAATTAAACCAAAGATTTTGGAAGAGTTCGATATGTAAGTTTTCCATTCAAAAGTTTAAAAAAAAACTTGTTTTAGAAGATATAGACTTGCCTCATCTCCTAAGAGTGTTGCTAAATATCTGGCTCGCTACAACGGCATCGATTTAGCCCAGTTGGAACATCATCAAGGAGTTATAATTCTGCATTCTCAATATTATCATGCCCCTTGTCGCCAGAAAATGGCATTCTACCAGCCAGCTAATCACAACAAAAGTATTGAATTCTACTATGAAGCGTACGGCAAGCTCGATCGTTTTTGTCATCATTGGAATTTGCTCTTTGTGTGATTATTTCAGAGCCTGAAATAAATGATTTGTCAACTGAGTCATATGAAATTAATTGCTAAAAAAATTTAATGCAATTTTTTATGGTTGCACTGGAAAATTATTAAACTGAATGTTTGATGATATCGAATTGTTTCATGCTTCAAGACATTGAATGACTTTAACAAAACCTTACGCTCCTCCAGTGTCCTAACTAAACTTAAAATTTCCATTTTCTTATAGAAATGCCCTATAGTTATTTATAAAACTAAGGGTAAAAATGTACCCCTCTATTTACCGTATACCAGAGTCCATTCCAAGTTTTAGCAGGAAATTCGCTGCAAGAAAGGAAAATACACTAATACATGAAAACTGACACGAAAAACAAAAAGCACAAAGTTTGTAGAGAGTGGAGTCGAACCAAGAACCTACAGTTCATGAAGTGAAGCTCTGTGTTGCAGAAACACCTTTTTCCGGCATTTCTGCGGGCTTATAAGGTGAGGCGTGACGCCGCCTCTGAGAAAAGCGATCATTACTTTTCCGACGCAGCGTTTTCATTATTACATTTAGTTGTTGTTTTGATGGCAATAGTCTTGCTCAGCGCTTCAATACGCGTCGATTTCTTTTTTCAAAAGTTAATTTGAATCACGTTGAACCCTTTCCTCGTTCTAGCGCACTTTCAAAACAATGGGCGTCGTTCCTGTCCGCCGCTATTAACCATTTTTCGGGAACCACTTTTACCCTCTAACACAGAAGTTTTCGCTGTAAAAACGTGGCACAATAGGTAAATTTGGCAGTAGATTCCGGAATTGCAATAATATTTTATACTTTCAAATGCCAAATGCTGCAAACAGCAATCGATCAGCAGATTTGAGACCACAGTTGGTTATGAACATGAAAACTCCTAACACGGTGTCATATTCTTGTTAAATATGTCTTCAGCATCTATTAGAAACGTTACTTTATCAATTCGGCCCTCCCTTGAACCCTTCCCACGTTACGCGCGTCCGTCAAAAATACAAGTCCTGCAAGGGGAGAGGTGCTCGCTAATAAAGAACGTCCTACGGTGGTGTAGTGGTAAAGATGATAGGCTGGCACCTGAGTGGACGTTGTTTCGAATCCGCTGTAGCGCTATTTTTTTGCTTTTTTGTTAAAACATGAGAATCCAGCTTACTCCAAGGTTTGGCACTTGTAAAATAATTATCTTTTAATTAAAAGATTGGAAAGGTATAGATGGTATACTTCACCTAACACACTAACTCACTAAATCACTTATTCACTCTCTCGAAACCATTGTACAACACTGGATTACCAACGTGTTACCATAGTAAATAATTTGTTTTTGCACTTAATAACTTTTGATGAGTAAAAACATGAGATCTAGGCAAGGTTACTGATCTCCTAATCATATCATAGAAATTTTCGTTCTGTAGCATAATGCACATCTATAAAGTGAGTAAAAGTTTAAAAAAACAAAAATCGTGTTTTAACACGTTGGAAAACCAAAACAAAACTTGGATACAACAAGCAAAAAAGTAGGTCCTGGACGGGATCGAACCAGCGACCTTCTGCGTGAGAAGCAGACCTGATAACCACTACACCACAGGAGCACTTGCTGCAAACGGAGGCGGGGCGTTTACCAACACGCGCGGGTGCCTTTATAGCAAATTGTGCTGTAATTAGCGTTGTAAATGGCAAGTTCAACGATAACAAAAAGAAAAAAAAAGAAATTGCAAAAACTCATTGGCAAACACTATAATGATCGTTAAATGATTAGTCCTTGCTATTGATACTAATTAGGCAAGAAATGAGACTTTAATGACCCCTTTCAAAATTACCTAAACATTTTTTGCGCTGTTTCTATATATTTGTGGGAACGAAACAAAAAGGAATCCGTTTTTCCTCGGGTTTATTCAGATTTTTGCCCCCTAGGGGCGCTCAAAAGCTGCGTCCGTTCGCTGAACTCCCTCCTTCCGGATTGAGTTCACCCACCTCGGACCGCGTGGAGGTGGACGCTTTCCGAAGCTTTCTTCTCAAGTTGTTGAAAACTTTCGAAAAACTGTGCGCCGGCGGCCGACTACCCTTGGTGCCGCCGCCGATACAATACGCGGGTGGGTCGCATGGAGGGAGAGGCTTTCGCCGCCGCCTGTCAATAGAGCCCGATATGTCATTTCCGTAGACTAAAGAGACTGAAAACTTCTTTTTGGATAGACTTAAAGCCACAGATAGAGCCTACTCCCTATAACTGAAGTTTTCGCTGTAAAAACGTCGCACAATAGGTAAATTTTGGCGTAGATTCCGGAAATGCAATAATGTTTGATACTCTCGAATGCCAAATGCTGCAAACAGCACTCGATCAACAGATTTGAGGCCACAGTTGGTTCTAAACATGAAAACTCTTAACACGGTGTCATATTCTTGTTCAGCACGCCTTCATCATCTATTAGAAACGTTACTATATGAATTCGACAGCTGTGAACCCTCCTCATGTTACGCGCGCTCTTAAAATATACGATCCAGAAGAGAAAAAAATCCAAGCTAATTAAGAGCGTGCGCCGCGGTATTCATCCGTCGGTTGTGTAGTGGTAAAGATGATAGGCTGGCACCTGAGTGGACGTTGGTTCGAATCCGCTGTAGCGCTATTGTTTTGCTTTTTTGTTAAAACATGAGAATCCAGCTTACTCTAAGGTTTGGAACTTGTAAAACAATTATCTTTTAATTAAAAGATTGGAAAGTTATACAAGGTATACTTCACCTAACACACTAACTCACTAAATCACTTATTCACTCTCTCGAAACCATTGTACAACACTGGCTTACCAACGTGTTACCTTTGTATATGAGTTGTTTTTACACACAATAACTTTTAATAAGTCAAAAAATGAGATCTAGTCAAGGTTCCTGCTCTCCAAATCATATCATAGAAATTTTCGTTCTGTAGCATAATGCACTGCTATATAAAGTGAGTAAAAGATGCTGTTGCACTTTTTGTGGTTTTTGCGTTCAAAAAAATTAAACAAGTCGTGTTCTAGCACGTTGGAAAACCGAAACAAAACTTGGATACAACAAGCAAAAAAGTAGGTCCTGGCCGGGATCGTACCGGCGATCTTCTGCGTGTGAAGCGAACTTGATAACCAGTACACCAAGGGACCACTTGCTGCAAGCGGAGGTGGCGCGTTTACCAACACGCGGGGGTGCATTTGAGGAAATTGGCACGGTAAATAGCTTTATAAAAGTTCAACAATCCCCAAAAAGTAAAAACGAAAAATTGCAAAAACTCAGTGCCAAACACTATCATGAACGTCAAAAGGTACAAAAATTGGTGCAAATAAGTAAAGACATCAAAGTTTAAAGAATTTTTCTAACTTCCCTGTTTCAAAATTACCTAATCGATGTTTGTTTTGTTGCTTTTTCTTTGTATTAACTAAAGAAAGAAAAAAAAATCGTATTCTCTCTTTCTTTTTTTTGTTTTCAGATTTTTGCCCCGTAGGGGCGCTCAAAAAAAATGCGTCCGTCCGCTGGACCCCCTCCTTCCGGATTGGTTCCACCCACCTCGGAACGCGTGGAGGTGGACGCTTTCCGAGGCATTCTTCTCAAGTTGTTGAAAACTTTCGAAGAACTGCATTTAGTGCGCCGGCAGCCGACTACCCTTGGTGCCGCCGCCGATGCAATACGCGGGTGGGTCGCATGGGGGGAGAGAGGCTGGCGCCGCCGCCAGACAATAGAGCGCATACGCCCAATATGCGATTTCCGTAGACTAAAAAGACTGGAAACGTCTTTTTGGATAGAATTAAAGCCACAGGTAGAGACCGCATAGGTGCCGCCGCGGCGGCCCGAAATGTTAAGAAAACACGGTTTTTAGGGCGCCCACTTTTTTCAAATCGTTATTTTTAGGATGGATTTCGACGTCAAATTGTATGCAAGAAACTATGGAAAGAATTTTAGTGCGAAGACTCCACTCCAAAGGGTCGAAAATCTGTGTTTTGCACAATTTTGTGGTCCTAAATTTCGAACCAGACCTGGGACACTCAGTTTTTCGGTGGCATTTTAGCCAATATAAACAACAATTAAAGTCTTATTATAGTTTAATTTTATAAAAAAAACTAGTAACATATTAATCGGGGTGCAAACAAACCCTTTTTGAACAGAGGTTATTTCAAGTCACTTGTTTTTTTGTGCTTGGTGAAATATAAGCAGCACAGACCTGGGACACTCAAAATTCCTATTAATAATTATAAACCGGTTCCTTTCGATGATTGGTTGATCGGAAAGCTGTTGTGGAAAGAAGAGTGTCATTTTTTTGTTCTTCAGATCAGAAGATAAGAGAACGTGGTAAAAACTAAACAATACTAGGATATAACAAGCAAAAAAGTAGGTCCTTGGCGGGATCGAACTGGCGACCTTCTGCGTGTGAAGCAGACCTGATAACCACTAGACCACAGAAGCATTGGCTGCATGCTTTACCAACACGCGAGGGTGCATTTGTATCAAATTGCGCTGTAATAAGCGTTGTAAATGGCAAGTTTAACGATAACAAAAGGAAGAAAAAAGAAATTGCAGAAACTCATTGGCAAATACTATAATGAATGTTAGGCAACTGGGTCTTTAAACTCTAATTTCTTGCCTAATTAAAAATTGTTAATTAAATGCCTAAAATCTCTCTTTCAGAATTACCTAAACAACTTTTTATTGTTTCTATATATTTTGGCAACTAAACAAAAAGAAACCGTTTTTCCCCGGGATTTTTGCCCCCCAGGGGCGCTCAAAAAAACCGCGTCCGTCCGCTGGACCCCCTCCTTCCGGATTGGGTCCACCCACCTCGGACCGCGTGGAGGTGGACGTTTTCCGAGGCATTCTTCTCAAGTTGTTGAAAACTTTCGAAGAACTGCAGGTAGTGCGCCGGCGGCCGACTACCCTTGGTGCCGCCGCCGATGCAATACGCGGGTGGGTCGCATGGAGGGAGAGGCTGGCGCCGCCGCCTGCCAATAGGGTACATGCGCCCAATATGTCATTTCCTTAGACTAAACAGACTGAAAACGTATTTTTGGATAGAATTGAAGCCACAGTTAGGTGACCGCATAGGTGGTGCCGCGGCGGCAGCCCGAAATGTTAAGAAAATACGGGTTTTAAGGCGCGCACTTTTTCAAATCGTTACTTTTAAAGATGGAATTCAGCGTCACATTGTATGTACTTAATATTTATAAAAATAATAACATATTAGATACCCAGATTTTCACTTATAAATTTGAAAAATAAAAAATTTATATCGTTTGCGAAGATTCGTTTTCAAGGATTAAAATCAAACGGTTTCTTCTTATTTGGAAATATAATGTTTTTATGAAAACCTTTTCTACATTTGAGTAAATCTCTTACTTTTTTTCACACCTTTTTTCTAAGGTTTTAGACGTATTGAAAATTGTTTACGTTTCAACACCCGTTTATTATCGCCAGGCGCAATTTTGACTCCCCATTTTGATTTATGAAAGTGAGAACAGGCATCTATTGTTGATAAACCTACCGCACGAATAATGTGGCGTGATGTAATTGGAGATTCATCTGGCAAACCGATTGATTGAATGTTTTTAAATCATGTGGAGTTTTCTTTATAACAATCTTAAGTCGCAGTGCATTTAGGAAGCACCGGGTGCGATTGTTCCAATTGAAAAAAATGTGTTTCCGTTGAATTCTCAGTTTTCTTCCTTTGAAATCTATTATTCTTATTTATTTTTATTAAAATTTTGCCTAAACTAAAAGTGCTACACGTATCTTTAGATCTCTACGATGATTTACATCTTCCTACTTTTTACATTTTTCACTCCAACGCATCAAGGGAAGTATTTTTATTTTTTAAACAGACATTTTATCTTTAAGACGAAATCTACAACAACTTTCTGCAAGCCATGAGCAAGGTGGTATATGCCACCTCCAATGAAGAGTTTGATCTTCTTGCCAACTCTTTGAAAAATACAAAGCGAGTGATCGAAATTGCTTCAAAACTTTTCGAAAAAGTGGAGGCAATTAAACAAAATATCAGTGCAAGTCCCATTAATTTATTGTTCATGCCTAGTTTCAGAGAGAAGACAAGAGGAAACTTCATGAATTTATCAAGAATATCTCGGTCATTATTCACGAAGTTGAAACCCAGGAAAGTAAAATTGGTAGCATACTAAAGATGGTGGGTCGTTTGCATTAACATTAAAAGTTTTCGTAGACCGACAGATTAACAATGATGAGTCTTAGAGATGCCGTCATAGTAGAAAAATACTCAAAGCCTTGGACTGCCCTACAATGTAGGATGCATACTCCAATGACTGTAATTAAGGTGAGATTTTTGTAATTAAGGTAATTAAGGTGAGATTCCTGTTACTAAGGTAATGAAGGCGATGTGTCATTTTGTACTGTTTCAGGCGCTTCAAAAAGAGTTGGAGAAATGTGTCGACGCTTCTGTTGATGTAGTATTCCTTGATTTGATGGCTCAGTATATCGGCTACAAATATTCAGTGAATGATCAGTCAGTGAAACGAGAAACACATTTTGGAAGGGATATACTTGGAAAATATACAAGTTAGTTTACTCTCGTATGTGTATATAGGTGTGAGTGTGTAATTGTGTGAGAGTGTATCCGTGTTTGTATGTTTGTATGTGTGTCCTTGTCAGTGTGAAAATACATGTGTGTTTGTGAATGTGTGAGTATGTGTGAGAGCATCAATGGAAAAAGACAGCGGTTACACGTGTGTGAGTGTGTGCATGGGTGCGTGTGTGTGAGTGTGACTGTTTATGTGACGTGTATGTGATGTGTATGTGTGAGTGTGTGTGAATGTGTATGTATTTGCCTAAAAATAGCACGATTTTAGGAATTTACTACTACCTAAAATCGATTGGTCATGAAGCAGCTGCAAAAGAACTTCAGCATTTGGCTTCAATATATGGCTAGTTCTAAAAAAACCTTTTAAATCAAAACAAATTTAGAGAAGCACCCACGTGAATCTCAAGATTTCCGGTTAGATAGTGTGCTACGCGAAATGAATTTAAAATACTACAAATTATACGATGTGTAAGCAAAACAATGTGAAACAAAAGAAGATTTTTGTTTAGGGATTGCGATTTTACGTATGTCTTGGTTAACAGTGGCTTTCAAAGGAGTTCTATTGTAAGCTTTGCAGCTGTAATTGCAAAGCAACTTGTGCAACTTGTAAGTTTTTTTTAAGTTCAGTTATATATTTCACAAATTATTTTAGGCTCATTACGAAATCTTGTACACATATGCCAAGCAGAACAATTATACTTTTGGAGACGGAACTCTTGAATTAGAAAAAGCCATAAGACCTATTACAGATATGTTGAAGATTCTTCCAGCACAGATTTTGGTAAGTTTTAAAAAAGTGAATTAAAGGAACAGTGAGGGACCATTCTTCGTTTTGTACTTGATTCTGGTGCTCATTACTGTATGCAGCGGTACTACCCTTGCCGCGGCCGCCGGTCTTATACGGGTGTGTGAAACTCAGACAACCAGAGTGCTGCCATGTCAGACAACCAGAGTTTTCTGCGTCTTTTCATGCGAAACGTTGAAAATTCGAATATGACGACCAAAAAGTAGATCAACCGATGGATTTGACGGGCGCTTAAACAGCCTGGAAAGTGGCACAAAATGGCATTTAGGATGCAGATTTCACAAAAACAAATCAAAGCGACCTTAAACTCTTACAGTTTTTTTTCTTGAATATCTTTTCAAGCTCTTTGATTTGAGAGAAAGCCAAAATAAGTCCATAGCGGTCCCTTTAAACGAAGCGGTTTTCAGAATTCCACATGGCCTCATATTCAAACTAGACAAATCAAGGAGATTTTAGAAGAAATTCCAGATAGTGAAAGTGACGAAACAGAGAGTTCTTTTTCAAGCACCGCCGTTCTTGTTTATAAGCATCAGGCTAGAATTGGGCACCCAGAGTAAGAGGAACCCTAATCGGCTGAATTCTTCCAGTTTCAGCTACGAACTACAGATATTGATGGTTCCTTATTCTTCAGAAGACCTGGACCAAAATCCACACTTTTGGTATCTCTGTCGGCCAAATGTTTCTCTATTGGTTCAACGGAAAAAGAAGTTCAATGTTCTTGCAATCCGTCTAGAAGGCTCGCACGAGCCTTCTTCAAATTCAAGTCAACTTCAAAACTTCATTGGTACCATTCAGCCAACTATCTTGAATGCATTTGAAAAGTAGGTTCCTTTGTTTGAAGTTTTAAAAAATACCCTAGAAAGTATTGGGATGCTTCAACTCCCAAGAGTGTTATCTATAGTCTGAAGTTTGACGAAGGCATCGATTTGACTAAGTTTGAGCATCATCAAGGAGTTATTCTTCTTCATTCTAAAAAGTACTTCTCACCCTGTAATCAGACAATGGCATTTTACCACCCTTTAACTAACCACACCACATCCATTCAGTATTACTTTGATGGGGAAGGGGATCCACTTAGTTTTTGTCACCATTGGTCTTTGTTGTTTGTGTGATTGTGATTGACTGTAAAACGAAAAAAAATCAAATTTACGCTCTACAAATGGCTGTTTATTGGTAATTCGTGGTAAATACATGGAAGTCAAGATGAATTTCTCAACTATTTTCTTCAATTTTGTAATTTTCGCTTTTTCTTTGTATAAACAAAGTAGATGCAAACTCCGTTTTGTTAATGCCAGTTGCTTGCTGTTTTATTCATGCAACCAAAAGTTGCGATAAAGATAAATATGTGGTCACAATGACACCAGCTCTTTTAATGTTAGGCACGGTGTCCTATGGTGTCTATGATAAAATTGGCAGTGACCTCTTCGTATTATCATGTTTGCTGCCAGGGCGACCTCCATGTTCTGTATGTATGATTGCTTTTTGATAAAAAGATATAAAAGTTAAGATGGTCATTAGAGACTGCTTAGAAAAAACCCCACTTTATTCAAATCAAACAATTGCATCGATCCAAACGAGAACCGGCGGACGTTGTTTACAAATAAAGCGGCGGAACATAAACTAGCGGTGTATGCGTTCAATACATCTGCTTCACTCTTTCTTCTTGCTATGGTTTCCAGTCCCAATGAGTTTAGAACAGGTTTTTTTCTGTTTACAAAAATTTACTCTTGCTGATTTGCCCACTTGAGCATCAGGTTCTCGTCAATTTCATTCCGTTACAAGAAAGCATTACAAAAGTTTGTTTGTCAAAAACACATGTACTAAAGCCAAGGGCTTCCTCTTTCACTGTTATCTTCACATCGACCTTTGTTTACTGTCAATTGATTTGCACTCCACAAACAACTCATCTGCATCGTCTCCGTGATAAGATAACGTGATGAGAAAGTAACTGAAATTGTTTAACCTCCTTTTTTATTTAATAAATACATAGTTTTTTAGTATGGCCAATTGAACTTTTGCCGCCGCAAGCATTGTTTATAAACACAGCTCGCCATGTTGTCAAGTTCAAATTCCTTCTTGATGGGCTTTTCAAATCTGCACTCCCCCCAACTTCTATTTTCTTGGAATTGTTTAACAACGGACATTAGTTGTTTATCAACATTTCATTTCAGAAATGCGCATTTGTTTCTTAATTTTATTTCTTTTCACAACAACTTGTCAAGGTAAAGTTGAGTTTTCATCTTAACACAAGTCTTTTAAGCAAGCATCCATGAAAATCTAATTGAAGCGATGAAGAAAGTCGTTTATCCCAAACCTGGTGAAGAACTTCAACTTATCGTCAACTCATTTGACAACTCAAAAAGAGTAATTGAAACAGCTTCAGCCTTGTTTCAATTAATGGATTCAATCAATAAAACCCAAAAGGTGAGATAAACCTTTTTTATTGTATTTTCAATTTGAAGGTTTTAGAAAGACGATCTTCAAAAACTATTCGCAACGACAAAGAATATTTCCGAAATCATCGAAGATATTGACCGCAAAACAATAACAGCTAAATTGTCCTACGACGTTTGTTTTTTGCTTGTCAATTTGTAAAATTTTATTCTCCCCTGGGATTCATTTAAAAATATATAATGTTTTTAGGACGCACTATTTGGGCCATTGGTTGAACTGAATCTTCTCGTGCTAACTTGGAGCAGCCTATCCGGAAATACCTACTCCCATGTTCTTAGAGAATGTCGAGACCATAACAAAAAATCGCTTATTGAGGTAAGAATCTTTTTTTGTTTTGTTTTGTATTTTGCAGACCATTTACAAAAGTTTGAACGATTGTGTGAAACCTTCGTTTGACATGGAAATTCTTGATTTGATGGCAAAGTATATTGGTTACAAGTTTTCGGAGAGCTCGCCGCAGTACACAAGTTAGTTTCTGTATATTCTGTCCATCTGTTTCTGTCTCTGTCTTTGCCTTTCTTTGTTTTTCTTTCTCTCTCTCTCTCTCTCTCTCTCTCTCTCTCTCTCTCTCTCTCTGTCTCGCTCTCTCTCTCTCTCTTCCTGTCTCTCTCTCAAACTTTTAGGAATCTATTTTCATTTGAAATCAATTGGTCCCCAATTAGCTGCCAAGGAGCTTCAATATTTGGCATCAGAATATAGTGAGTACTGTAAAACCAACTTAAGTAACACAAGTAAACCCTTTTTTAGAAGAAAATAGATACGACCAGCTCAATAAATTGTTAGACGGAACGAACTTCAAACCTGGGGTTCCAGTCACTGCGTAGGAAAAAGCTAGGTTATAAAAGTACCTATGTTTAGTTGCACATTTGAATACTCCATGGTTAACAATGGCTTCAACAGAGGCTATGCCCAACAAAAGGGAGTTAGGATTGCAATGCATCTAGCACGGCTTGTAAGATTTTCAGATTTTGTAAAGTTTGCTTTGTATTTTAAGAGCTATGAGGGAACCATGTGCGCCTATCTTACACAAAAGAATGATACAGTTGGAATCGCACTTAAAGAATTGGAAGAAGCTTTGAAACAAATATCTAAATTGCTGAAAACGTTCACTCCCCAAGTTTTGGTAGGCTAGGCAATGATGATAAACTACAATTGATGGTTTTTTTTCAGAACTCTACGTGGCCTCATATTCAAATTAGACAAATCAAGGAAATCATAGAATCGATGTCAGAAAGTGAGATTAGCGACGTCTCAGATTCAGCACTTTACGAAAAGGATCCATATCCAGGAATCGCCAGTAAGATTCATGACCATCAGCAGGAAGTAGGACACCCAGGGTGAGATAAACCTAAATCTTCCAAATGAGCTTGTTTTAGCTATGACTTACAATATTTGGTAGTACCTTACTCACCTCAAAATGTAGAAAACCCTAACTTTTGGTACTCTTGTCGGCCAAATGTTTGTCAATTGATCCAACGAAAGAAGAGATTCAACGTTCTGGCAATTCGCGTGGAGGGATCTCACAAGGAACTTTATTCAAATTCAAGTAAGCTTCAACGCTACATTGATTCCATAAAACCAAAAATCTTGAACGCATTTGAAAAGTAGGTGCTACATTTTCTTTTTCAAACGTTGTTTCAGAAAGTATAGCACTTCTTCAACTCCTAATAGTGTTGTCGATAATCTGAAGATCCAAGAAGGCATCGATTTGTCCAAGTTTGAACATCATCAAGGAGTGATACTTCTCCATTCTAAAAGTTACTTTTCCGATTGTCGCCAGAAAAAGGCCTTTTTGAGACCACAAGTTAATCAAACCAACACAAATGAGTACTACTTTGATGCTAAGGGCTATACCTTCCGTTTCTGTCACCACTGGACCTTCTTATTCGTGTAGACGGTAATACCATTGTAAATTAAATTTTTTTGTATGCCCTCACAATTTTCATTTAAAAGCAATTTTCATTTATTTTGATGTTTTGTCCAAACGTTTCCTTATTGGATCGGCATAATAAATGTAGACCTGTTTCAAAACAAACAGAGGATCGGAAATCCCTGCGGCATAGAAAAAAAATTAAGATTAGTTAAACTGCCGCTTTTTAAAAAAATGTAGGCCGCTTTCAGCGTCTGTTAGGGGCAACCTTAGGCCGCTTTGAACATCTCCTTTCGGCAATATGGGGATGCTTTCAATATCTATCCTTGGAAACCTTGGCGTTTTTAACTTCTGCTTTTTCCAGCCTCAGGCCGCTTGGAACATCTTCCTTTGGCGGCCACAGACCGCATTTAACATCTGATTTTGGTTGCTTTCTGTTGTTTTTAACATCTGCTATTGGCAGCTGTAGGCTGATTTATCCTCTGTTTTCGGCAGCCTCAGGCTACAAACCTGCTTACTTAGCCCGCTTTTGATATACGCGTTTGGCAGCCTCAGGCTGCTTGAGGTGAGTGCATTTGTGTATATGTGTGTTTGTATGTGTCTATGTCTTTGTGTTTTAAGCGTGTAGGCGTGTATGTGTGAGTTTGCACATGCACATTTGTTTCGGTATATCTATGTGTGTAAGTGTGAAAACAATTTAAAGATGTTCTTCGCATTGTGTGTAGCATCAACGACAGTATCGTTTTCCAATTTCGTTTTTTCTAACGTTTGCACATGCCAGTGCATTGTTTATAAACACAGCCGCCAAACCACATGTTCTATTCAATGTGGCTGGGTTACATGCTCTATTTATCCCTTGGTGTCTCTTTCACAAAGCTATGGCCCTTTTATTTTCATCTTGTTTGGCATACCAGTTTTCCTTATCATTATTTGCAGTACTTGGTCTATTGGATTAAGCCACCATTTGTCTGTTCAATGTGCTCAATTATCTTACTTCTGTTTCTTTGCTCAACAACTAGTGAAGGTAATATTTTTCTTTATTAAACAACAAACTTTTCTTTAAGAGAACATCCAGGAGAACTTACTTCAAGCCATGAGGAAAGTGGTTTATCCCAAATCAGGTGAAGAACTTGAACTGATCGAGAACTCATTTGAACACTCAAAACGAGTGATTGAAACGGCTTCATCCTTTTTTGAACTAATGGCTTCAATGACAGTAAACTACAGGGTTCGTTTAAAATTATCCATCAAATCGAGAATTTCCAAACTAAAGGTTTCAGGAAGACGATGCTCAGAAACTATCCGAAACTGTGAGCATTGTTTCAGCCATGATCGAAGATATACACAACCCGAGGAAATACCCAAAACTGCGTTACGAGGCAAATGTTTTTTTTGCTTTCTTATAGATTTTTTGTCTTTAAGTATTTAGGGGAGCTAACACGTGAACCACAATTCTTGCTAAAACACAATATACTTTCATGGAGCGCTGACAAATTCAGAGTACACAAAGAGAAGGAACCTGATGTTTTCGCGGCATGTGGGAACTATAGCGCAATGTCGCTGATTAAGGTAAGATTCCTTTTTTTGTCTAATTGATCTATGTCAGGAAATTTATGAAAGTTTCAACAATTGTGTGAAGCCATCATTTGACAGTGAAATTCTTGACTTAATGGCCAAGTATCTTGGCTTCAAATTTTCGCTCGATGAATTACATAGACAGGGTGACTATCTGGTGTCAATGGTGAGGTGGAGTGGCAAGTATATAAGTGAGTTTTTTATCTGTTTCTGTTTTTCTCTGTCTCTCTCTCTTTATCTTATTCTCTCTCTCTCTATTTGTTTCTTTCTTTCTTTCTTTTTCTATCTCTCTATCCCTCTGTCTCTCTCTCTCTATTTCTTTCTTTTTTTTCTTTTTCTGTCTATCCCTTTCTCTCTCTCTCTCTCTCTCTCTCTCTCTGTCTATCTTAATCTTATCTTAAGGAATCTACTTTTACCTAAAATCGATTGGTCACGCTTTGGCGGCCAAGGAGCTCAAGGATTTAGCTCCAATGTTCGGCAAGTACTCACCCTTATTTTAGTAAATCCACTTTACAGAAAAATATACGCATATACATAGGTACGGTCTCCTTGATTACGTTTTAGACAAACTTTATGCAACATATGGAGTTATAAACAATGGGTAAAACACTAAATTGTTTAGCCGAAAAGCCGAAATTATTTAGTTGCCTGTTTGAGGACTCATTAATACATCGTGGCTTCCGAAGACACATAGTTCTGCGAGATGCGGTTAAAATCGCAAAGCAACTTGCACAACTTGTAGATTTTCTTGAAACAAGCCAATGGACTTTTTTAGAGTTATGAAGGAACCATGTGCGCCTATCTCACGCAGAAAAATGATACAATTGGAACCGCACTTAAAGAATTGGAAGAAGCTTTGAAACCTATTTCAAAGTTTCTAAGAAGATTCCCTGCCCAAATTTTGGTGAGCCAGGAAAAAAGAAAAAGGAAGAAACTGAAACATCTCTTCAGAATTCTACTCGGCCTCATATTCAGACAAGACAAATCAAGGAGGTCATTGACGACGTCTTAGACAAATCAGGCAAACTAAGCCAAGAAGATACTTTTGCAACAATCGCCCGTGAGATTTATAAACATCAGGCGGAAGTAGGTCATCCAGCGTAAGTTAATTCACTGGCATCAGCTTGACAGTTCTTTTCAGCTATGACTTACAGATTCTGGTGATTCCTTATACTTCTGAAAACGTGGATCAAAACGCTAACTTTTGGTACCTCTGTCGACGAGATGTCTGTCAAGTGATCCAGAAAACCAACAATTTCACTGTTATTGCAATTCGAGTGGAAGGATCCCAAAAGGAACATCTTTCGAATTCTAGCCAACTTCAAACTTTCATTGATTCCATTCAACCGACCATCCTGACTGCCTTTGAAAAGTAATTTTCACGTCTTTTTTGAAAAAAAACAGATATTTGCTTCAGAAAGTACAGTACTTATTCCACTCCAAAGAGTGTTATCGACAATATGAAGCTCCAAGAAGGCATTGATTTGGCCAAGTTTGACCATCATCATGGAGTTATACTTGTTCATACTAAGAAGTACTTTTCACCGTGTCGCCATAACATGGCTTATTATCATTCAATGACTTCTGAGGCCAAAGTTATTCAGTTGTACTCCAATGGGAAATTCAATCCATTCCGTTCCTGTCATTATTGGTCTTTGTTGATTGTGTGACTTGTTTATATAAATTGTTCATCAGTATCGTTTGTCTGCAAAAGCAGACGATCGTGATTACATAACAGTCCATAGCTAAGAGACGGGGACAACTGCGACGCTCAGATTTTCGATGGCGATTGCGACCCTGAAAAAAACCGTATATCAGGAATCTAAATTTCATTATCTTAACTTTCATTTCGTTTCTATGTTTCTTTTGAAATTTCTAAAAACAAAACTCTAAAAATTGAAATGTTTGGAAACAAAACATAACTTCTCTGACTAGAGAATACTAATTAAAATAAATTTTTCAAGGGAAAATGTGGAGAACAACTAGATCAAAAGAGGAATCCCAAGTATGATGACACAGATTTGAATTTGCAATACAGCAAAGAGATTAGCGCTGGAGCGCGACTATACACAAGATACTAGACAGCTGGTTTCAAGCCAGGGTTGTAACAATAACTTACTGAGCTAATCCTTCTCTCCTGACTGCCCTTCCGCGATCCATAAGTCTGATGCTCCTCTCCAAGTTTTCTATAATGGGCCCGTAGGGTCCAAACGCCAACTGAAACAAAACTTAATGTTACATCAAGTTTAGTGTCAAGTTTGCAAATGAGATGTTTGTGGTTGTTAAAACTTACTCCAACGGCCCGAGCTTGAATTGCACTCCATTCAATTTCCCAGTGATTCGGAAGTTCTCTAAAAATTAAAAAAAACACGTTGAAAAAATAAACTTACTCGGAAACAGTTTGTTCAATGACAGGAACAACAGCGTCGGTAGCTTCAGTGGACATGGTGTGATTTGTATAAATCTAAAAATTTTGGTTTGAAACCTACAATATGAATATAGCTTTTTTCTGAAAACAAACAGATAAAAACGTAAAACCACTCGTGATTCAACTACATTTTTTATTTATTTTTGCAACTCATAAACATTTAAAACAACATAAATTAGATCTATATGTGGTTTTTAAATGATACAATTTCCTTAAGAAACGACAGCTCTTTGGGTTTCAAGTTTTAAGGTAGAGCTCGAAACTACTAAACCTGATATACGTTTTTTTACCTATGCAGATTTGCATACGACTTCCTAAAAAATTTACTATGGGAGGGAACTGATCTATTTGGTTTTGCTTCAAATGCGTCAGCAAGAGTGGAGGTCGGCCAAATTGAAAATGATTCTAGGAATTCAAGTTGTATCCAATCAAAACTTCAATTAATGGTTTCCAATGCTATATGCGGCAAACCGAACTTTAATTTCGAAGGTTCATTAAATGTCAAGTGTGTGTGTGCATAATTACACATTAAATGTTACAAACCTACCCATCCAGCAAACGATGATTTGACAAATGATGGGAAACCAAACTGTTTCTTTCAAGTGTTTCAACACACAATTATATTAAGGGTTACCGTCAGAGACCTTTTTTCCTACATAGACTCCAATGGTTCAGTTTGCTTTTCTTACTCCAGCTCAGTATTTCGCTGTTTTAGTCAACAGCGGACATGAAGGCGTTCTTCCTATCTGCAGAATCTGCAGATAATCGGCTCATTTGCACTACTTTGAGGACGATTAAACGGGAAATTCCCTTACATTACAAAAGGACGATGAAGCTCAATCCCTTTTTAAACTCTAACATTGATGGAAATGGTTCCTAGATTACGGTAAGAGACTAAGGCCATTCATAAGCGTCTATCTTATACGGACGCCTGCGGCTGCGCAAGACTGTCTTGTGCAGAGAAAGCGAAACGAAATGCCAGAGAAACATTGAGGAAACTCATTCAACAACAAATCTTGTAAACGCAGGACGCGCCTCACGTAATGTCGCAAGAATTTATCCACCACTGTATCATTTGGCCACTTAGCGCTTTGATATTTGCAAAACTTTTAAACCCGATTAAAAGACCTACCTTTTTCCAAAAACAGACGGTATGATCGGTTTTATTGCATCAGGTAGGGGGAATTCAACAAGAGGGAGAGAGATCACAAAACTGATGACAAATTGCGTTGATTGTTGTTCACAGAAACAGTTGGTACATTTAGACGGGGACGACTGAAGCGGTGATGTTCTCATACGAATTCTTAGCCCTGAAAAGGTTTAAAAATTATGAAGAAAAATCCAGGCAAAAACTATACAACAGAAAACAAAGCTCACGCTTCAAGTGCTTGACGTTTAAGATCCTGGGCTTGTTCGAGAAACAGCATGGCCCTTCGTAAGTCTCCCTCCGTGGTTCCGAACCTCATCTAAAAAAAAAATTAGATTACTAATATTTAAAAAAAAACAGTCACGAACTTCTTTTAGACTTGCGGGACTACCCTGTCCGCGGTCACCGATCTCGTACGGGTGTGAAACGCGCGGCGCTACTACTACAGACAAAGAGAGTTGAATGCGTCTTTTTAAGCGGGAACATTGAAAATTCAAAAATGACGGTCAAAAAGCGGATAAAGGGATGAATTGGGCGGACGCGTAAACACCGTGCACGTAGTCGTTAAAACCCCGGTTGTAGACAGATGCCCATCGCCTGGAATGGCTAAAAATAATATTTCAGATGTAGATTTATCTAAACCGACGCAGTCAAACCTCAAACGAGTATATATATTTTTTTAAATAACTTTTAAAGCTCTTTAATTTAAGATAACGTCAAAAGGTCCCTGAAGTTTCCTTTAATAAAAATTTTAAATGGCCTAAAATTATAATGAAGAAAATTTGAATTTCAAACATACGGCAAGTGCACGGTTGTGAAGAGTTATTATCGCCAATTCCAAGTCGTCGGGCATGTCTCTGAAAATAAAATAAATATTATTGATTAAAAAAAAGTTTACATTGTAGGATTCTCCTCACAGTCAGGAACCTCGGCCGCAGACATTCTTCCAAAGACAAATTTCCAGGATGCACCGGTGAGTGACAGGATGTTTGAAGCAATGACTGATGTCTTTCAGCTTTTGTTTTTAAAAGGAAAGCGAACTGAAAGCAAGAATTCAAATGAACATGGAGTATACGGTAGCAGTGTCAATGGCTTTTTCATAAAAAGCGAGAACTGTTATTATTGAAATTGGCCAGTACTTTGGCGAATTCTTCGGGAAGATGTAACAGGGAAAAGGGCAAGATAATGTTAAAGGCTCAATCGGTTTTTTTTCTGAATGTTGCGTTTTGGGTAAATTGAACAGAATATTGGTATAAAGTAAAAGTATCACAAAAATTGTTGAGAAAAACAATGAAGTTTCTTTAACGTTTCTTTCAGAAAGTTTGAAGAATAGAGCTATCAAAGTTCCCGTAGGAAAAAAGGAAAAGAGGCGCCTTTAACATTATCGATTGACAGTAATTAAAGTTTTATGAAATATGCAAATCAGAGCCGGTTTCTTTATTCATTTTTTATAACTATCTCTTTCATGTAATTTTCAAATTATCCATTTTGATTTCAGAAGCTTCCAGCATAACCAACTGATGCAAAATCTGAACTATTGATTGCATTTCAATCAGAAGATCTTTGAAGATCACACAAGTTTAGCCTCAACTTCAAAGAAAACTTTCAACATTAAAGGACTGCACACGAAAATTTTTCTTTGACTTTCAAATCTCTTACAATTTCAAAACCAATGTTTTCTATTCTTTTGTTGTTTTCCTTCTTTCCCTTTCTGGTGCCCTTTCATTGTCCTTTCCTCTAATCGAGGACGCCACCTAGCATATAATTGTTTCAATTTTACAACTAAACTGATTGCAACATTTCCAAAAGCATTTAACGAGACAGGCTGGAACAAGTCAATACCCCACAAGCAACAACATCAACTACCACAACCAATCTTTAACTTTGTTATCTGCACTTTTATGAAATGCGTAGA
Source organism: Oscheius sp. G VE-2021 (assembly GCA_022343465.1). Lineage (NCBI taxonomy): Eukaryota > Metazoa > Nematoda > Chromadorea > Rhabditida > Rhabditidae > Oscheius > Oscheius sp. G VE-2021. Next base: position 1,743,924 of record JAJQXH010000028.1, read on the forward strand.
AATCCAAAGACGTTGTTTGAGCACATAAGCAGCGTTGATTTCCAAGTCGTTTTAATAATTGCTCATAAAAGGTGCAATTTTTTTTTAATAAAACAAGTTGAAAACCGCTAAAACTTACCTAAATCTCTGAAATACGGTAGGATCCGCAACGAAATCACCATTGTCCTTGCGTTCCAAGCGCACCGTTGCAGTTTCCCAATTTTTGTCAAAATATCAGAATTTGAGAGTGGAGATCGAAGAACCGAATCAATGAAGCCAAATTACCGTTCAAGAAGAGCTTCAAAAACGAGAAAAGTTCAAGTTAGTTAAGAAGATTTTCAGGTTAGTTAAGAAGAATTTAAAAATACATAACATAAATAACACGATAATAGGCATATGGATTTTAATTAATTTCCAAATTACACAAATGCGGTAAACCAGCTACTGGAAAGCTACTGCCTCCTGTAAATTTAAACCGTCATTTCATATTTTGATTTCTTTTGTTTCACAGATAGCAATAAATATAAATTTACTTTTGTTAATTAATTTGAATTATTGTAGTTTGGATTCCTTGATGCGCCCATTGTGCGCCAGGAGTGCTTGGTGCATTTTTTGTGCCGGCTGATGCAAATGAAATTCTGTCATCAATTCAACTTTTCTTGATTTTCATACTGTTTATTTACACTTTTCAATAAGATTTTGTAAGTAATTCACCCCCTCAAACAATAATTCACCCCCTCAAACAATAAAAAACGGCTAATAATGCCTAGCGGGCTAGTGCTCACGCCCTCGCATTGGTCTGATGCCCTCAATGTAGACGTCCGCGGTCATGAACGTTGCTTTTTTAATTTGTTTTACGTAAATTTTGTTCAAACATCTCATTTGTCAGGTTATTGTAGCTTTATTTCATAAATTTACGGTGTTTCTGTTCGAAAAAGCTTGAGTTTTGAACGAAATTGGTGTTTTTGGAGCAATTCACGATAAAAAGCATATTTAACCCCGTTTTTATTTACTGTATCTCGTTTTTTTTGTTTGTCTTCTGTTTATTTATTACAATTATGTCATTTTTTCAGGAAGCGGCTCCACAAGGACTTTCCAGATGCTTCGAACAGCGGTTTGTCCTGTCCCCTTGCCGTGTTTTCCTTTTTTTTAGGTTTCAGTAGCTGGAACGAAGGAAGAGGAGGACGACGCAGAGCCATCGAAATGGAGGAAAAGGTTGAAGCAGGTTGGTTTAAGGTGACTGCATCTTCCAAAAATCGTCTACCATCCGTCGCAATCGCCGCTTTTGAGAAGGACCGCCTCACAAGTGAACCGAACCGTGCGAGGATCTCAACCTTCACGAGGGGTTTGCCTCGAAAAACCCGGTTGTTCACCACTGATCATGCTCGGTTGATGATCTGGCAGCTCCCAGAAATCCTGACCCGTGAAAACCCTGCGTTGCTTCTAATTTCAAACAGCTTTTTTCAAAACGCGCCTGCCCGGATCAAATTCGTAGAGATAAACATGACACATCGCATTTTTGATGTCATAAATTAATTTTCAGGCGAATCGACTTCTGCGACAGCAAGAAGGAGCTGACGAAAACTGCCAAAATGGAGAACAACAGTGTGGTAAGTAGCTTTGGGTCACTCGGCCTGCGACACAAATATCCAATTTTTGAAAGAAATGGGTGCTTTTGGAGCAACTCACGATAAAAAGCTTTTTAGCCTCGTTGTTATTCACTGGTTTTCGTTTTTCTTCCTTTGATTCATTAAGATTATGCCAATTTTTTCAGGAAGCGGCTCCACAAGGACTTTCCAGATGCATCCTGCTTCGGAAATGCGGTTTGTCCTGTCCCTTGCCTTGTTTTCCTTTTTTTTCAGGTTGCAGTAGCTGATACGACGGAGGAGGAGAACAAAGACGCATCGAAATGGAGAAAAGAGCAGAAGCAGGTTGGTTCAAGGTCGCTGAACTTTCCAAAAATCGTCTACCAGCCAGTGGCCGGCCCGCAATCGCAAAAAGCACATTCAACCCCATCGTTTTTTGCTACAGATCGTTTTTCTCTTATTTTCCACCTTTTATTTATCCCAAATTTGTATTATTTCAGGGGACCACTTCACTTGTACGCCTCGTGATGTCTCCTGCTTCCGGCAAGCGGTTTGTGATGTTCCCTTTCCGTGTTTTGCCGTTTTCAGGTACCAGTAGCCGGCACGAAGGAGGAGGAAAAGGAGGAAGCAGAGGCAAAATAGAGGACAAGGCTGAATCAGGTTAGTGCAAGGTCACTGGACCTTTCAAAATTCGGGCCAGCGTGCCACCGCTGCGTTTAAGATTGACCGCCTCACAAGAAAACCGTGCGAGCATCTCAACGGTCACGTGGTTTTCGCCTCGAAAACCCGGCTGTACGCCACTGATAATGCTCGTTTGATGATCTGGCAGCTTCCAGAAATCCACGCTCGTGAAAACCCTGCGTTAATTCTATTTTCAAACAGCTTTGTTCAAAACGCGCCTCTCCGGATCAAATTCGTACAAATTAACATGGCATTTTGCATTTTCAATGTCATAATTTAATTTTCAGACGAATCGACTTCGGCGACAGCGAGAAGGAGCTGACGAAGACTACCAAAATGGAGATAAACAGTGTGGTAAGTAGGTTTAGGTCACTCGGCCTGCGACACAAATATCCAATTTTTGAAAGAAATGGGTGTTTTTGGAGCAACTCGATAAACCCATAAAAAGCACTTTTAACCCCGTTGGTATTCACTGTATCTCGCTTTTTCTTCCTTTCATTCATTACAATTACGTCATTTTTTCAGGAAGCGGCTCCACAAGGACTTTCCAGATGCATCCTGCTTCGGATATGCGGTTTCTCCTGTCTATCTGGTATTTGCGCACCCAGAGCAGCGTTTTTCTCCTCCCGTGTGCAGCCGCCAGTAGATTTCTTTTCAATACCCGGAATTCTTTCACGATTTGTTTCATAGTTTTACCAATAATTAGATTTTCAGATTCGAGAAAGAAGAGCATCATCTGAGAAGACATCTTCCCGCTGGAGAAGACCTTCGGATTCTCGAAACATCAGGTGCGTCAAGAAGGTAGGTGAATATTTGGCACCAACTGCCAATTTCAAGAAGAAATGTGGTCAATTCAGTGGCTGCTACCAAGATAGTCGAATTTTAAATGAATTTTAACTAAATTTTATTAACTCCTCCTCCTCTCCTGCTCCACCCTCTCCGCCTCTGCCTCCGCCTCCACCTGCGCCGCGGTCCTCTGCTCGGTCTGCGACATTCTAAAACGAAAAAATTAGAATTTCCAAATTACACAAATTCGGTAAACCAGCTGCTGGAACGCTACTGCCTCCTGTAATTTTAAACCGTCATTTCATATTTTAATTTCTTTTGTTTCACATATAGCAAAAAATATAAGTTTACTTTTGTTAATTAATTTGGACTATTGTAGTTTGGATTCCTTGATTGTGCGCCAGGCGTGCTTGGTGCATTTTCTGTGCCGACTGACGCACATGAAACTCAGCCATCAAATCAACGTTTCTCGATTTTCATACTGTTTATTTACACTTTTCAATAAGACTTTGTATGTAATTCACCCCCTGTCATTGAAACAATAACAATAACTGCTAATAATGCCTAGCGGGCTAGTGCTCAAGCCCTCGTGTTGGCTTGACGCCCCCAATGTAAACGTCCGTGGTCATTTACGTTGTTTTTTTATTTGTTTAACGTAAATAATGTTCAAAAATCTCATTTGTCAGGTTATTGTAGCTTTTGTTCATAATGTTACGGTGTTTCTGTTAAAAAAAGCTTGATTTTTGAAAGAAATTCGTTTTCTTGGAGCAACTCACGATTTAAAGCACATTTATCCCCGTTTTTATTTACTGTATTTCATTTTTCTTCTTTGCATTAATTGCAATTATGTCATTTTTTTCAGGAAGAAGCTCCACAAGGACTTTCGAGATGCCTCCTCCTTCGGGCATGCGGTTTGTTCAGTCCCCTTGCCGTGTTTTGCCTTCTTCAGGTTTCAGTAGCTGGTACGACAGAGGATGAGGACGAAGACGCATCGAAATGGAGGAAAGAGCTGAAGCAGGTTGGTTCAAGGTCACTGCACCTTCCAAAAATAGTCTACCATCCGCCGGCCGGCCCGCAGTCGCCGCTTTTGAGAAGGACCGCCTCACAAGTAAACCGTGTGAGCATCTCAACGGTCACGAGGCCTTAGCCTCGAAAACCCGATTCTTCATCACTGTGTATGCTCGGGTGATGATCTTGTAGCTCCTAGAAATCCCGGCCCGTGAAAACCCTGCGTTGGTTCTATTTTCAAAACAGCGTTGTTCAAAAAGCGCCTGCGCGAATCAAATTCTTACAGCTTAACATGAAAACTCCCATAATAGGTATCATAATTATTTTTCAGACAAATCGACTTCTGCGACAGCGGGGAGCAGCTGACGAAGACTGCCAAAATGGAGACAAACAGTGTGATAAGTATATTTGGTTTGGGTCACTCGGCCTGCGACACAAATATCCAATTATTGAAAGAAATGGGTGTTTTTGGAGCAACTCGATAAACCGATAAAAAGCACTTTTAACCCCGTTGGTTTTCACTCTATCTCGCTTTTTTTCATTCATTACAGTTATGTACATTTTTTTCAGGAAGCGGCTCCACCAGGACTTTTCCAGATGTCTCCTGCTCCGGAAATGCGGTTTGTTCTGTCTCCTTGCCGTGTTTTGCTTTTTTTTCAGATTTCAGTAGCTGGTACGACGGAGTAGGAGGACGAAGACGCATCGAAATGGACGAAGAAACTGAAGCAGGTTGGTTCAAGGTCGCTGCACCTTTCGAAAATTGTCTACCAGCCGCTGGTCAGCCCGCAATCGCAAAAAGCACATTACACCCGGTCGTCATTCACTACAGATTGTCTTTTTTTCCTTTTTTGCCGTTATTTATCCCAGATTTGTCATTTTTCAGGGAACGGGTCCACTTGTACGCCTCGTGATGTCGCCTGGTTCCCACAAGGTCTTTCCAAATGCATCCTTCTTCGGAAATGCGGTTTGTTCTGTCCCCTTGCCGTGTTTTGCCGTTTTTTTAGGTTTCAGTAACTGGTACGACGGCGGAGGACGACTAAGACGCAAAGGAATGGAGGAGAAAGACGTAGCAGGTTGGCTCAAGGTCGCTCCACCTTTCAAACATCGTCTACCAGACGACCCGCTGCTGTCTCCTGGTTCTGGCTTGCGGTTTGTTATGTTCTCCTGCCCTGTTTTGCCGTTTTCAGGTACCAGTATCCAGCACGAAGGAAGAAAAAAGCAGAGACATCGAAATTGAGGTAAATTCAGAAGCAGGTTAGTTCATGGTCACTGGTCCTTTCAAAATTTGGGCCGGCGCGCAACCGCTCCTTCTGAGAAGGACCGTCTCATAAGTAAACCGTGTGAGCATCTCAACGTTCGCGAGGCCTCGAAAAACCCGGTTGTTCACCACTGATTATGCTCGGTTGTTAATCTGACAGCTCCTAGAAATCCCAGCCCGACCCGGGAGAACCGTGGTTTTATTTTCAAACCGCTTCATTTAAAACGCGCCTGCCCGGATCAAAGTTTTACAGCTAAACAAGCAAATTAGGTGCCATAATATCATTTTCAGACGCCTGGACTTCTGCGGAGCTAGGAGAGCTGATGCAGACTGCCAAAATGGAGACAAACAGTGTGGTAAGTAGGGTTGAGTGACTCGACCTGTGAAATTCGTCCCATGGTTGGTGCTGCTACCCAAATGTTGAAAACTAACAAATCGGCGAGGGCCGTCGGACCAACGGAATGCGCTTTTTAGTCGCGGCAGCCATCGGCGGCCGATGGAAACGACCAAACTAATGCCGGTCTTTCGCCCAGAAAGAGTGTTTTAGTGTTTCTTCTTCAACCCATGTCATTTTTCAGGGAGCGACTCAACAACGACTTTTTCTGCTGATCCTGCTGCCGAGATGCGGTTTGTTTCTTTTCCTTGGGCGTGTTTAGCTTTTTTCAGATCCAGTCGTCGTTATGAACAAGACAGAGAAATACGGTACCGGCACGAAGGAGGAGGAAGAGGACGGAGAGTCATAGAAATGGAGGAAAAGGCTGAAGCAGGGTAGGTCAAGGTCACTAGATCTATTCAAAATTTGGGCCCCGCCTCACAAGTAAACCGTGCGAGCATTTGGCCAGTTTAGTTTTTTTTTTGAAGGTTAAAGATACACAATTGAAATATATTTTGGAAAAAAACTCACTGGGTGTCCCCGCTGCCCGACTGCAGGAGGGCCCTCATCCTCGCCCTCGCCCAGGCAACCTCATCTTCGGGTGACATCGTCTGAAACAGATACGTTAATTACGACGCTTTTAAAAACGACAAGAAAACAAAGAGGACACTCATTAAATTTATAAATTTAGCTTAGCAATTGAACACTAAAATTGACCTATTTTCTGACTGAGAAATTTCCAAGTGCGGAATCGAAACCTAACCTATGGGTTCCAACTTATTTTGCGTTATTCACATAATTTAACCGTTCCTTAATTAAAATAAAATCAAATTCTTGAAAAGGAAAAGAAAAAAAAACGTTAGAAGTCATTTTGAACGAGAATAAAATGCGGACAGTGCTGCGCGGAGCGGAACGCAGAGCGACGAGGTGTTGCGCGTCAATTTCAAAACCTCACAGGGCTGCGTACTCTGTCAATAGGGGGTTTTGTTTCAAATGTTATAATTTTTCTCATTTTATTATGCTCTTTTAAGGTCTCAACTTTAAAAAAACAATAGACTGAGGTTAAAAAGTTTCCTTTATTGCAGACGGGCGATTTAAAGCACATTGAACCCGTTGTTACTTACTGTAATTCGATTTTCTTCGAATTTCTACCTTTTATTCATATAATATGTAATTTGTTCAGGGAGTGGCTCCACTAGGACTTTTCCAGATGCATCCTGCTTCCGGCATGCGGTTTGTGATGTTCCCCTGCCGTGTTTTGCCTTTTTCAGATTTGGTGGCTGATACGACGGAGGAGGAGGACGAAGACTCATGGAAATGGAGGAAACAGAAGCAGGAGGTTGGTTCAAGGTCGCTTCACCTTCCAAAAATTGTCTACCAGCCGCTGGCCGGCCCGCAATTGCAAAAAGCACATTACACCCGGTCGTCATTCACTACAGATTGGTTTTTTCTCCTTTTTTGCCGTTTTTCCCCAAATTTTTCATTGTTTCAGGGTACGGCTTGACGCCTCGTGATGTCTTCAGCACGCCTCGTGATGTCTTCTGTTTTCGGATTGCGGTTTGTGCTGTTTTCCTGCCGTGTTTTGCCGTTTTCAGGTACCAGTAGCCAGCACGAAGGAAGAAAAGGAGGAAGCAGAGGCATCGAAATGGAGGAAAAATCTGAAGCAGGTTAGTTCAAGGTCACTGGACCTTCCGAAATTCGGGCCGGCGTGCAACCGCTGCTTTTGAGAATGACCGTCTCACAAGAAAACCGTGCGAGCATCTCAACGGTCACGAGGTTTTCGCTTCGAAAAATACGGTTGATCATGTTCGGTTGATGATCTTGTAGCTCCCAGAAATCCTGGCCCGTGAAAACCCTGCGTTGGTTCTATTTTCAAAACAGCTTTGTTCAACAGGCGCCTGCCCGAATCAAATTTGTACGGATTAACATGACACATCGCATTTTTGATGTCATAAATTAATTATCAGGCGAATCGACTTCTGCGAGAGCGAGAAGGAGCTGACAAAGACTGCCAAAATGGAGACAAACAGTGTGGTAAGTAGGTTTGGGTCACTCGACCTGTAAAATTCGTCCCATGGTTGGCGCTGCAACCCAAATGTTGAAAACTAACAACACGGCGAGGGCGGTCGGACCAACAGAATGCGCATTTTAGTCACGGTAGCCATCGACCGATGGAAATGACCAAAATGCGGCCGGTCTGTCGTGTTTTAGTTCTTATCCTTCTTCTTTTTTCAATCCATGTACTTTTTCAGGGAGCGACTCAACAAAAATTCTCCTGCTGATCCTGCTCCGAGATGCGGTTTGTTTCTCTTCCTTGGCCTTGTTTTGCTCTTTCAGGATCCAGGAGCCGGCAAGAATAAGACAGAAGAAGACGGTGGCGGCGAGAGGAAACCAACAGAATCAGCAGGTTTGTTCAATAGCTTGGACTTGTCGTTCTTGAGTTGATCGAGTTGACCGGGTCACTGACTTTTTGACATGTTCGAACCTACTACCAGCTACTGAAACCCACTACCAGTAACTGCACAAGGAAACATGTTTATTTTAAAAAGAGCAGATCAAGCTGGCTATAGTTGCAAAAAAGCTGCTTTCATTCGCTAAAACCCTGGCAAGCAGCCTTTGGTTAGTAAAAACAACTACGGTACCGCAAGTGCCTTGTGTCCTGATATCGTTCATTTATGACTTCAGTATACGGAGCGATTCCAACTTCTGCTGGCGTCTACGAGTTAAACAGTCTACTGTTTCGAGACATTACGTTACTTAAAAACAAATATGTATGGGTCCACAAGGAAACATGTCGATTTTAGGTCTTAGTAAGTCAGCGTTGAGAGTAGACAAAACTAAGAGAATTATTTGCAACGTTGTCTTTGGAACACCCATTGTAGATGGGCTGGACGCAACCAAAGCGAAAAAGGAACAAGAACAACAAATGGATTTACTGTAAAAAAAAACAATAAATCCTAAACCTCGCGGAGAGCAGGGCAGCGGAGCACCGGAGGGGCCTCGGGGAGCGGGCGGTAGGGAGGCCTACGACGGGGCGAAGCCGGAGGAGGGCGGGGAACGGGAGGAGGGGGCAGCGCCTCGAGGGCGGCAGCGACGGCGACGGGGTCCCTGAAACGAACATTTGGCCGGTTAAGTTTTTTTGAAGGTGATTGAAAGATCAACAAATGAAATTATGAAAGAAAAACTCACTGCCTATCCCCGCCGCCCGACTGCAGGAGGCCCCTCAGCCTGGCCTGGGCCCAACGAACTTCGTCCGCAGGTGACATCTGAAAGATAACCGTTAATTGTAACACTTTCACACGCACAAAGTATTAGAGAAACAGTAAGTAAATACTACACATTTACCTTAGCTACTGAACACTAAAATTGACCTATTTTCTTACTGAGAAATTTCCAAGAGTGGAATCGAAATCTAACATAGGGGTTCAACTTGACGCTCATTTTTATTTGGTGTTATTCAAATAATTTAACCTTTCTTGAATCAAAATAAAACAAAATCTTGAAAAAAAGAGAAAAAAGTTTGAACGAGAATAAAATGCAGACAGCGAATTGTGCGCGAAGCGGAACGCAGAGCGACGAGGTGTTGCGCGTCAATTCCAAAACCTCACCGGACTGCGTACTCTGGCAATAGGGGGTCTTCGCAAGTTCATTTTCAAATGTTATAATTTTTTATTATTTTGTTATGCTCTTTTAAAGCCAAATTTAAAAAAAAAAGATGAGACTGAGATTGGATTTTTTTTTCTTGTGGACAGAGGTGGAATAGAGCCAAAACCATCTCGTGGTGTCTATTTGTCGTTCTAAAGCGACCGAGTCCGATCCATTTCGGCGCATATTATTGTATCTGGCAGTCTGATTGGTGTTATGTACGGTGTTTTGCTCATACTCATTACGAAGATACGTTCGTGCCACTTTGTTATTTGTTCCCGTCTTTTAATAACGGCTATGTTTCAAGAAAATTGTAAACTCTACAACATTATTTACTGCCCTGACGGTTATTGAACCCGGATAGCTTGAACTGTTCAGCGGAACTCGTGAAATCAGGGAATCCGGAAGTAGTTGGTTTGATTTCCATACGTGGTTGGACGGTGATGTAAATCTCAAAAGGGTTATTACATGACTAACTAATAATACTAGCTAACGTTTAAATTTATTCAATTTAATGTTCAAGGATGTAATTTTGAAAAGGAAGGACCTGAATTAAGTTCCTTCTTCCGGGAATTTTTCGCCTTGTCGTTTTAATCTTTGCTTTCCAAGGCCAACAATGTAATCCCTGGATACTTTGATCCCCTGGATACCAAACATTGACAGGATTATTGAGCTATCGCCAATCCATATAAACATTTTAGTAATCGTCTTTTTCTCTCTCTTGGTTCGCATCCCGCCCTGTATGTATTGAAGACAACGAAGAGATGCTAAACTCCTGTTGATCTGATGTACACTGAAAAACAGCTTTCCCCCGAGTATTTTTCCGTTCCTTTTTATATACATCAATTAATGTTAATCACATTCTGCATCCAAGGACATCTAGACGGTTAGAAATTCTCTGAAATGGGACTGATTTTTCAGGTTCAGGGTATCAACAAAAATGTGTTTCTGTTTGGTTCTACATGGTTTAACGCTCCATTTTTACAAGATCTCCTCTTTGGTTACGTCAACATCTTCGGCGTTTTCCAACAGCTCCTTAATCATCTTCACAAGAAGTAGGGCTTGTCGACCGACTTTCTAGACATTTCCACATCCAACTTCTTAAACCAGAGGAGAAACGGCGATGACTGTATAGAGCTCACGAGTGCTGTGCCGACTAGAGTGACATCCACACACTTTTAGGATATGAAGCCAAACTCCGATTTTAATTACAGTTTACATCCATGGTGGAAGTCAAATCGTTTGAAGGTCAATAATTGCCAATAAACACAAGGAAAAAATCCTACAAAAAAGTTTTCAATTGTGGGGATTCGAACCCCAGACCTTCTGCTTAGAAAGCGAGGCGCTTACCACTGAGCCACAGAGATAGCTTTAGCAAACGCCCGACCGCCGCTTAAAAGAACGGACACGTAAAATGGTCCGTGTCAAACAAACATAGACAACTCGGCTCCGAAGGGGCCATTAAGCTGCTCAAAACGTTTATGCCAACTTTTCATTAGGTACCTTATCGAATGGGGCATACTTCGTTTGGAATCTGAAGAGGTCGGTTCAAAGGGCGTATGTTTCCAGCTGTTTACTAAACATCATCTTTAAACTAACCTGACAAAACTTGTTAACTATTTCAACTAAAGTATTTTTGAATTGTGAACACACAATTTATGGTCCCAATAATTTGGCCATTGGCTTTGTAAATTTAAAAATATACTAACATTTCAATAAGTCGCGATTCAAGAAAACTATCTACAAGAGGTTTTTATCTACCAGAGCCTCTGATTTTCTTTGAAAAATTCTAAAATCCCTAAAAATGCAATAAAGCCCATGTTTCACACTACAATTTTTAATTGAAAAAAATTATTAGGCGTGGGTTTTGCAAAGTCGGAGATATCACTTTTTAAACCTCATGTGTTCTATCTTTCCCCTCTACGTTTCATGGTTGTTGATATCCCCGTCTCTCGCCAATACGCGTGGCAAACATGCCCCCTTCTGACAAGTACGAATGTGGCTCTCTCACTCTCTCCGCCAGAGACTGACACCGAACGGAAATGGGCAACAGGCTTTCGAATCTAATCCATGCATAATGAAATCCGTCAGTGCAGGCAGTCATTTGTCGCTTTCCACCCCCAGGCACCGGAATTCGCGGAATTGCCCTGTCGACAACACTTTTCTTTTGCTTCCTGGAGTTGCAGCGGTTAATTGTCCATTTGCAACGGGCGCGCAGGCATTCGGCATGCATTACAGCATACCACACGTGATCTCCCCGAGGACCCAAAAATCAGCCGTCGAACGGCCGTTAATTCCGTCCGCCGCCGCATTTAATATGGCCTTGCGGCAATTATGCGTTTTGCGTGACGCGCCCGCTTAGACAAATTGAAGAAGCAAGTGGGAAGTGCCCTTTATTGACCAAAACAACTGTCCAATTGGTGTTAATGGAAATGACTCAGGGTATTAGCTAAAGACTGGGTTGCTTAGAGTGCTTACGTCAGCACAAGATTTAAGGTTCCGTCTAAACAGATGTTTTCGAGGAATAATTGATGTGTCTGTTTCAATTTTGAAAAGGCTAATGATTTTTCTTTCTTTTTCACATCGATAATTCACATATGAACTTTGAAAACGGAAAAAGTAGTTTATGTTTCACACACACGTACGCACACACACACGCACACACACACACACACACACACACACACACACACACACACACACACACACACACACACACACTGTCTCTCTGACTTTCTGTCTGTCTATCACACAGGAATACAGTCGCACAGACACACATGTACGCACGTGCACACACGCGCACGCACGCACACACGCACCCTTCTGTCTCTCTCTCTCTCTCTCTCTCTCTCTCTCTCTCTCTCTCTCTCTCTCTCTGACCATCTCTCTCACACACACTCTCTCTTTCTTCTTCTTCTCTTTTCCCTATTCTTTCACATACCTCCCAGTAGTAGTTATACGATAACCAAGTCATTATCTTGTTTCAAGTTAAGATGTCTTCTTTACAAAATTGTGGGCATCGAAGATGTGGTGTATCGCTTTTTTTGACGAGCAAGAATCACTCAAATCTAGTTTTTTTAAATAATTTCTGAAACAATGACATGCTCCAGTTTTTAATACTTGATACAAAAGTACCCATTGATTTCCAGTTGTATCCCTCACTGCTTCGGATTTCCAGGAAATTTTCATCTTTTTTAAACTCAAAGTTTAGTAAATAAGTTTAAACATATTTTCGACAAAATAAATATTCTTTTCAACACAAGTGTGAAAACTCCATTTCGAATAATCTGGAATGCAAGGATTGTTTGGAATGCATTTCAATTCATCACTTGATTTTTATTGTCTTCTCCGAGATTTATGTGTACGAAACCGCAAAGCATATTGGCATATTTATCAGCTTTCGTGGCGACCGCTGAGACAGATTAAGACGAATGTCTTTCAGCAGATGGGTCCACGTTTGTAGTGTAATGAAGCGCCAATTCGTTTGTACTACGTATAAAAACTTAATTCAAATAACATATAGTCGAAGATAAAGAAAATGCGCAAAGAAGCATCTTGGTTTCAATGTTTCTCAAACTACAAAGTACATTTTACAGCCACTGTAAACTGGTTTTCTAACTGGTTTGACGCAGGTATCGGTATGAAAAACCCGAGCTTCCGTCTAGACAATCCGCCTTTTCTTAGTTATAGAATCAACTTGCCACGTGGGCATGGGTGCATAACGAACTCGCCGTGCCGAACATCCTCAATGCGATTACTGACGCAACTATGTTAGATGGCGTTTAGCATGTTTTGCCAGGACCAAAGGTCCCTTTTTTTCGGTTGAAAAGTCAGACATCGCCTTGTTGCTCGATAAATAAATCAAGGATAGCCACTTAGCCTGTATTTTGCAGTCTGCACTAGAGGAAATAGTTGTTTTGGATTAAGGCGAAAATGGAGATCGTTGTACATTTACAATTTTTTTAAAGCATTTTAAGAAGTTGAAATTTAAGATGATTATACAACATGTCTTCGGAATTTTTTTGGAATCTTCGGAAATTTCAATGTGAATATTCTTGTAATATCCATTTTTGTCTTCTGAATCGGACAAACCCTTTGGCAATGTTTTTATGCGACGGTTAAATGTTACCGAAACGTGTTCGTACTCTCCGCTTACCGGAAAAATATCGACTGTTCGGATCCTGAAAAAAGTTATTGCTAAAAAATCATATGATTTTTCTAAATAAAATTTTAGCTCTCCAGGGACAAACTCTCTGACCTAGGAAAAATGCAAAAACTCCTGCAACCTACGTAGATAATAAAATCAAGGTCCTGCATGCAAAGATTGTTGCGTTTTGCATGTCGGCAGCCTAGCAGGGAGATGTCTCCTCTTGATAAAATGTGTCGTTTCCCCATGCACTTTTGGGAATTTTTCTTCTTTTTCGATCTACCAAATCTGTTATTAATTTCCCAAGCAGGTTCCGCCCTTTGTTTTTATCCCAAATGGGTGCAGTGCGAGTGTTTCGGCGGGGTACATGCCTGCTCGACACCGATAGTCCATAAATCTCATTTCCACACACTTGTCGGACATTCGGACATTTCGCTCGCCCCCTTTCCCTCCGGGATAGTTTTTGTGTTCGTTCCTACGCAACTTCAGTTGTTGACTAGGCCCTAAACAAGAATCCATTGGCAGGCTATCATAGCGGACCTAGATTGTTTCCAGAACTTTCTGGAGTTTTTTAGGTTTGTTTTTTTCTTTCTTAATAATAGTTTCGGCAGATTTACAGTATTGTTTGTGGTAATTAATAAGGTTTTTTAAACTTAGTTGTTTTGATGTTTTAAACTTTTTGTTTAAAGTTCAAAACAGATATTTACAATTTCTTGATTCACAAATATCTGTTTTGGTCTTCAACGGCTAAATTTGACAAAACTGATTTTAGTTAGTGTGTTATTTAGTAATGTTTATATTTTTGTATTTCTTTAATTGTAAAATTTAATTTTTTAAAAATTTATTATAGGAATCAAACAAGTTACTTTTTATGTTGCTTTAGTAGAAGTCAATTCTAGTTTTCGAAGGATTCGTAAACTTAACCCTGGCGGTTATTGCGTACCTAAGCTTGAAAATATATTTTTTGTGCGCAATTTCGCGTTTGGTGTCGTTTGACAACCGCTAAAGCCTGATATTGTTGAACTAGGAAAGGCAATGTTTTTACCTTAACCGATTTTCTTCAGTTTTAACAGATGAACCCCAGCAGTTAAAAAACTGCCGTGAATACAATTTATAAAAAATAAAATTTAAAGTTAGTTAATCTTTAGTAATAAAATTTTTCAAAAAATTACTTTCTTGGAAAAAAATAGTTATTTTGAGAAAACGCTATTTATTAAGTTTACAAACTTTTGGAAAAGGTTTTTTCTCTCAAATCGAACCACAAACTACTATTTTTAAAGAATGCCTTCTTCCACCATGGCTTGAATCAGTTTCTACGCTGTTTTCGTACATGCACGTGATTCCGTTTCGCAGCGATCTTCGAAAAGAAACAAAGCTAATTTGGCTCGAAATTTGGCGGTCACTTCCTGCCAGTCGGGGGCCAGTGTCAAAACATGCCCTCAGGGATTGTTTTCCTCATAACGCAAGAATGTATTTGTCCGCGGAGGTCTTCACGACTCTTATTTCCACCACCACCTACGACGTGGTGAATGACCTTCTCATCCGGGGAAAGGCATCCAATTCCCCCGCGCGATCAGCTGAGATGTCCGGAGAGCAATGGCCGCCTCACACATCAGCCATGTTTTGCCCTCGGCGATTGCCACTAAGATAGCTCAGCACTTTGCACTCAAAACAAGGATTTCAAAAGTGAAAGATGCAAGTTAATTAAATTATTTGAGGCAGTTTCTTTAAAAATTTATTCACTGAAGGTTTAAACATTAACTATTATTTTGTAAATGGTGGGGTGTGAAATGTGATTTTCCTTATATCTAAAAATGTCAAATTTGACCTTGTGAATTCTACGTTTTTTAAAGCTAATTGATGTTAAATTCATTTTGAGACCGTTGCAAAAGTTTGATAGCCAATTTATTTTTATTTGTCAACCAAATTGCACCGGAAAGAGCACAAGTCACACATTTTTCATTGTTTTCCAATCTCGTTGAAATTCTAAAAACTAAGTGAACTTTTATAAATAACTGTTTTAAATTCTTTGGCGTTTAAGGTTTTAAGGGAGTGCCAAACCACTTTAATATTTTTATACTGTTTTAAACAATTTCCCAATAAGGTAAATAGCTTTTGGGGTTGTTTTTGTTTGTTTTTAACTTCCTGAGACAAGTTAAGGAAGCACTGCTTCAGGCTTTCGTTTGAGCCTTCTTTGACGTAGTGAAAGCCCTGTTTGCGACAGCTTTCACTCAAATAAGCAAAACAACAACCAAATCCAGTCTCATAATAATTGTTTTCATTTGAGGGTAATCATCATCGAAAAACCCAAGCAAATATTTTATTAAGGCAATTTGTATGCAAACAAATTTCATAGTTTCACCATTTGCCAGTTTTTGTGGGTATGTGTGTGTGTACATATGTAGGCGTGTTAGGGTGTGAGTGTGTGTACTTGTGTACATGTGTACATGTGTATGTGTATGTGTGAATATGTGTAAGTGTGTAAGTGTGTAAGGATGTGAGTGTGTGTAAATGTGTGTGCAAATGTGCATGTGTGTAAGTGTGTAAGGGTTTGAATGTGTGCATGTGTGCATGTTTGTATATGTTTGTGGTTTGTGTGTATGTGTGTGTGAGTGATTGTGCATGTGCTTACGTGTGCGCGTGAATGTGTGAGAGTATGTGTTTGACAATAAGTTCAAATATCTAATATTTGAGTTACCTAAGATTTCATCGTTAACGCTAGAAATATCTTCAAAATCAGCAAATTTGATTGAATTTTTTACTAAATTTTACTCATTACTTTCTCAAAACGTTCTTCTTTTTACCCTTTTAAATTTTGACAGTGTATATAACCTATTTACAGATAGTTATTTCGTTATCCCATCATTGCTCTCTAATGTCTGCTCTCCTTCACCTATTTACTCACCCTGCTCTTCTACTTGCCCATGCACCTTTCCCGTGTCGTTGTTTTTCGCAATGAAATCACATTGAAAACGGACGCAGGGGATCGTGTTTGTCACCCGACAACGGCCCACCCACGACCGCACTCCACTCGCCTTCCGTCAGTTATCCGACGCCATCTTCTGGCCAATCATCCCCGTCAAAAAAACGAGCATCCACGGCGTAGATCTGTCGGATTATCAAGCATTTTCGGGGTCCAAATGCCGCGAATAGAATTGCTGCCTTAAGTGGAGGCGCAGCGCGGTGACGCAAAAAAGTCAGCCCTCAATTTGCTCTTGTTCCCTGGCCCATTCCAATCCTGAAATCCTATTGTCATCGTCGTCCTGAAACGTTACTTAAACTTGCAATTTAAATTTAACTGCAAATTTAAATTTGTTCAATTTTAGGAGGATGCCTTTACTCCGCTATAAGGTCCTCCTCATCACGTCTATTTTACTCATTGTTTCTGGATTCCTACTAACCGCTTTTTCCTTGTTTTCGCCGCTCTGGCAGGTAAGTCAGCGCAAAAATTGGGTGGTCGTTGAAGTGTTATGATCTCCATTGTGTTGGATTTGTCACAGAAAACAAGGTTCGACATTTTATTACATTTTAAATCAATTTTTAAGTCAATGAGATTTATTTATACCGAAAAAGGCTGATCTCATCTAGACATGCTGAAAAAAAAATTCAAACTGCTAATCAACAATTCAAAATAAAAACTTATAAATCATTTAAGAAACAAATCAACTAAAATGTCGGGAAAAAATAAAGTTGAAGTTTTCATTGTTCAAATTCAGGTCCCCATCAAAAATTTTGTTTAAAACATTGCTAAAAACAAATATCTTTTTCGAACGAAAATAAAAATTTATCAGTTTTGTCAAAGCTGCTCTGGGACACTTAAAAATCTACCCAGTGAAAAAATCTGAAAAAGCTAAAAATATTGAAAAAAATCTGAAATTTCGAATTTCAGATTTTTTCAACATTTTTATAATTTTATATTTTCAAAGCAAACATTTTTTAATTTGTTTGGTAGGTGAAATATATTATCAGTGCAGCTCATTCAATGGCGTTTTCATAATTCTTTTTTAATAATGCTACTCTATAATACTATTTTTCCTCTTCTTTTGCACGGCTTCATTATCCGAAACTATGCAACCTCTCCAAGGAAGTTTCACTGAAAAACAACAACATCGGTAACAATGTTTTGTGCAACAGGAAGAAGATTCAGACACTATCGTTTCTAAACTTACCAAAGCATTTCTGTATTTTATATACAATTATTACAAACGCGGAAAAGAAATTTAAAAATAACTATTAAAATTTTCAGTTTTAAACTTCTTGATTCTACTTTCTTATTGAAAGGTTTTTTTAAAAACTTTTTTCTTTTAGTCACTCTCGTGCTCATCAATTGAATCAAACTAGACAAAACACTTCAGTGTGTACTTTGTGTACTTTCCAATCAGCTTGAATTGTTTAAGTGCTTCTCACAAAGTGTTGTCTCTTTTAGAACATCCTAAGAGAACTATGATGATGTGGCGAACACCCATAGCGTCCCGATCAAAGAATTTTTTCAAGTCTCCGCGCAGATTTCGAGAATCCTCTGGGAAATTCTTTGCAGCTTATAAGAGGACGCACATAACACAAAAAGCACCACGTACTTCAAAACATCGACCAGATTTAACCATTTTTTAAAAATAAAAATTTGATATCTCTGATTTCCAAAATTGATTTATGAATGTTTTGTGAACAAACTTACATACTTACAGTAGCCTTTTAAAAATTAACATTGTTTTAATAGGTTTTTAAAATATGATTCGCAGTAATTTTTTATAAATAAAAAGTTTTTTAACCGTAAATTGTCAAGCATATCCAATATCTGCTTATGTTTTATAAAGGTTCAAGCTCCAGGTTTTCCGGAAGTCGATACTGAAAAATATATTTTAAATTTTGTTAAAAGTTTTGAAATGTCACTTTTCAGATAGTTGAACTACCCCAAAACTACGTCTCCCACCAACACGGCTTATGGTGGGATTGCGTGATCTCAAAACCAACTGACGAAAGAATTATCCCCTTAACTGAGCTGGAAAGTGAAAATCGAGGTTTATATTTGGAAATGCTTACTGAACTTTGAGAATTTCAGGTGATTCTTGCGTAAGTAAATTTGAACCTTCCGTAACTGCTGTTTTACGTACAGCCCTGGATAATGGAGATGCCACATCTCGAGAATTGATGATGCATCGGTTTCTTCGTAAGAGAAACTTATAATTAAGAAAACATCAGTTTAGCGCATCACAAAGCCGTTATCTTCTTTTCTGTGTTCGCCTTTGTATTCGGGATCATTGCTGTTGTGATTGGGGCCTGCTCACCTTGCTTCCCACCAAACTCTTTACTGTATATTGTTGCTACGTTTATGACAAGTAAGTAAACATGATAATTTCAGAATACAGTTTACGATACTGTAAAAAGCCAAACAAACTCTTTTTTTGACATTTATATTATGTCCGTTCCATTTACTTTTGATTCGGGTAGATTTCAAAGATTTCAAAGTTCCGAGTTTGAAATCAATCAGAACTGTCAAATTGAAATTTGCTAACGGGACTGTCAGAGATCCTTTGGGGCTTTATCTCATATTAAAGAGCTTGAAAAGTTATCCTAGAAAAAAATAATAAATTGGCTCGTCTTGGAGTACTCTGCCTCCGAATTGTCATTTTGTGTGCCAATTTAGGCAACACGCTTCTTTCAAAAACCGACACGACCGACGTGCACTGAATTTACGCGCGAGTTAAATTCATCAATTTATCGACTTTCTGATCGCAACTTTCGAATTTTCAAGGTTTCCGCCTGAAAAGACACTGAAAACTTTGTTGTATTACATGCATGGTAACGCCGCGAGTATTACACCCTTACGACATCGGCACCAGCTGCAAAAGTAGTTCCGCCAAACAGTAATAACGAGTACAGGCAAATGCAATCTGACGAATTTTTGAAGACAATATCGATTTTATTCACTCGGTTGTGCCATCAATTTCCAAGGTTATAAACCAACATTTGAAGTAAATCAAATGCGATGTACCTCTTCAATCGTTCCAAAACATCCAACTAGCCTTCATAGTGCAAACACAAAATTAATTGTTTCCCGACTTTCCTGATTTTAACAAAGCAAAAACACTGATTAACATGAAAATAAATGATTGGTGAGATTTCTTGGCCTCGTCATTTTTCACTGCAATTGAAACACTCAATGTGAATCTTGTGGATGTGAACTTTGTGTACCTACAGTACTCCGGTGAATGAATGATGAGATTTGAAAAAGCAGATTTCGTTACGTCAGTGTACTCAAAACAAAAAAGAAGTATTCAGGCGCCTGTTCACTTTTGGCCGATGTACTCTTCTTTCTTGGAACATTCCGAACTGAGGAAAACATCAATCAACATCCATTTGAGGTAGGTAAATTCGATTTAATTGTGAAAATTAGAGTTCTATATGTTAGTTGCCAATTCATTATTCCGAAATGTTCTTTTGCATTTCAGACCCGTCTTGGTCTTGCCTGCTACACCCATGTATTGGCTACCACCGTCTTTTCAATCGCTCTCTTACTCTCAGTTCTCTCTTCCTATGTTCTAATCACGTCGAAACGAGCCCACGATAGTTGCTGCATTAGCAGAAGGGATTATGTAGAACACCAAAGGTTTCCTTTTTTATTATACACATTCAAATTAAATTCAGATGGAAGTCGGTGAGTGAGCGCCGCTGTGACAGAAAAAATTGCCGACCGTTCGTTGTGGTCGACGACGACAGCAGCCTGTGATGCTTTTTAATTCCTTTCGCCTGTGATATTGCTGTTCATATCAAGAACAAAGAAATACATTTCTGCTTAATAAAACTTTTGGAATTTTGTTTTCCAGTAAAGTTTTTTTCAAAAGCCCATGGGATCAATGATTTGGTGTTGAGAGTGAAAAAAATGAGGAAATACAGACGTATTTAACACACTTATTTTCGAGTCGTTTTTAAAGCCTCATGAAGCAGTTTATGTTGAAAACTTCCTTTATGTGATGTTCTTTCAAAGTTACAAGTCGATTTCTTGCCTCAGATCCGCTTAAAATGTATGTTGTTTCTTTGAACGATGAAAATATATTCATATTAAAGCCCTGTTACAGTGCTTCGATCTAACTGTCCTTTCATATCCGTTTAAAATGCGTAATTATAATGTTTCTTTAAACAAAGAACATTATTCCAACTTCAACCGACTGTAAACAAATATGAATTACGCACAAATAGAGTGATCCGGCCTAGATAGAACCTCTAAAGCTGTGTTTTCAATTGTTCACATACTAAGGCCATTTGTTTCAACATGCGTGCCTGGACGACTAAATTATCTGCCCGGCCCGGTCTGGTTACTTAGCATTACAAAGACATTTTAAATTCGCTTTTTTGAAAACTTTGGCAATATCTGTGTGGCATCCACGTCCTTGAAACAAGAAATATCGTTTGAAAGTTGAAAAAACAAGTGTGCCTATGGGGATGAAACCCTTGTCACTTGTCTAGCAGTGTTGACTTGGTGGTCCGGGTAGACGGGTCAAAACGGGCCAGAAAAGATGTGACGGGCCAAGACTGGCAGATCCATCAATTTGTTAAGTGGTCGGGGACATCCTGTGACAAGTGTAACCAAGGAAAGACCAATATTTGAAGTTCTAAAGTGGAATTCTGTTTTTAAGATATATAAACTGACGAGAATCTGATGTAAGTCTTGGACAACTATATCCAATCTGTCAGAGCGGCCAGAGATATACGAGTCTCTCATGAAACTGTTATCCTGGCAAAATTTGTTTCTAGGTTGTTGTTGATATTCATTTATGAATACAAGCTGCTAATATATAAGAAGAACTTCTAATATCCCCCACAAGACGTGCACTAAAGTGCATATTGTTTCGAAAGTGCTCTGGCTGTCTGCGAGCATGGGACTGGCTGGATACGGTTCGATCGATTGACACGAGTTAGGCGGCAGGCACCCCTCGCGCACTTTCCCGCGTCTTGTATTGCCTTCCAGCCGCCGCAGCTGTCGCCGAGATGTCTTCTGAGGAGAAAGGGATTTCTGAAGAAGGAGAAGGAATTGACATTCCGAAACCAGGTCAGTGAAAAAACGATACATTTTGAAAAATAAACTAACAAATGGATCTAAAAATTATTTTTAGCTTTTTGGGTCACTAAGAGTTCAAAAATCGAGTTAATTCTTGAAACTCACGGGTTTCGCAACGAAACTGATGCAGGAAAAATAGTATTTTACTTAGTTTACTTTAAGACCCTTTGGATGATTGAAGGCGCAGGTTTTTTGCACATCGATTAGCATAGCGCTTGGAATATTTAATTGTATACGCGGCGTTGTCCAGAAAAATCCTTGGTAACTTGGTAAACTGTTCTGTTAATCACTTCACTTTTTTACGTTTTGATAGTTTAAGGAATACAATTTTCTATGTATTTTACATAGTTTGCCAAGTAGCCGTTTCTGTGACAGACATCGAGAGTCCGAATCCACCCTGGGGCCACCATTTTTTGTTTATACATGATTATAGTGTAATTTAATAATGGATTAAAATGTTAATATTATCGCGTGTAGATATGCAAGTAAAAAAGTTTTACTTGGGGATGAACCCAATGTTTGTCTGATTAGAAGGCCGCCCTACACTCAGGAACCTTTGGAATTTTCAATTTCAGAAATGAAAACGGACGACAACCCTGTCTTTTTGGGAAGATTCTTCAACCACACCACAGTCCAAGTGCCACCGTCGAGGGAGGCGGTTCTGAATGCGTTTGATATGCAGGGACCTTCCAGCAGAAGAAAGAGACCACGAATTCTACGTATGTTTTTCTGTTTCTCAAAAAGTTTAGCGAATACCGATTGGTTTCAAATTTCCACAGTGATTTTCACATTTAGTACCCAAAACCAGCAACCGAGCAACCGGCATGCCTTTTACTTCTGCCACTGTCCAGGATACGAATGTACCGATGGCTGTCGATGACAAAGTTGAAACTCCTTCTCTCCATGGTTAGTTTGAAAATTCGGTTTGTGATAGTTAAGAGACAGTAACGCAAAATGAATTGTAAAAACCTTTATTTAACGCGGATGTCTAGATAACCTTATTTAGAAAACTAACTAAGACATTTCAGAAAGTTCCAAAAGGACAACCCAAGAAAAGATTTCTCATCAAGTAACAGTCGAGGGAATTGAGACGCCTGACGCAGCCAATGTTGGACTCGGTAAGTGAGACCCTCATCACCTCTAAAATGCTTTGTTTATACATTATTAAAATGTTATCTAATAATGAATTCAAATGTTGTTATTACCGCTAAAGTGTAATGAAACTAAAAGGGCATGCCAAAAAGTTTTACTTGGGGAGGATCCGAACCCTCGATGTTTGTTTGATGAAAAGGCCGCCATAAACTCAGCCACCTCTCAATTTTCATTTTCAGAAATGAAAATGGACGACAACCCAGTCTTTTTGGGAAGTTTCTTCAACCCCGCCACTGTCCAGATGCCACGCTCGATGGAGGTGGGACCTGACGACATGCATTTTACTTCTGCCACTGTCCAGGATATGAAAGTCCCGATGGCTGTTGATGACCAAGTTGAAACTCCTTCTCTCCACGGTTAGTTAAAAACCTTTATTTAACGCGGATACCTAGATAACTTAATTTAGAAAACTAACTATGGCATTTCAGAAACTTCCAAAAGGACAACCCACGAAGAGATTTCTTATCATGTAACAGTCGAGGGAATTGAGACCCCTGCCGCAGCCAATGTTGCACTCGGTAAGTGAAATCCTCTCCCCATTTAAAATGATTTTCTCGTGAAACCATCTTACTTCTGGTTTCAGGTAATCGCCAACTTGAAGCTGTTAGATCCACCGCAACTGTGAAATCATCGCCTCTCTGTCCTTATCCAGCTGCGGTGAGCAAGCATATTTTCCCTGTAGAAACTCCTTTTTAGATGCGGATCCTGGTGGAAGTTTTGTGTCGTCAACGTCAACACTTCCTCCCCTATTCTGGAGCTCACTTAAGAACAACTTCGCTTTGAGGGATATCGTTCCGGGAATACCCTACATTTTTCCAACGGAAAAATTTCGCAAAACGATTGCGGGTTCAAAGCCAGGTTGGTTTGTGCAATCTTAGTAATAATTCACAAAAATCCAGAAACATAGTCCTTGGAGTAAGACTTAAGTTTGTGTTTCAGGTGCCGTCAGCTGCTCTTCTTCGTCTGCCATCGGGTCTATCCACCAAGGAAAGTGTAACCCTGCCGGAGCCAGAGTTGGAATCGGTGAGTGACATTTTAAATTTCGTACCAAAACTCATCGTGCCGTTGAAATCATCCAATTTGTGGTTTCAGACTGTTGCCGGCTTCAAGCCATTGGATCCAATGCACGGCTGCAATCGTCTATTCCCTCATCTTCGAAAGACTATTCCAAAGGTAAGACTACAACTTTATTGTCATTGAAAAGCGAGTTTCAGGGACCAACCCTAGTTTCCTTTCTTCGTCAGAGAAGATCCCTCCTAGCTTCTGGAACACCTTCAAGGACGAGTTCGATTTGAATAACGTGGTGCCTGGAAAACCTTTTACTTTTCCTACTGAAGAGTTGCGATCAGCTGTCACGAATTCGAAACAAGGTTGGTTTTCTTTTCAATGGCAGTTTGAAACATCATCCGTGTTTGGTTGAGGTTGGGCCTAACTAGATAACTATATATGTAAAATATCCATACAAAGTGTTGGTTCCGATAAAATTCCTTTTTTTCAGAGACTGCTTCCGTCAAGCGTTCTTCGGCCTTGACCAAGTTTTCGATTGATTCCTTATTGATGAAGAAGACTCGTGAGGAAGGAAAGCAGAAGGACAAGATTGAAGAAACCATTGATTCTGTAATCCGTGGAAAGAAGGATCCCGGTTAGTCTAAGTCCTCATTTTGCAGACAAAAACTCTGTTTTGGTTGTCAAACACTTATGGTTCCGCTTTCAGAACCCGAATGTCAGCTGTTTGAGGCAACTGAGTGGCTACCGAAAACCAGCCACATCCACCCCTATTTGGTGTACAGGTATAAATCCATATTATATCTGGTATCATTAGTTTAGGGTGCCCGGAGACCCTGATGCCTGCTACATGTTCACTCGCAGTTCGAAGACATTGAATCATGTCTACTACAGATGTAAAGAGTGCAAACGCTTTCGGCAGCCTGATGTTCATGTTGGCGGGTACAAGGTAAGTAGAGTGAAACAGTGAATTAGTGTGTAAATGAGTGAATGATGTAGTGTTTCTGTCTTTCCTTATTCTGATCCCTTGAATGATTCTCTTATCAGCTGTGCTTAGCTTGCGCAGCCAGATGTTCGCAACCCCAAAAGGCGAGCGCTTCGGAGACAAAGGAAGTTTACTTTTTGCAACGCGACCTGTATATAATCAATCCGCCGCGGCACATCCGCGGGTTGTAATCGCCATATGCGGATGAGGTCAGAGCAGGCGGCACATTGTATGCAAGGAAAACATGAGCTAAGAGAACCTTTTCAGTCAGTTTTCCAAGAGAAAGTGAGTGAGTGAGTGAGTGAATTGGGAGGAATAGAATTTTCAACATCGTCCCTTTTCCAGGTACGCCAGGGCAAATTTGTGACGGATCCAATGGAACGCCACATTTGCAAACCCGTCTCCTGGCTTGAAGAGCAAAGGAAGGTCTCTTCTCGCACTCCTCCACAGCTTTCTGATCCAGAAATCGCCGAAATGGAACGGAAAAAACAGAAACGGAAAGAGCAAAAACAGAAATATGCCTTGGCCAAAGCGGCAAAGAAGCGGGATGCCAAAGAAGCCCAGAAACTGGAAAAAGCTCTGGATGCTCAGTGGAAGGAGACCAAGAAGATGGAAGAGGATATGGGTCCTGTAGACGAACTTTTGCTGCAAATCGTTAAGGAGAGCCTCTCAAAGTAGAACACCTTGTTCACACTATTGATTGTTTGTCATTACAATGTTGATATTGATTTTTCTGTTTTGAATATGCATATGTGTTATTTTCCCTTCTCCAAAGATGTATGTTTGATCCATTTGTCTCGCCTCAATCGAAATGAATAACCCATTGTTAGAATACTGTTGAATAAAACTTACAATAAGATTAATTTTAGAACCGTTCTATAAAGCCCAAGTGGCGTTTTCGAACATCCTGTTCCGTCCTGTTTTGAGACACTTGCCAGCTGTCTGCCAGCAGTGGGATGGTACCGGTCGATCGATTACGTATTCTGAGTTGGCCGGTTGGCCGTCACCCCCTATTCGCACCCTCGCTCCCGCGCCTGCAATCACTCCCTTTTCTTCGAGCCGCTACCACCGATCGCCGTCATGTCTTCTGGAAATAAGAACGATTTCACAGACAAAGGTGAGTCTGCAAGTACAAAATGGAAACTTAGTTCGTAAGAAAGGAAATTCCATGGTGTTTTACACCGAACTACCATTTTGTGATGTCAGTCGCCCGAAAGCCATAGGTCCTTTTATACAACCAATGTGATGTTCCAGTTTTAAATTTGTTTAAACTAATTCAATTGAAGAAAACTGCATTTTGCTTGCGGTTTTAGGAGTTTGCATTAAAAAGTGATTGTGTACACGTAAACAAGGCTGAATATGATCACAAAAAACGTCTTTTAGGTTACATACAAAGTCTTTTTTCTTGCCTTTCTACGATAAAACCGCCCATGATAGCCAAATCTGCCGTTTTTCTTTAGTTCTTTTGTTTAGCCGACAGATTTTTGCGCAAAAACAACACAGCGTGTTTTTGTAATCACGTTTCACTGGAAATAGTACCCAGTGCGAAGCTCTGGTGTGCAAAAAACAGTGAAAATCATACAAAATTTTGATATTGTTCGTAGTTTCATCCATTAAGACGGGAAATCTCAAATAGTGGAGCAGTATCGTCATCCCAGCGACATCGATAAATCAAACATGTTGGATTTTGGCCAAACATTGTATAAAACATGTATTTGACCTAAAAACATCATTCTGAGACTTTTAGGTCAATATCGATTTTTTGACCCGGGTTACGGTAGGTCACCCTGTGTTACTGTGAGTCAGCTGAAAGTGCTCCAAAATAGGCGTTCGATGCGGCAATCGATTCAAAACAACAAATAAACAAATTTTTCTGTTCACCGCGACCGGAAATATGCAGAACTAATCGAGCTCATTAAAGTTCATTAAAGTTTAATTAAGGTTCATTAAAGTTTAAAAATTGGCTATTTTTACTGTTTTTGGCTTTTTTCACCATCGCAGACTAAAAGGAGTGCATTTTCATTATGTTTGCCGAATTCTCCATAAAATTTGCCATAAAAACGCTGCCCCAAAACTCAATTTCCGTTTCCCTCAAGTACTTAAATATAGCGCTAAATACTGAAAAATTGGCAAAATTTCATGTAATTTTGACTATGAAAAAATGAATTTCTCCAAAATCGAAGCAGTTTTTGTTCAGTTAAGGCAACAAAACATTTCTGCACTAAGAAAACATGTTTCCAAAATATTTCTTGGTTTTTTATCGTTTTCTGCGACAACTTTTGAGGCAAAGACGGCCAAATATAATAGATAATTCAAGAAAAGCTTTTAATAACTGTAGTATTAATAGTAGAATGATCGGAACATGTTTTCTTAGAGCAGAAAAGTTTTGTAGCCTTAATTGAACAAAAACTGC
Organism: Oscheius sp. G VE-2021; assembly: GCA_022343465.1. Taxonomy (NCBI): domain Eukaryota; kingdom Metazoa; phylum Nematoda; class Chromadorea; order Rhabditida; family Rhabditidae; genus Oscheius; species Oscheius sp. G VE-2021. Next base: position 1,770,998 of record JAJQXH010000028.1, read on the forward strand.
TTCGATTTTGGAGAAATTCATTTTTTCATAGTCAAAATTACATGAAATTTTGCCAATTTTTCAGTATTCAGCGCTATATTTAAGTACTTGAGGGAAACGGAAATTGAGTTTTAGGGCAGCGGTTTTGTGGCAAATGTTATGAAGAATTCGGCAAACATAATGAAAATGCTCTCCTTTTAGACTGCAATGGTGAAAAATGCCAAAAACAGTAAAAAAAGCCAATTTTTAAACTTTAATGAACCACAGCTCGATTAGTTCTGCATATTTCCGGTCGCGGTGAACAGAAAAATTTGTTTATTTGTTGTTTTGAATCGATTGCCGCATCGAACGCCTATTTTGGAGCACTTTCAGCTGACTTACAGTAACCCAGGGTGACCTACCGTAACCCGGGTAAAAAATTCGATATTGACCTAAAAGTCTCAGAATGATGTTTTAAGGTCAAATACATGTTTTATACAATGTTTGGCCAAAATCCAACATGTTTGATTTTTCGATGTCGCACGGTTGCGGGAGTATAACAGAATGTCCGTCTTAAGAGACCGTGTCAGTAAAAATCGAGCAGAGTCCATATAGTCAGTGACATAGGATTTTGTTGGTCTTCGATTTTGCCCAAAAGTTGTCAAAAGTCATTATATGGGCTAAATAAGACATTCTGAGACTTTTGGGTAGATATCGATTTTTGGTCCCGGGTTACGGTAAGTGACCCAAAGTAAGTGGTTACTGTAGGTACCCTATCCGAGGTGGGTGGACCCAATCCGGAAGGAGGGGGTCCAGCGGACGGACGCGGTTTTTTTGAGCGCCCCTAGGGGGCAAAAATCTGAAAAATCCCGGGGAAAAACGGTTTCTTTTTGTTTAGTTGCCAAAATATATAGAAACAATAAAAAGTTGTTTAGGTAATTCTGAAAGAGGGATTTTAGGCATTTAATTAACAATTTTTAATTAGGCAAGAAATTAGAGTTTAAAGACCCAGTTGCCTAACATTCATTATAGTATTTGCCAATGAGTTTCTGCAATTTCTTTTTTCTTCCTTTTGTTATCGTTAAACTTGCCATTTACAACGCTTATTACAGCGCAATTTGATACAAATGCACCCTCGCGTGTTGGTAAAGCATGCAGCCAATGCTTCTGTGGTCTAGTGGTTATCAGGTCTGCTTCACACGCAGAAGGTCGCCAGTTCGATCCCGCCAAGGACCTACTTTTTTGCTTGTTATATCCTAGTATTGTTTAGTTTTTACCACGTTCTCTTATCTTCTGATCTGAAGAACAAAAAAAATTACACTCTTCTTTCCACAACAGCTTTCCGATCAACCAATCATCGAAAGGAACCGGTTTATAATTATTAATAGGAATTTTGAGTGTCCCAGGTCTGTGCTGCTTATATTTCACCAAGCACAAAAAAACAAGTGACTTGAAATAACCTCTGTTCAAAAAGGGTTTGTTTGCACCCCGATTAATATGTTACTAGTTTTTTTTATAAAATTAAACTATAATAAGACTTTAATTGTTGTTTATATTGGCTAAAATGCCACCGAAAAACTGAGTGTCCCAGGTCTGGTTCGAAATTTAGGACCACAAAATTGTGCAAAACACAGATTTTCGACCCTTTGGAGTGGAGTCTTCGCACTAAAATTCTTTCCATAGTTTCTTGCATACAATTTGACGTCGAAATCCATCCTAAAAATAACGATTTGAAAAAAGTGGGCGCCCTAAAAACCGTGTTTTCTTAACATTTCGGGCCGCCGCGGCGGCACCTATGCGGTCTCTACCTGTGGCTTTAATTCTATCCAAAAAGACGTTTCCAGTCTTTTTAGTCTACGGAAATCGCATATTGGGCGTATGCGCTCTATTGTCTGGCGGCGGCGCCAGCCTCTCTCCCCCCATGCGACCCACCCGCGTATTGCATCGGCGGCGGCACCAAGGGTAGTCGGCCGCCGGCGCACTAAATGCAGTTCTTCGAAAGTTTTCAACAACTTGAGAAGAATGCCTCGGAAAGCGTCCACCTCCACGCGGTCCGAGGTGGGTGGAACCAATCCGGAAGGAGGGGGTCCAGCGGACGGACGCAGTTTTTTTGAGCGCCCCTAGGGGGCAAAAATCTGAATACAAAAAAAAGAAAGGGAGAAAACGCTTTTTTTCTTTCTTTAGTTAATACTAAGAAAAAGCAACAAAACACACATCGATTAGGTAACTTTGAAACAGGGAAGTGAGAAAAATTCTTTAATCTTTGATGTCTTTACTTATTTGCACCAATTGTTGTACCTTTTGACGTTCATGATAGTGTTTGGCACTGAGTTTTTGCTGTTTTTCGTTTCTTCTTTTTGGTATCGTTGAACTTAAGCTATTTACCGTGCAAATTGCCGCAAATGCATCCCAGTGGGTTGGTAAACGCGCCGCCTTCGCTGACAGCCAGTGGTCCTGTGGTGTAGTGGTTATCACGTCTGCTTCACACGCAGAAGGTCGCCGGTTCGATCCCGTCCAGGACCTACTTTTTGGCTTGTTGTATCCAAGTATTGTTTCGGTTTTCCAACGTGTTGAACCACGTTTTATTAATTTTTTTAACGCAACAACCACGAAAAATGCACAACGTAATGCACAATGTACAAAACGAAAGGTTCTATGTAGAGCAGGAACTTTAAGTAGATCTTATTTGTTGACGTGAGTATAAAAAACTACCCATATAAAAGGACAACACGTTGGTAATACAGTTTAGTATGGTTACGAAAGTGTGAATAAGTGATTTAGTGAGTTAGGGTGTCAGGTGAAGCCGAATTTTTAAGCGAATTCAATGGAACGCCATCTCAACGAGCCTCTCTTCTAGATTGATCAAGAAATCGCCGAACAGAAACAAATCACTGTCAAATAAACCTTACAAAAAAGAAACAAACAACCGTCCTGTAAATGCCAAATGACGTATTCAAATGTGCGCCCAGTTTCGAAATCTCGAAAACAGTGACAGGGCCATCTGCAAGCAGCGGTACTGGTCAATCGATTACTTGTTCAGCGGCATATCCGTCACCCTTATTCGCACCCCCTCACTGCGCCTGAGATTTCCTTCGTTCTGTCCGGTCGCCAACTCTTTCACCGACATGTCTTCCAAAACTGAAGACGTTTTCAACGATGGAACAGAATCTTCGAACACCAGCCGTGGTTAGTTTGCGGGAATCTAAATTTCAAGGCCATTTTTCCCGCCGAGATGTCAATAAAAGGGAGGATGTTTCATTTAAACTAAAGTTTTTATGTAAGGAATGCATTTTTCAGTCAAATTAGCCATGTTTTGCCCTTCTAAGTAACTTAGATAAAAACTGAAACCGCAATTTATCTATTTTTTTTCACAATTTTGTTGAATTTTGTAAAATTTTCAAAGAATGTTACAAATGATTTTACAATTAGGATCTGTTATATATTAGATAGTGGAACATCGAGGAAAGTCCATTTTAGACAAACATGCGATGTTTTCTAATTGATTTAAGTGTTTCCACTAAGTAAACGAGCTTAATATTAGAATAAATGACTATTGAGCTTTGTTTTGGATAATTTAGCTAAAACAAAAAAACAAGGTATCAGAACGATTTTGCACACTTGTGTCTATCGATTTTTTCAATAATTGGGTTCTGTATAGAAAATTTATTTATTTTTAGTTTTAACATCACTGATAATTTTCAGTCCGGTCGATGGAGACAAACGAAGAAGATCTTGGGAGTTTTTTTGGCTCCGGCACTGCCAATGTGAGGACCGGTAGAGAACTGGACATAGAGAAGGTTCTTTCTGGAGGAGACGCAAGATCTCCTACTTCTGAAGGTTGGTGTTTCTTTTTGCCGGTTTATTAAGGGGTTTATTAATTTACCATAAAAGGGAGTTTTTTGTGTTTAATGTAAGAAACGCCAGAAATTTCCTTCTTTCTATCTGGCCGCCACCTCTTTCACCGACATGTCTTTCAAAACAGAAGACGTTTTCAAAGATAGGAAAGAATCTTCGAGCACCAGCCGTGCGGAAATCTCACTTTCAAGGCATTTGGGCGGCTGAATATGTCTAAAATAGAGGGTATTTCATTTATATGGGAGTATTCATACAATTAATGCTCTATTCACTAAAACAAGCAATGTTTTTCCTTTTTAAGTATCTTAGAAAAAAACGAAAGTTGCAATTTATCCATTTTTTGAAAATTTTGTTGAAAAATAAAAAGCTTTCAACCGGTAAAAAGATCAAAAGGCTGCAAATTTGTCTAAAATTGGCATAATCCTAGAAATCGCGCTTGACAATCAATGCCAGAATGTCTGTATGTGTAGCGGATCAATATTGTCTCATAGTTTCACAGTATTGATCATTTTCAGTCCGATCGGAGGAGAAACCCCAAGGGAATCTCGGAAGTTTCCTAGACTTTACCACTTCCCATGTGACCCCCTCTGGAGATCCTAATGATGGATATGCAAACGCTCCTGAAGGTTAGTTTATAGTCCAATTTATAAAAAAACATATTTATTGTTATTGAAAAAAGGTTACCCTAAACTTTTATATTTTTTCTTTTAGTGTCCGAGAAGGTCTACCAAGCTGAGAAGGGTGGCAACTACAGAAATTCTCGGCATGAATCCTACGCTTACAGGTATTACGTTTTTAGGGCATTTGACTTTTTTGTTCAGGATTCCCGGAACCGACGCTTGCTACGTCTTCAAATACGCGAGGGAGTGGAAGGACAAAAAGACCAAGGCTTACCTGTGCTCGAAGTGCAGCCGCGTAAAAGGAAAAGGAGCTCACCACTCATACCTAGTTAGTGACTGAGAAAGCGAAAGAGACAGAAAAAAAGAAAAAAAGAGAAAGAGAGAGAGAGAGAGAGGAGAGAGCGAAAATGAGTGAGTGAGTGAGTGAGTGAGTGAGTGAGTGAGTGAGTGAGTGAGTGAGTGAGTGAGTGAGTGAGTGAGTCAGTGAGTGAGTCAGTGAGTGAGTGAGTGAGTGAGTGAGTGAGTGAGTGTTTGAGTAAAAGGGATATGCAGTGGTACCTTTTCAGATCAGAGATGGGAAGTTTCTTGAAGACCCAACCGCTCGCCATGCTTGCGTTCCCCTGTCATGGGAACAGGAAAAGCACCAGTTCCGTGGCTGCTTCACTCCACCTCTAATAAACCCCTACTTCTCTCGTATGAACCCTGAAGTTCCGAAAGGTTAGGACCCTCAACCAACGCTTTATAAAAGTTGCTTTCAGCCGCTGGAACTTCATCTTCTTCTACCCTGTCGGGTCCGTCGCTTCCGAAGAACGCACGAGCGGGCAAGGCAGCTTCGTGGGCAAAGTGGAGGCCTATTGACCAAGAAGACATGCCGAAGCAGCCTCTCGTGAACGAGGAGCTACTGGAGATCATTAGGCGGGAGCTCAAGAAGTAGTTGTCTCATTTTTATGTAATTGTACTGCGTAAAACCACCCCTTTGTTTAAAATTTTTTAGTTTCTGATCTCATTTCATACAAATCTTTTTTTTTTGAGTTCGGTCTCTTGCTAATTTAGATGAATTAAAAAAATGATCAGTCTTCATTGTCATTGCGATTTTTAATAAACGATATCTTATCTGCATTACATTTAAATTTAAATGAGCTTAACTCATCGATAACACATCGAAACTACCTTAATTTTTAGCTTTGGAATGTGACATTTCGTTAGTGAAATGAAGCCCATTTAGTGAGTAACCCTTTTTTTTAAATTTTCTCAACAGAACAAGAACATTCTAAGCATGTTTATCAATACATCTGATGTAGCGAGCGTCTTCCTGCATAAGACCCGTATGTGCAGCTTCTTCTTTTCTTCGGTTTTCAGAGCTTCCATTCTTGCAACTTCTCATCATAGATAGCTCCCATTATCTGCTGCCCAACTTCAGAAGTTGGCGTAAGGTCCTGTTTCTTAGCTCCAATGGCCTCGTATTCTAAATCGATAAAAGTTAATCCAAAAAGTATGCAAGTCTTACCATTTGGGCCGCGCTCTGCCCCCGAGAATACACTCTTCAGTTGAAGTATTGTTTGTTTAGAAGCTGTGTAGATCAGCCGATTGCAAGTACAGTAGACGGGGAAGCGGAGACAACTCGACAAGAGAGTCATGATGCTCACGATGTCGTTAAGGTAAGAGTAAACAACTTCAAGATTCTCCAGACTGTCTCTGTCAAAGGTTTCCCAGAAGGTTAGTAAGACCTGAAAACTTATTCAAATTTGAATGCATTATTTTAACAAACCTGCAGGGATTGAGACATGATGTACATGGTGACGATTCCGATTAGAGCACGAGTGGCGTCCTGAAAAAAATATATGTTTTGAAATTGGAACCTTGGAAATCTAAAATTTGCCTGACGTTTTAATGAACTCACCCTAACACTACTTCTGTTGGCTTTGACTGGCTTCTCAGTCACACTTTGTTTGGGCCCTCTTCTGGCGTACTCCTTCTTCAACGCTTTGATGATGAGGTAGTTCATCGCTACCAAAGCGAAGAAAGGCAGAATCCTGTCCACCAGGTTTCTGGTGAGGAACATCCAATAGAAGCGGTAGTTTTCATGGTGTGTCAAGGGTCCCGCAACGATCTCGTACTGTCTGAAACATTGTGTGTGAAAGAGCAGCGTTAAACATATTTTGCGAAAATTGAAAAGATTTTCTGTTTTGACACATTACTTTTTTTATTTATCTATTGAACTATATTAGATTTTTCGTTATCACGGTTGATCCGGGCTGCCTCCGATTTCGTCTGGGTGTCAGTCGCCCTGAACTGGCCCTGCCTGCCAAACAAGTTCATATTGGTCGTTGTCCCCTTTTCACTTAAGACGAGAGATCACGTAAACACAGTGCATGGGAACGTCAATCCTAATGGTGAAGCCTACTCAGGCAAACCCAAGAAGCACATTCCAAGAACAGCAAATGTCACGAAGCGAGCATTATTTGATGACAACATTGCCCTTCAGATGACAAATATTGGCCACGTGCCACTTTTGGCCCTAAAACAACTATTCAAGTACAAACTGGGTTTGATCACATTATTTTCCATATTATTTTTTCCATATTGAATGTTACACAATTTAAAAAATTTAAGAGTGGCTTTCAACGGAGGTAAAAAACCTAAGAACCTAAAACCTAAAGTGGCAAAATCCCTTATTTGGGTCGTAAATCCATTTTTTGGGGTTTAAGCAGATTTGAAGGATTAAAATGCTTACTTATGTGGCAGTCAAATGCTTTGACCAGTTGTTCAGGCTAGGTAGGCTTTTCTTTTTTGCCATGCTACTCCACTGTTTCATGCGCTTTGTTTTCCTCCATTAGCAAGTTGATCTTTCGGTTCATGTGTCACTGCTCCCGTACAGCGTTGCAAATCTCTTTCCAGGGGACGCTCGTCGTCAGGCGGAGATAACGACCCCTTCGACAAATGCTCTGTTGTCTTGCGCGAAATGACTAACGGCCCTCCAGGGACGTCGCATGTCCCCGCGCAGTTGCGTGATTTTCTCATAAAACACGAGCGCAAGTCAATGATGGTCGTTTGATTTACGACTGTTTTTTACGGGAAACCGTCCCTTGGAGGAGTCCCCCGGGAGGTTTTCGTTTTTGAACTCACCCCCAGCCTTCCTCGCACTTTTTCTTGTACTTGACGTCGATCTCCCAGTACACGCAGAGTTTGTAGGCCACTGCCAGAAGGATACAGAAGCCACAAACAAGAGGACGCCGTTTCTCCACAAACCTGAACAGTGATTTATGAGAGAGGAAAAGGAAGGGCAGGGTACCTTCGGCATTTAAGAATTGCTTTGCCCTCAAAGGTCCTCAGAAGTCGTTCTGTTGTGGCTAAGACAATCAGCAACATGGAAGCGAACATAGCACAGTTGCTCTCAGCCAGGACAACACGGAAGTAGGAGAGGAAGAGCCGATACATTGGAAGGTAGTGGTAGAAGTCCATGTAGACCTGAACATTACACAATGAAATAACTAAAACATCTCATGAAAAACTGGATCAATAATTTTTTCCAGCCAGGCCCTAGTTACGGTAAAAGTTTGGCACATTTCTGGTTTTTTGATGTTATTAAAAAAGATACAGAAAAAGAATTTTTAAAGGAACCGTCAGGGGTCTTTGCAGCCTGTGGTGTTCTTGACTGTGTTCGGCGGGACAAGCTTTGCCGCCTTCGCCGATCTCGTACGGGTGTGAAAAACGCGGCGCAACCTATCAGACTACCATAGTTTTCTGCGTCTTTTCACGCGCGAACATATACAATTCGACATAGATGACCAACAAAAATTCGACATAGATGACCACATACTGTTGGATTAAACGGGCGCGTAAACACCGCGCACTTAGCTAGTTAACATGTCGCTTGGAATGGTAAAAAATCATTTCAGATGCGAATTTCTCCAAAATGACGCGTTAAAACTATTATTTATTTTTATAATATATTTTCAAGTTCTTTAATATGGAATAGAGACAAAAAGGTTTCTGACGAAATTAAATTGTTTCCTACGAAAATTTGTCTTTTCCTAATCTGAGCCGCCTTATTCGTACGAAATTGGTCGTCAATATTCAAAATCTCATTTTAAAGGTGTCAAACGTTTTGTGATTCGTGTGCGATAAAACGGCTTTCCCGAAATTTGGCAGCCTCACGTTGAAACCCAAACAAAATCAGATGTTGGGTAGGGATACTCTATTCACTATACAAAACTCATGTTAGGTGACAAATATCTTTGTAAACATTGAATTTTCATTAATGTTACAAGCTATGTTCCCCGGTTGATAAGGCTCTCCTTGACTCATGACCCTTCAGGCGCACTAGTGCAAACAACCCCAGATGACGTGACTCACACCTCAATGGTTTGAGCTCTTCCGGAACATTGAGCATTAACTTTTGAATCCACGTATCCCCACGTGTTCTTAAAACTGACGTGGCCCCCACGACAAGTTTGTTTTCCCTGGTTTTCTAAGTTCATGTTTTGCCTTTCGCTGAAATCGAGACTTAACGGTCGAGTAAAGAAACCCTCATAGTTTTTACGGTCTACCACCTTTTTACGGAGAATTCAACCTTTTGGACAACCAAAATGTAAAATTCGTTCACAAACTAGGTTAACTTTAAAAAAGATTTTTTAATAAGCTTTATTAAAAATTTAAAAAAGCCGTACTGTTCCTGCATAGCCACGTTTTACCCTCAGTTTTTTTCCTAAAATTCTTCAATGGGACCAATTTGAACAACTTCCGATGTCTCTTTTCAAGCACTTCAAGTTCAAGCCGTTTTTTGGGCCTTAATCTTTGAAGTTCGCCCAAGTGCTCAAGTTCACATTAGGTGTCAAATCAGGTGAAAAACCAATTTTAATCTCTGAATCCAAAAACGTGGGATTCAAAGATTCAAAAAAAACCTGATATACTAACTAAGAATTCCCCATCTATCACTTTATTGGTTTTTATATCACAATTTGACCCTTTTCTGGGGTTTGTTTTTGTGGGTGGTGAAAAACGATACGCGTCAACAGCTTTTTGAGAAAAGAGTTTGAGCAAACTAATAAAGCCCGGATTTCCGGACCAATTCTATTTTAATGGATTTTGAGACATCGATCGACAAAAAACTATAAATGTTCCATTTAAGGTCTTAGTGACATTAATGGCTTTAACGTCACCTCCTTACTGAATTATACATGTGACCTTATCCTGCAAACGTAATTAGAAGGCAGACGGCCGCCAATTGTTTTAAAATGCATGCTTGAGGAAAGTTCTCGCGTTTAAAATGAGAGCGGCTGAAAAGTGGTACTTCCGCTAATCTAGTGGTTGTCAACCTAATTTCGATGCACGTGAAAGTCTAAGATACTTCAGGCTATTCTCAGCGAGGTAAAAGATCGCATATATGAAAAAAATCGATCAAACTTTCTTTCTTACTTTAAAATTCAAATTATCGTTAAAACTTTCAATTTTCAAACTATGTTGTTTAAATGCACCTACTACAATACTCAAAAGTCTTTTTTTCTAGGTTAAAAATCGTTAGTTAATGAATATGCCTTTTTCAGTTGCTAAAAATGCCCATTTCAAATCCTCTGAGTCGATTAATGTGAGGTTTGGGTTTTTATAATTCCCCGAAACAGGCCAAACAAGATAAATATTTCAGTAGGGCGAAGTTTAAAAACCTGCTCACCGGAAGAGACATCACGGCGAGGTAATTTACAGCCATCACAGCGTCGATAACCGCCAGAATTCCGAAGTAGAACACCGAAGAACGCCTAAAATTGCACTTTTTGATTTGTCTTGCTGGAATTTTTTTGTATTTTTGCAGTTTTTCTTTTAAATTTTTGTAAAATAAATGTTGTTTACAAGTTTAGGTTGTATAATGTGTAGAACCTTCTTAACCAAACGTTTTTTTAAAGGTTTGGACCGACTAAGTTTAGCCCAATTGAAGCTAAACACTTACCTTATGGACTCATTCAGGATAAACACGAGGGTGAAAAAACTATTGAAAAGAATCGATAATAGGGCGATTAGAGTAGCAAAAACCCCAATCAAGTAGATTTTCACTTCAATGTGTTCCGTTCCCTGAAAATGGCTCAAGTTAGAACTTCGGAAAAGTTTACCATATAACGGCAATCCGTTTCATTCATGTCGTAATCGTAGTCATCCATTTTGAGAAGAGTTCTGAAAATCAGATAATTTTAGAATATAAAGGAACAAAACAAAAATACGAAGGATGTAAAAACTATTTAATTTACTGAAAGTAAAAAAAATGTAAAGACGAAAATTTAATATGGAAAACGACAGCCAAAAAAAAAAAAAGGAAAAAATTGAATTCAAAAAAGGCATATATGAACCAGAGAAGAATAATGGGAAATTTTTTTTAAACAAATTTTTTTTTGTTTAAAAATCTGTAAGAAATGCGCAAAATTCCGTTATGAATGAGTTTGAAACTTTGCATAACCAGACGACGTTTTTTAAGCACATGTTGTTAAAATAATTCAGAAGACTCAGCAGAGAACTCAGAAAGAAGATGCTATAAGAGAAAAAGGTCTTTGGCTTCATGATGCTTCTTGCGCTTTACTGAGTATCATACAGTGGTTTTCTTTTTACAAAAAAAAACTTTTTTTTATTAAGTTCACTATTTTTGCAATAATTTAAAGTAAAAGATTTTGGTGTGATGGTTTAAGTATTTCAATCATTTAGGGTAACGGATTAGAATTGTTTTTATTAAAAAAAATACCCAAAGTTAAAGCACAATGAATACAATTTAACTGTTCTCTCATTTCAGGTTTGGAATTTCAATAAAAAAAGTAATTCGAAGAAAATTAAAAATGTTTCATACAAATTTTTGTACCTAAAAGTAATTCGTTTAATTCAAATGGAAGTAAGAGTGAACCACAAGTGTCTAAAGCCGTTTCGGCGATTCGGGGCTAAGCTAATGGGAAAGTCTTGGTTGAAGGAAGTGTTCTTCGAAAATCTGGCTTTAGGATTTCCACCTTCCCTCCGGCCAGTCTGGCGTTTGAGAAAAAGTGCATTGTTCCAATCTAGTCAAGATGATAGGAGAAATCCCGCAAACAGGAAAAACTTCTGAATGAGAATTAGAATCTTGCAAACCAAGGGCAACTTTTTCCAAACACAAGGTTATCCTGATGCAATTCGGCGGAGGCTAATTTAGCAGTAATGTAATGCAGGTGAATTTCTCGAACGCCGCCAACAACCGAAAAATCAGTGGGCAATTGGGCGGAAACTGCTGGTGGCAAGGGGGCGGGGTCCCATTTTCGCTCCCGTTCGGCATGGATTCCCCACAATTTTGAAACGCTGCTTTCATAATGAGACAGGAGGGCCGGCGTCGGGAAAGTACAGAGAGACTCTGAAAATGAGGACCACCCAGCCAGCCGAACTTTAGGGGAGGGCCGTGCAAATAGATATTGCCCAGACACAAAGATGAACTGAGATAAGAAACCAAGCAAAAGAGACGAATGGTCTGAGGATTAGGATTTGGCTGAGACAGTGAGGTAGCGGAAACGCATGCTGTATTAGAAACCATAAAGGTATTGTTAAGCCATGCATCGAAGACCCTCCAACAAATTCTGAAAACAGGCTGTGTGATGACGCAGATAAAAGAAAATTTTAGGTGATTTAATTCAGAAAACAATGAATTTAAAGAATATTTTTTTCGTTATCTTCGAATTTTCCATGTTCCCGCCTGAAAAGACGCAGAAAACAATGGTTGTGCTCATGCTAGCGTCGCGTGCTCCACACCCGTACGAGATCAGCAGCTGCGGCAATAGTAGTCCCGCCTCATACAGTAAGGATCACCATAGGCAAATACTTCAAAATGAGGTCACTGGCGGTTTCTTTAAGTGTACTTAGATGCTAAAACTTTTCTAGTTCCTACCTACATCTGAGTAAATATAAAATATTATTTCCATGAAAATGCAGTTAAACTTGATTAAAACAGCCTAAATGTGAAAAAAAAAACTTTGAGTTATTATTTCAAGTTTCAACATGGGACTTTAAAAGTTCAGGTTGCTTACTTCGACCTTTCAACTTAAATTTTAAACATTTAAAAAAGCGGCCGATTTTGATAAATTAGTACTGAACAGATTTTTGCAAGTAGAATTGCTCATTCAAAAATGATGCTTTTTAGCTCTGGGAAAGTCTCAAATAGAGTTCATTGGTGTGAAATTCTATTCCAAAGCAGAAATCATGATTAGTTGTTTTTCGAGCATCACTGAAATTTTTTTTAACGCTGTATGTAGTTCTAAAGTTTTTTTTTGAAATAACTGAAAGGTTGAGGAAATATAAAACGGACGGCGCAGAATGCCGAGACTTTTGACGGTTTCGAAAGGTGTACCTGGCGAAGAGCGTTTTTTAACAGAAACACATCGATCAGTCCACAGGTTTCACTCAACCTTTTCACACTTTCGATCTTCGTCATGGTGAAACGGCAGAGAAAGAAAGAAAGAAAGAAAGATAGAGATAGAGAGAGAGAGAAAGAGAGAAAGAAAGAGAGAGAAGAATGCAACCCTGAACTGGTTCAGTTAGGCTTAAATACTACTTGGCAGTCCATTAAGCTCACAAAAATATAAGTTTACTAGCACATGTCATCGCCATTCAAAAGTACGCAAACATTATTCAGAAGTCCGCATGTACGGCACTTAGGACAAGCGAAGTCAACTGTGCGCGTCAAATCACCATTGTTTGGCCGGGTTTTGTTTTGGCAACAGGAGAAGCAATATCCTGAAATGACGGTTTTCAAAAGCCAGATTCAAGCATAACAATGAAGGAAGCCAGATTTCGGAAAGCATTTCAATGTAGGAAAGCCAGATCTGCAGTAGAGATTAGAATCTGGCTGCAAGAGCGATTACCAGAATTGGTAGTATGAAGGGTGTAGTTAGTGGCGCCGTTGTGGGCTCAGACTGGGCTCTATTCCATGGCGTTTTATGGAATGGGAAAGATCTTTGTTTAGGATGATCTCTAATTCTGTCTCTCTCTCTCTGTCTGTCTCTCTCTCTCTCTCTTGCTTTCTCTCTCTCTCTATCTCCTTCTCTCTCTCTCTCTGTCTCTCTCTCTCTCTTTCGCGCGCTCTCTCTCTTTCTCTTTCTCTCTCTCTCTCCCTCTTCCTTTTGCATTTCGTTCGCAAATTATTGATAAGTCCGCAGATGTAAGGCAATTTGAATTAAAAGTAAAATAATTTTAACGCCGCCCCCAAATATGTTCTCTGAAAATGTTTCTGTTTGTGCTCTCTTCAAACAGCCAGAACATTATTTGGCACCTCCCCAGAGGCCTCATGTGTACGTGGAGTGAGATGTTAGTACAAGAATAGTCATAGTGCAGAGAGGGTGGAAGGCCGGGGGATTTGAAGGCAATTAAAACCTGAGCACTCCAACAGCGCATACATCGTCATGGAAGAAAACAACATTCAGCCTACAACACGGAATGAAAAAGACAATTTTGAACTAAAGCATTCAAAACTGTTCCCATTCAATTTTTCTAATGCCAACATGAATACAAATCACAAATTAGGAGCACACAAAACTTCTAGAACAGAGAAATAATAAAAAAGGGGAGATGAAATAGAAAATGGAATTCCGGACGCTAAAGCTCGCCTAGTGTAATGTCTGGTTTATGTGGGCGTCACATGTTATGTAAACCACTGTTCAGGCAAGTAGAATTTTCAACGTCTGCTATCACCTGCCAATCATTTTGCTGTTTGAAATCACCGCAACAATGATGAAACACCACATCAATTCTCGTAAATTTTAATTGTTCACATGCTAATAAAAACTTAAATCTACAAAAAAATCGAAGAAAGGAAATCCGGAAATATGAAACCATCCAAAACAAAATCACAAAAGTTATTAAAAATCATTTGACAAAAAGTATTTTTGCAAAAACCATTAAAATAAATGCAACGATAAGTGATATTGAAAAAAAGGAGAGAGCTAGGGAAGTTAGGCCTAACGAAATGACTTCTTAGCCATTCCGCTATGTAACATAGTAATTATATTGGGTAGTACTTGTTAAAAAGTTTTGCCTGCTTTGACATTGAGTTGCTTATATAAAAAAGTTTTATATTAAAATGTTAAAAAAGAATTTACAGAAATACACTGCCGGCCATAATTATACGGCCACCCCATTTTTTTCTGTTTCTGAGAAAATGATGATTTGAAAAAAATTCTCAACAAAGCCTTTAGATTTGCCATGGTCGAAAACATAGAACCCCAGACTAACAGATTTTTGGTATGCTAATTTCAGCGTCAATTTGAATTTTTCTAAAAACACGAGGGCCATAATTATACGGCCACCTTTGAAAATCTTCATAAAAACAATTTTTATTTTTCAAACCACACATAACAGATGAACTTAATAATCCGTAGGGCCACCCTGACGCTGAGCCACTTGAAAAAGACGCTTCGGCATGGAGCTTGCCAAGTTGGTGAGCAGAGTCCTATCCAATTGAGCCCATTCGTAAAGAATGGCAATCTTGAGCGTCTGTACACTGTCGAACTGCTTGCCGTCCTTGTAGATCCTTCGAACAAGGATCCCCCAAAGATTCTCAATCGGGTTGAGATCGGGAGAACACGCAGGCCAGTCCAGAAGGGCGATGTTGTTGTTGTTGATCCACTGTTTTGTAGAGCGGCTCGCGTGGATTGGCGCATTGTCGTGCATGAATGTGTAGGGTGTCTGTGCAGTTGTCATGAAGGGCAGCAGATTAAGGCGGAGCACATCCTGGTATTTGGCTGAGTCCATCTTGCTCGTGATGAAGGAGATCGCAACAGTCGAATCGGCGCAGAACGCAGCCCAGCACATCACACTCCCGCCGCCGAATCCTCTCTTAGACAGAAACAAGGGCGTCTTCCTCAGATCATGCCAGTATGATTTATCGCCGTCGGGGCCGTCGAGATTGAATTTCTTCTCGTCACTCCAGACCACCTGAGAGTCAAAAGAGTCACAGAAAACAAACGAAAGTTACCTGTTTCCAGTCAGTCATTCCCGTGATGTGAGTCTGAGCAAATTGAAGACGGGCTGCACGGTGCCTGGGAGTGAGACAAGGGGTCAACTGCATCTTCCTCCTTACAACATTTCCGGTACGATCGAGGGACCTTCGAATTGTCTGACGGGCCACGTTCAGTGCAAGATCGGCGCTGATCTTCTTCAAAGAGATCTTCTTGTTTGAAGCCGCTCGCTGAACGGCTCTATCATCCCGAACCGAAAGCTTCCTTGGACGTCCAGTGTGCTTCTTAGATCCGTAGAGTCCAGGGTTGTTGACGCACTTGTTGATAACGTCGCGTGAGCGTCCCAAAAGCGTCGAAATCGTACGATTGCTCTTGCCGGACAGTTTGAAGGCGTCGATCTTCGCCTTCTCAATCTCCGTGAGGCAAGAACCGCGTGGCATGGCGAAGGCAGACAGGAGCATGAGTGGGAAGTTAGCATAACCAGCATCAGAGACGGTATTTACGCTAATTTTCAGTAAAATGCAAAGGTGGCCGTATAATTATTGCCCTCGTGTTTTTAGAAAAATTCAAATTGACGCTGAAATTAGCATACCAAAAATCTGTTAGTCTGGGGTTCAATGTTTTCGACCATGGCAAATCTAAAGGCTTTGTTGAGAATTTTTTTCAAATCATCATTTTCTCAGAAACAGAAAAAAATTGGGTGGCCGTATAATTATGGCCGGCAGTGTATAAAGGAAAAAATAGAAAAGCGGGGTCAATGAAACGTTAAATTATACCGGGATTTTACAAGATTTGTAAGTGTTTAAAGTTAGTGGATTTTTATAAAACAGCATGTAAAAAACGTTAAAAACGTTATAGTTAAAAAAACTGAAGATTGAAAAACGTAAATCCTCGAGCGGGCTTGCCTCCAAATTTTGCACGTTGTTCCCAGCTAGGCCAGGGTCTCGTTTCGGCCACCGTTGTCACAACGACAAGGATGGGAGAACTTAAAAAAGGGAAAAAAAGTGTTCACACGTTTGAAAAGATATTGGCAAACTGGGAAGTTTAACGAAAATTATAGAAAAAAGTGATTTTGTCGCCGTATTCTGAGAATGGAAAAAACCCAAGCAGGTGTTTGTGGGCAACACCCTTCCAAGCACTCCTTCTGCCGGTTTAATTGAAAACCGGCCTCGATTTATGATGAAGTGGGCAAACACGTTGCGGTCGAAGAAGGGCCTCAGGCGAATTCTGATAGCCAGGATCCCACGGAATGACGTCATTCAAAAACAATGATGGCGATATTGTTTTGATGCGGATTTATCAAACCATTGCCGGCTATTGAAACAACAAGATTTTGTGGCATCAAATGGTACGGAAACTATAAAACAAAACACCCACGTTTCTCTTTGAAAAACTTGGTAAAAAGTATTTTTTAAAATTGTTTTATCCCTCAGAAAACTAATTACTGTCAACAGTTAATTCAAGGGTTAAACTGTTTTAAAATACACAGTTTTATTTTTTTAGCTGTAAGTCCAACATTTGAATAATATTATCTTATTTTTACAAATGTTTTATTTCACCGAAAATATTAATTCGTATTAAATGACGAAAAAAGTGAAATTCAAAATCGCTAAAAATGTAAATTTTAACAAATAGTATTGTATTACATGTTATTTTACCATTAAAAGTTTCAAAAAAACATTTTTATTTCACCGAGAAAAAAGTGATTTCAACACGAGGGAAAATTTAATCTTGCATTCAAAGAACGAAATCAAGCGATAAAAAATGATTATATTCTTTTTAGCAGAATAATAAAAAAGTAATAGTTTGGTAAAGCATATTTTTTACACTAAAATGTGTTGAGACGAAAAAAAGATGTTTAAAACAAAAAATCTCTGCACAAAAATAGCACACTGTCATTTTCATAGACAGAGCCGACTTCTGAAGACGTCTTTAAAATGATTGCTCAAAAACAATTTGAATGATCATAGAACAGGACTCCCCTAAATAAAAGTGAACCTTTTAAACGGTAGTCCAGACGAGAATAATGCGTTTAGCGTTATGGCATTAGTCCCAATTCAAAAGTACACGGGTGGAGGCTTGTTTCTAAGGTGGCCAGCGCACTCCAAATAACAAAGAACGCCACGCCGAACGTAATGAGCCTAAGGTTTTTGCGGGCAAGGTGAATTATACGCTGCGCAAAGCCAGAAAATAGGAGAAATGTGTACTCAGGCTTTTCAAACAAAACAACACATACGCTGACATAGTAAATTTATACAATTTCTAAAAAGAAAAAATGAGTAGTTATAGTGAAATCATAGTAAGTTTTTGAAAGCTTTAATGTTTAAGTCAATTAGAATGTTATGAATTGTTATTTTTATATTCTTGTAATTACATCGTCATTTTGGATTTGGTTTCCCTACAGTTTTTATAACACAAAATATGGATCAAAATATGAAATCGTTTGGTTGCCAAAAATACTTTTTTTTGTTTTTCTTTTCAGATTTTCTTCTCATTTTTGCCAATTGAAAATTAGTTTTACTTAAACATTTTTTGACATTTAAAAATGTACAAAGTTTGAAAACTCAAATTGTAACAGTAAATTTTACTTTCAACTACACAAAAAAAATCCCAAAACAATTTTTAAACAAAAGAAAAATTATTTTAATAATTGCACAAGTTTTTGTATTATAATATTTTTTTGCAAAACACACTTGGTTAAACTTTTGATTAGCTTTTGGGTTTGAAGAACTAAGAAAATGAAAGGCTCTTTTTGTATTTGGTAATTTCATTCTAAATCAAAAAAATTTCACCTTACATTTGTCGATCGAAAACTGTTTTGGACGTACAAAAAACTTGTTTTTAATGTTACATGAATGAAACATGGAAAATCACTCTTCCTTTTCTTGTAGTTTTACTAACTGGGGTTTGTTCTCGATAAAAATGTTTTATTAGGCTTTGATGGACTTTAGGTTTAATAGAAATTTAACCTGGACAACAATCTACGTTTTAATTGTTTTCAGTTTATTATTCTCAATTTTAAATAAAAATCATTTTTAAACGTTTTTTCTTGGTTTTTGTTTTGAAGAATTTGATCCTTTAGAGATATATAATACAAATGTCTGGATACAATTTTTGTTTGAGGAAGTTTCGATGTTTGAACAAGAAGAACCCACCAATCGGAGGCACAGTTGGAGTTTCTTTCCTGGAAAACAAAGAAGACACCTAATTGCGCGAAATGCAGAATAGACCGCCAGGAGAGATAAATTAGAAGATGTTAGGTCGAGGGGTCTGCTGACGAAAGGAGAAGATAAAAGGACAATTTCAAATGCAAAGGCACGTTTAGGCGAAAGATCGGCTTAGGGTTGTGAAATTAAGTAACTTTCTTTGAAAAAAAGGCGGTTACTTTAAAATCGTGGAAAGACCAGTTTTAAACCTGAAAACAACATTCCTGAGAAGGAACAAATCGAAGTGTAGAAGTTTTGCCATCAGTCACTGGGCCGTGGTGAATTACATCATCAACAACAACAATGGCAAAAACAAAAGTGATCCTTTCTAAAAAATATCTAAGAAAAGTTTTTTCTTTAAACAATTCACAATTTGTTTATTGAGAAAAATTCAAATTTTAACCTCATAAACCAAAAATTTAGGAAAACAACCAAAACACAAATCACAACTACAGGGACCAAAATTTAATTTTTTTATTGTTGCAACCAACCTCCATTAAAACTACCTTTTTGAAATTTAAATACTAAAATTCAACAATAGTTTGTCGATATAATTTGAAACCATGAACATTATAGTTTTCATTAAATGTAAAAATGTTTTAAAAAAATTTTTTTCAATTAAAAATCGTTATTTGTTCAAAATCGTGATGTCGAAAAAATAGGTTGAAAGTAGTCAAAAAGTTCATTTGAACTCTATTGTTATAAAATTTAAACAGTTAAAAAGCACAAAAACAAACTTTAAAACAATGTGTGACTTCCACTTTTGCAAAAACTTCCGGCTCAAAATAACACTTTTTAAAGACTTTTTTGAGAGTTAAACTCACTCTGGTCCGTTAAAAGAAGGGAACGTGCTAATATCACATGGACCCTTGCCAAAAACATAGAATGGGGAAGCAATTCGTTGTTTTCTTTCTGTAGTCTTTGAGAGGTTCATTCACCAAAGAGGAAAGAGAAGGAGAAATTCATCAAAATGTCACTAAATGAGCTAAAGAGTGGTGAGTCATTTTAACATTCTAAAAATAACCTAGATCTTTGAAAATCGAAAAAAACTACTTTTTACAAACAACAAATATAATAATAACTGTTTTTTAAAGCCCCAATTAAATAATGGTTTAACCACTTTGATATTCAGTTTTTTTTTAAACCTGAAATAATTTTTTTTGAAATAAAGTAGAAATTTATAGGAGTTTTTACCTTTGAACATCTTTTTCAAAAATAATAGAGAAAAATATTTGTATTTACATTTTTTTAAAATGGTTAGTTAGACAAATTTAGAAATTTAGAAATCCTCAAAGGCTACTAAAGTAGAAGGCCATTAAGGCATTGCTAATTAAGGAAATTTTTAAAAGTTCATAAATCCCCCCAGATCTTTGAAAACTGAGCCACAATGAATTTATGAGAGGTTCCGTGGCGTTTTCGGTGTCCACGGCTGGCGGCAGACAAATGCGCAAATTATTGTGTTTATCATAGCGAGAGGAATTCGATTGGTCGCCTCTCCATTGTTTTTACTAATTGCTTGTGGTTGTATCGGCTCTGCGAGCCATTTTTGGAAGGTTTTGGGTTCCTGGGGTGATGGGAAGAGAATGGCGGCGGTAATTGGAGAACTATGCATGAGTTGGAGGATTACTCGACGATGCTAATTACACGAACACGCAAGAGGAGCACTTGACTTCCGTGTGGAGGAGGGAGCAACTTTTCGAGGGGTACTTGAATTTGACGACATAAGAAGGCCAAAAAACGGTTAATTTAATTGGAACGAATTTAGATTTTTGAGGTCTGGTTTTTCAATTTTCAAAGCCTTTCGTTCGCAAAGTTTTTCTCAACGATATTATTGTAAAAGTTTTTTTTTGAAAAAAGGCAACAACAAAAGACCTAAAAAACCTTTCATAGTTTTATTTTATTCATTTAATTTTTGTGAAACGGCGTGAAATGTCCATAACACAAACTGTTTAACAAAAAAAAGGAAAAATATTTTTATTAATTTTTACTTGGTTGAAGCAGAGTTCCTAGAACGTGGGATTCTATATAATTTTACTGTAAAAGATATAAATAAATGCTACCTCCTTTCTAACTAATGTGCGACATTTTATTGCGATTAGATGTACAACAAAATAAAAATGTTTTACTTTAAGGACATCCTAAATAAAAATTTAATATTTCCTGGTTGATAAGGCACGGAAAAAGAATAAATTGTACACTTTCAAATTCAACCTTACCAGGAGAGTTTACTTTTCTCTACTCAAAGAAGTAACAGAAACAATTAAATGTCTGGAAGAAATCAAAGTGCGACCCTTTATTCTTTTGGCATTTCTGAAACACTCAATAAAAGAGGAATATATAATTATATACTTTTCGCTAAAAGGGCTTATGTTTCTTATTCTTTTGATTTGACTAAACCATATATTATTCAACTAAAATACTTTTATTTGATGTTGTTTTCGATTTTTATTTTTTTAAAATCACAAAACAGATGTTTAAATGGTTTGAGCACAGTTTTTTAAAGGTTTTTGAAACGACGGTAATTCCAATTGCAAAGACCTAGAAGAAAATATACAATACAAAGAAGTATTAAAAAAAACAAAAACTATAAACCTAGAAGATCCGGGTTTCAAAAAGTAAAAAATAACGGACACTTGTAAACCAACCGATTGGGGTAGTATTTCAGTCGAGTTCAATAGAAAACACGATTTCTGATCATCCCGTAATTAGAAGGAAGTACACTTCTCCTATTTTTGGTCTACAAAATATATATAAATTAGAAATTAGAAAATGAGGATCTACGGCGTAGCTGTTATTTCTGCTTGAGACAAAAGAAAGTCGTCTTTGCGGGCGCCGTCACTTGCACTCTTTACTTTAATGATGCTCGACCACCCGGAGAATCACTTTTAAATTGAATTCTTCCATCTTAAGGAACAAATAGAATCCGGGTAATTGCTCAATTTGCGGAAGACTGTGCTTTTGGCAAAAGAAAGAGGGGTTTTTGTGGAGGAAAAGAGAGTTCGGGATGTTTCCCTGCGAGACGACGGCTGCCGATGGCAGGCGAGCAAGGCCGAGTTGTCGCCGACGGGGGCTTATGATTCCCACAAATAGTCATCGACAACATTAACGGGAGGGGATTTAAATTTGCGCGAGGATCAGAGAACCGCCAGGCGCAGAAAATAGGAAGCACCACAAATTAACAGCCAATCATCAGAATTGGAGTTTGCAGACATGGTCTATTTGCATTTTAGAAAAAGGAATCCAAACAAAATTTCGTACTGAAAATTAAAACATGGGATAATGTTATCTTAATTAGATTATTTCTAAATGGGTTGTTTGTTGTAAAGAAATTGTTTTTTGACGTAACAATTGGTAAACTGATTTTTGCATTGTTTTCCAAACAAAAAATGGAAAAATTACCTTTTGTCGCTCGTTTTTCTCCCTTTAGTTTTTCTTTTTTAATTTGTTGAAGAAAAACTCAAGCACACAAAACATTGTTTGCAACTGTCTTCTGACGTATTTTTCACCTGGAAACAATGCATGCCCGTTTCAAACTTTACTTTGACTGAAAAACAAAAACTTGATCACAAACTCTTGAAAACGTGCAAAAGTGGCAAAACTCGGGGCGGTCCGCATAAACATCGAAGGTTCGGTTACGCCACGGCAAACGTTGTGGCTTTCTTTAAACTATTTTTAAAATTGATGACCTCTTTGCGGCTCAATTCGCCTATTGTATACTGTAGGTGGCGGGACTACCCTTGCCGCGGCCGCCGATCTCGTACGGGTGCTAAACTCGATGGGCTACCATGTTCGACGAGTCCGTAAACAGGTGCCGTTTGCCTGAAATGGCAAAAATTTGTACTTCGGATGCAGATTGTTCCAAAACGATGCATTTTAACTCCAAACAGTTTTTTTCGAAGTAAAAGGAAATTGGTAAATCAAAGCTAGGTTGGAAACCATACCTTAAAATGTGTTTAGTTGGAAAACCTGTTTATTTTTAGTTTTTCGTTTACAATCAAGACTTGGTTTCTTATGAAAGAAACCAAGTTTATTTCTTATTCTTATGATGCATATGGAAGTTATTTCAAATTGTAATTAGTACAATTTCAAGATGAGGGGTTCATACACAAAAGTTTCATATTAACTGGGTGCCCTAGGAACGTCATAATCTACTCTCTGCACTTTCTCTGCAAAGATAATTACCGGAAGGAAATATATCAAGAACGATCCCAAAAAACCTTCATTAATTACATAACACCCACTAGCGTAATTGAATTCTATCGACTGCAGATCCAAAAAACTTAGCTTAAAGGGGCGCAAGATCGAAAAAGTCAGAAGAGTAATACCTTGCAGCTGCAGTTAACATTGTTTTCGCCGTTTAGTTTCACTGGAACTGCGAAGAACGAGCTTAACGCGAAAATTACAAACCAAGAAAAGGAAAATTTTTCACAAAGCGATACTCTGAAAATCTTGTTTTCATAAGGAGTCCAAAGATCAGATTATTTGATTATTAGCACATCATACGGAACATGCAAGGAAACAAACATTATTGTTTGCGACAAGAAGAAAGGAAAATTGATCTATGGTGCACCTTTAGATTATTTGCGGTTCAGAAGCTCAACAATATAGAATATGATATTTGCAATGAAAAAAAAACACTCCTACGCGTGGCAAAAAAAGACTTTGTGAATAAAACAAACATTTTCATTTTTCTTGGGTACTGTATTTCGAAAACTAATCGAAGAAAAAAATTTTAAAGACAATTTTACAACATTTATAGTTTTTGAGAATAATTTCAAAAATTGTTGATATAATTTCTAAAAAAAAAATTAAAATTACGAAACAGTTTTTCGTTTTTTAAAACTAAATAGTTTTCAGTTTTGCAATGATTATTTAAACTTTAATTTTAAATTTAACACTTTATTTTAAATTGAATAAATTTTTATAATATTAAATTTTTAAATTTAGTTTTGTAAATAAATTTAAATTTTATATTTTGTAAAGTATTTAATAAAATTTATATTTTATTTTAAAAAATACAAAAAATATTTTGACTTTATTAATTTTTGGTTTGTAGAATAACAGTAAGCTAAGTATCAAAGCCAACTTTAAGTAAATTTATAGCCTGCCCTTGAAAACAAGCAAAAGTCAGATGATTCTGCTCTGATAACTTGTAAAGAAGAAAAATATGAAGTACACACGTAAGGTTAACTATATGTATAACTTTGAACTTTATTTCATACAAACAAATGTTTGATCAATTAAAGATAAAATAGACAAATCAAATTGAAGATTTTCAAGCAAAAATTGTCTTACGACTTAAAGATAAAATAGACAAATCGAAGGAGTTGGTCGCGCGTATATATTTTATATTATGCTTCACTAAATGGTTTCTTTAAATTTTCAAATACAAGTTTCTTTCAATTTTGTTTGAAATTTCAAAAAAAACCTAAAAATGTAAACAAAGAATATGCACAAAAAGATATATCGTTTAATTAAAACAAAGAATGGGTATAAAAAATTTAAAAAAGTTTTGTACTTCAATTTAAAAAAAACTTAAATCTGATTTTTAATGTTTTTTTGTCAAAGGCACATTATACATTTGCGTAAATAAATTTAATGATAGTTTTAATCAAAAACAAAAATTAAGTCAGACAGTTATTTAAAAACGCATACTCTAGTAAAAACCTTATAAAAAGAGGGTGTTTGGTTGTCTAAGAAATTCGCGAATGGCCTTTCAAGCGGTCTTTAAATGGAAACGGGTAAAATGGACTCCATGAATTATTACCAACCGCAATCCTTGGTCTTCTAGGGTAAGACGAACTCCTTCACGTGGCGTCTGGCTTTCAAGGAGAAGGCTCTTCCGCCGCCTACGTTGTTTGCAAGAACACTTTAAAGCAAATGCAATCTGGGCCAGGATGTAGTACCGAAGTTGACAACAGAGAGCCCCCGGAAAATGGAATTCCATGGGAAGAGGAATTTAACGTCTTCGGCTGGGGTGTTTACCTACCGGGTATTGGCTTTCATTCGCGAAATGGAAGCGACAATTAAAATTTGAAATAAGGAAGCGTACGTCAGTCAACAGGAAGAAAAAGCAAAGTACGACCTGAGAAGGGTATACAAATGTTGCAATAAGGAAACAAAACAAGAACAAGAGGACTTCAAATAACGTGGATTTGTAATTCTGAGTAGTTTCTTTATAAATTGAAGTTTATTAACAATTCAAACGCCAGTGAGCTAACTTTAAGTCAAAGCCGATCCTAGTTCCTTCCCTTTCATGAATTAACACTGCTCAAATGACACCAAACGCTAAATTGCGTACAACTTTTATGTGTTTAAACGTACGCAATACTGCGTCAGGTTACATTTGCCAATTGCTGGGCTAGTAGAAATACGAAATAAATAAATATAAATTTCAGTAATTGCTTCAGTTGCCTTAAAAATTTAATTTTTCATTCTCATTTTTTAAAAAGAAACCATTTAGCCGAAATTCTTCGGCCAAGTTTATAAACACTATTTCATTGCTATTTGTGTACTTAGTTTTGAAAATTATTTTTATTGAAATATGTAATAAACAGTAAGTTAATATGTTTTAGAAACCTTAGAAACCCAAAGATAAACACTAGATTTTCAAGTTTCAGCAAAATTGGAGGCAAAAATAAGTTTTTTGTTGTTGTTGAAAAAGTTTTTTGTTGTTGTTGAAATTGAAATTTGTTGGTCTGAAAGAACAAACAAACGTAACACCGAAAAGAACAAAATCATTCTTCAGAATTGACAATTTTTAGAAAAATTATGAGTGGCTGCCTTCTCTCCAAAATCACAGTATGGTGACTAAATAGCCCACGGAGGTCACAGATTGAGCTTAGTCCGTGCGGCGGATCTCAGGGGATTGGAATGACGAACTCTGAACATTCTTGAATAATTTGGCTCGCAAGGATCCAATCGGAGTAGACGGACCAAACCGCTTAAATGTCGTCATTTAGAGACGTAGATCGACTTTCAGGGCAGCTAAGTAGTTTGGTGAAATATGACACATAGTCCACGCACGTTGGGATGAGAAAGCTTTTGTGATTTATGTCTTTGGCGAGGAAGTCAAACATGAAAAGTTATGGGTAAAAAGAAAATTTTTAAAACATCAATTTTTTAAAGCCACCAAAATGATAATTTAACTCCGAAAAAGAGCATTTTGGGTGATACAATGTGGTTTCTGGTCTTTGTCATGATGACATAATATCGTATTTATAAAAGTGAAAAAATTTATTCACCCTATTTAAAATCAATGAAGAGACGACCAGCTCATTTTATAGTCGGTTCCCAATGGCTAATTTAGTTTTTTGGTCAGTTAAAGTTTTTTGGGACACGTGGTTCAGTGAACGACTCTAAACTATACTACAAAAAAGATCAATGTTAATCGTTTTACAGACTTTTCCTATCAAAGAAGAAAAAGTTGGAAAAATACAACAATTAAAAAATTGCCTCATTTAAAAAAAATCTCTACTCGACTTCTTAGATGTGACAAACAGGTTTTCAGTTTATCAGTTTTTTAAAATTCTTAATTCAACCATCATTGCTCTATTCTGACTAACGTGCGTATTGGGGGAATCCGTAATTAGTTGGCGAGTTTGCCTATTAGGTATGGTAAGACAAAAAGGTAGGGGGCCTTAGTTTAGCTTCAATCCACATTCCCGCCAAAGCGAAACACAGATTTTTGAACAGGTGAGAACGTGGCGACCACGGTGAGCTACCCGAAAAAAGTCTAGCACCTGAGAACACGCGCAGTTTGAATTCGTAACCCTCAAAGGCTCAGAAAAAGTATCACTTTTGCTAGATGCCTGAATAAAGAAAAATTAAACAATTACAATCCATAAAACGTGCTGTTTTGACGGTTGGTTGATCCGAATCTGATTTTCAGTTCCGGTTTGTACCAACAATAGGTACTTTATATTATATATATACTCGATATTACATTTGTCCGGATCTTGAGGCTTCGTTGAGTTGTCCTGTGTTTATTTCGCGCATGGCTTTTGCATTTCGAATATATACGCAGCAGAAAACGGGCGCAAAATTTGGAAGCGGAAAAAAGCGGAGACAGACGCAAACGAACGCAGCCGCAGGAAAAAGCGGATGTGTATGTGACCAGATCGGGTTTAAATATGGTGATAAAAGCGGAAACCTGTTAAACTTGCAAAAACTTGCCATTAAAATATATGGAAAGTAACGAGATTAAACATTTTGTTTCAAAAGTCAATCATTTTAAAAAAGTTAGTAGAATATTTTTAAGTTTTTGTTTATGTTTAAATGAAGAATTCACCAACCCTTTTATACAACTATCGAAATCCGTTCTTCATAGAAACTTAAACTGGTGCTCTAACCACTTATTGGAATTTGGTCACTAAAAAGCGTTCGCAAAAGACAGTAAACGCAATGCAGGCCGTGTTAAAATTGTGGTAGAAGCTTACATGAAACAAGTTTTTTAAAAACAACAAAACTGCGAGTTTTTTTTAAAATCTTTTCTTTATTAGTAAAACGTTTTGTCAATTTCCTAAATGATTTATTAAATGTGGAAAACATCTAAACTTTGTAGAATTTTAGGGAGTTTAATACTCTTCCGTAGCTTGAACTTTGACTACCTATTGTAAGGATATTTAAAAGATAGTCTGAAAAAAGATAGTCACTAAAAGAAAATAAAAATTTTAATCTCAGAAACATTCGAAACAAAGCCCTGCTAAATTATGTCACTTGTGGGTGCAGTTGCGGGCTTCTTTCTGACAAGAGGCAGACAAAGCAGCAGAAAATGAAGTAGGGAAGGGAGTTGCCAAGGACAGAGGGCCATAAGCGATGCTTTATGTTTCCCGGGGGTCTTGGGTTGCCCAGGCTCCCATGGGCTCTGGGCACCGACAACATACCAGCCAAATCGGCGTGGCGATGAGCAATGGACCTATGCCAATTACAGACCCGCCAGATAAAGGCGGCGAGACGTCGAGACGACGGCAATAAAGAGAGCCGACTGGCAGGGTTCTCACCAAGAGAACGAGCAAGGCGCAAACGACGGAAACGAGGGATGGAGGAATGTGCCTCGACCCGATTTGTGGCCGAAACGGCGTTGATCGCACCCACATGAGGTGGGTTCGGGCGTCCCCCGGGGGCAGTTCGCGCAGTGGTTAGCGAGACGTCGCTACACGCGGCCTATTTATACACCCGAAACTTTGTGGAATCCGGGCTCTGGGATTGCGGATCCCGGGGCTCAAGAGCAAAATCCGATCTTGCACAAATGCACTGCTAATTGTGTGATTGGCGCCGCAAACCCTCTTCTGGTCCGGAACTTCAACTTTTGGGCGCAAAAATCAGCGTCGCGATGCACGAGGCACTTAGGAATTTGGGGCAGGAATAAGTGGGTTCATCGAAAGGATAAATGATTCAGACATTGTAAATAAAGTCTCGTTTGATAAGACATTAAAAATTTATAAATAAGCCGTATTTTTAGTGTCCTCTTTAAATTCATAAATTATAATTTCAATTTGAGTCTAGAGTCTCACTTGTCGGAATTTACATATAACAGTAAAGCTAGATAATGCTAGGTACAATTTTTCGTTTAATTCTCTTTTTCACTAAGATCGAAGCTAACGAAATCATACAACTACAATAATCGTTACAAACACTTATATTGGAAAATTGTAAAGCTCGTTGGGAGAATATTTTGGTTTTTATCCTATTAAAATGATCTTTTTTCTTCAAAATAAACTAAATTAAACAGAATTCTTCTTTTAAATGACAAAAAATAAAACCGATTTTTAAAAGAAAAATAAACATGTAAAAGTTGGTTGAGGGTCCCTTTTAATTTAAATTGTGTGATCTGAATAAAAAAATTGAATTCTTGATTAACTTTCTTGTTTCAAACTTTGCCTTTATTTTTCAGAGTTTAACTTACATGTTGAAATAAAACGTTTTAAAATTACCTATACTTAATGCTTCAAATGTGTTTCAACCAAGTTTAGTTTCAAGCTCGAAATACAAATAAACCGATTTGTTTTTGTTTTTTTTTAGAATTTTGAATTAGCGTAAAAATAGAAAGTCCGTTATGCACAAAAATTTTTTTTCAGTTCCCACGAAAAAAAACATAAAACTATAATGATTTTTTTCTTGTTTTATGGGATTTTGGGCTGAGGTGATTTTTCTATAATTTCCAATTACAAATGTGATTTTTACTATGTCACGGTCGCGTTTATATCGCTTTTTTTAAAATACAATCGTGGTCGAGGTCAGTAGGTTTTGTATCGATTCGAATTGACAAATTAGTGCAAACTAGGTCAAGTGGGCGTGTAAATGCGAAAAAAGCTAAAAAAAAATATTGCTTTTTTCTTGCAATATCTGCTTGCATCGGTCTTTGTTCATATTTTTCTTCTGGTGTTCTGAGATGGCTGACTTTTCCGACTTCATCAACACTTGTGATCAACATCGTCGTTTGAATGGTATGTTGGTATTGCTTTAACTAAATGTGTTTACTAATTTAAAAAAAAAAACTTTGAACAGTCATGACAAATTAGTAGGTTGTAAAGTAGGTCGTAAATTACTTTTTCACTTTAAGCAAGATTAAGTAACGAAAAATTAATTATTTTTTTTATTTTTTGATTCAAGTGAATTTGCTTAAAATTTTAATAAGGTTAATTATTGACTGTTAACGTTTCCTGAGAAACAGTTTTTTTTTCATATATATTTGACATTTAACTGTCGTTTACCTTTTGTTGAACCATTAAATTAAATAGTTTTTGGGACATTTTACACATTTGATGTGCTGAATTAAACTATAATCATGAAACAAATTTTTTATGAAACAAATATAAACGTTTTATTTCAGACGGCACTTGTGTTTTTTCCAAAAATGGAGCAGTTGGCTTTTACACTCCTCAACAAAACTACATCCAGTGCATCGATGCAGCACAGATCATTTCGAAAATGTAGGTTCAATTCTCTATTTTTTATAAAACTTTTTCTACTTAGTTTATTCCTTCCTTTGTAAAGATTTCTTGTAATAATATACTTCTTCCAGGAAACCTCCTGCTGAAATTGCCCAGAAACCAAAAAAGTTGCCTTCTGCGTCTCCTGGAAGTTACTTCTTTGTGGTTCCTGTAGGTGAAGTTGGGAATAGGCCGGGAGTTATGCGTGACTTTGACCAAAAATGGTCCAGTAAGTAGTTTTCAAAACATAAATATACAATACAACTTCAGACACAAATTGGACGAAATTCTTCCAAGAGGAGCGGACCTGGGTGCTGGGGAAAACGAAGCACAGAACTTTGCCCCTTGCTCGTTTGGTTAGTTTTTCTTTACTTTTTTATATTGCCTTAAAATATTTTTTAGCAAATTGATGGTTTTCAGGTGGCTTTTGTCGAGAAACCGGGGACGACAGACCCTGTTTCTGACGTCCTCTACCAATATATAATATCGGAAACGTTTGGTGGTCGGATCACTACCAGCAACAGCCGTCTGGATGCACCGAACATCACCGCCACTTTGACCGATTTCGGCTTCCTCCAGAGGGATCTGACGACACCGACTCCTGAAGCTACCGTACCTCGATTGATGGCTGCACCACTCCCAGCAGAATCTCTTGCTCCATCTGCACCTACTGTCACTGAGACTACCCGCTTTGAAAATACGGAGAAAGCTGCAAGACGCATTAGACCTATAATTTTAAGACGTTCGTCTCCTACAACAGCTTATGTGGTGGCTCCAGAAGCCCGTGAAGCTCAGATTTCTTCTCGGAAAAGACCTGCCGCTTCAAGGACTCCAACCTCATCGACGGCAATGCCTCCCCCGAAGAGACCTGCTCCTTCTTCCCTCTCTTTCCCCGCAATGGTAAGAAAATCACTCAGATAAAGATAATTAAGTTTTAAGGATTCTCTCAACAGTTTGCTGAATGCAAGGTGCGACGAGTACTCTCAACCTCAATGTTCTTCATCAAGTGCACCTCCTCCTCTAGAAGCTCCTTCTGCGGTAAGACATTGGCAGTACCTAATGAACTAAGTTCTTTAGAACCAAAACATGATGAACCGACCCAGCTCCAACGTGCCTGCGTTGCTTCAGAACACGGATTTCCTTCCTTCTTACTTGGTAAGCATCTTTAAAACCTGTGAGCCATTTGTTTAGAAAGTCATTACTGATGCCACGAATTCCTCTTCCAATGAAGTGTCTTCTGCCTACAAGGATCAGGTACAAATAGGCTCATTTTACTTCTAAGTAATATTTTCAGTTGGAGCAAAAGGCTGAACAAGAAGGAATCGTCTTGACCGACCTATTCCTTCACCTGTCTCTTGAACGTCTTAAAGAAGTGAGTTATTCTTTTTCTTTCTGGTTTTTGTTTTCCAAAATTGTTTTACTGTTGAACTTTCAAAATGTCTGATTTCAGGTGAGGAAAACTTTAAGAGAGCCTTATATAAGCTCCTTCGATTCCGGTAACTTGAAAACTATGAATGCAATCAATGCTTCTCTGAATGAACTTCATTTTCTAATCCGTGAAAAACAGAAAGAGTCATCTCCCACAATCACGAATGAGATGGAAATCCCCATTCCAATGAAGAAGATCAAATTGGAACCTGGAGTGGGTCAGGGGACAGAAAACGCCCCAGTTCAAAAGGTATACTGTAGTCTACTGCTCTTTTCATCCAAAACATTTTTAGGTCGCTGCCGTCGGAAAGAAACTAGCCAGGGTCTTGGACCCCGGAGTGGCTCAAGAACGAGAAAACGCCCTAGTTCAAAAGGTATACCGTAGTCAACAAAAATTTCATTAAAATCTTTAAAGGTTCCTACTGTTGGTAAACCGGCTGTTAGCTTGGTGGAACAAATCCCAGCGAGCAAGATCAAACTGGAACCTGGAGTGGCTCAGGAACAAGAAAACGCACTAGTTCAACAGGTATACTGTAGTGTAAACAATTTTCATTCAAACCTTTAAAGGTCCCTCCTGTTGGAAAGCCGGCTGCCAGCTTGGTGGAACAAATCCCAGCAAACAAGATCAAACTGGAACCTGGAGTGGCTCAGGAGACGGAAAACATCCCAGTTCAAGAGGTATACTGTAGTCTAAACAATTTTCATTCAAAACTTTAAAGGTCCCTCTTGTTGGAAAGCCGGCTGCCAGCTTGGTGGAACAAATCCCAGCGAACAAGATCAAACGGGAACCCGGAGTGACTCAGAAAAAAGAACACGCACTAATTCAAAAGGTATACTGTACTGCTCTTTTCATCGAAAACATTTTTAGCTCGCTGCCGTTGCAAAGCAACTTGCGAACGAGATCAAGCTGGCTCACCAACCCCAAAACATCCCAATTCAACAGGTCTACTGTAATAAACAACAAGTTTTACCCAAAATCATTTTAAGGTTGCTCCCGTTGCAAAACCGTCTTCCAGCCTTCTGAGGGCTATTGTCATGCCTTCAGAAGTCGAACAGAAGCCACCCACCATGAAGTAGGCCACCCAAAAAATATAAAACAAGAACCAAATCACGAAACAAAGAAATGTTTTCTTATTTGTTTTTTGTTAATTGTTGGTTATTGTTGTTTCATGTACCCTCTGGCTCTGTGGCGTTAAATAAACAATTTTCATTGCATTATTGAAGTAAAATTTCACGAAAAACCTACACTTTTACAAAAAGACTATAAGTTTTTATAGGTTGATAAAATTACTGAAATCACAAATTTGAAATCTTTTGAAATTCCTTGTCCATGTACAATTTTCAAATTAGGCGTAAATCATTCAAGTTTGTAGTTTATAGTTTAAGAACAGTTAATTTAAAACAATTTATTTTGGTATTCTCAATTATTGGCAAATTTTTGAGCCCCAAATGTGATTTTATTAAGGTTGACTAAATAATCAATAAAACCTTGGCCGATCGATTGATTTTTTCGAGTAACCAAAAAAGCGGCATTTCGAAATTGCTTTTTGTCCTGCGGTGAACGCCGATACTCATGATGCAACATTTTAAGGGGAATTAAAAAGCTTAGTTTAATAATTAAGTAAACTTAAAATTTTGATATTTGAAACGTAAACTTTGCATAAATGTGATAAATGAAACGGTGTTCATTGTTTATATAAATTTAAATCTTTACAAATAATCTGAAATACACAAAAGATTACAATTCTGTTATTTTCCATTAGGGGTATGTCATTTTTGTTGACTTTTAACAGATCGAACTGTGAAAACTGGTTTTTTATCGTTATCGGATAGGCCCACATTTTATGAAACTTCTTATAGATAAAAAACTGCGTCGAGGATTTGAACAAATGAGCCCATAACTTTACTTACATATTGATCTTGCTCAAGCCAAACGTTACTTCCTACGTTTTTTTCCAACACCATATTTGCATAACGTATAAAAATGTCAAGTGATGCATATTTTGACAAAAAATTCACTAGTTTTGGTGTTAAACTTGACACTGTTTCCGTTTTCACAAAATTGGTCGTGAAATTTTACCATACGCTACAAATTGTTTTTAACGGACATTCAAGGGTTTCAGCAAAAAGGTCCACGTAACGAAGATATTATCATGTGTATATTGATCAAGATTGTTTCCAGGGGGGACGTCCGCTGTTTCCATGGGGGAGATCCGCGTCGCTTTTATAAAGTTTAAACGATTCGATCAATTACGCGTTTTTAAAAATCAAAGCGGGGTCGATTGCCGAACTAGGTCAATTGGAGCTAACAGCGTTCGTCCCTGGCGCAGCGGCCGTCCCTGGCGCCAGGAAAGCCAGGGATGGAAAGCCAGGCCTGCTTTATTTTTTACCGCCCCAAAGTTATCATTGACCAACTCGTTCGTGTCGATGATGGTTGCCTTTGCTGAATTCTTCCGTTCCTGTGATCATCATCGCCGTTTCGAAGGTAACTATTCTAAAATTCTATTCAAAATGTTTCGGAGCTGTGTCAATTTAAATCCAATTATCATAAAAGCAAAAGTTTAGTTTTAATTGAGAATTCAAATTTTTAATCTATTCTTTTTCATTCTTGCAATTTTTACCTTCAAATTCAACTGTCAGTACGGGTTTTCATATTTCTAATTATATGTAAAATTTGATTTTTATTTTGCATTGCATTTTGATATTTATTTTCTAACAACTTTTTTTGTTTCACAGCGTTCCGCATTATCGGAAAAACTCAAATTCAGTGTTTTGCATAAAAACTGCTAAAATACAAATTTGAGATTCTAACATTACATAATAAACATTACGTACTAAAACGAAAATACTGAATTAAATCACCTCTTTCAGGTGAAAACCACGTCTTTGTGAAGAACGACGCTGTCGGTTTTTATACGCCTCAGTCCGCCTATATTCAATGGAGAGACGCTGCAGATCTGATTTCAAACATGTAAGTTTGCTGATTTTAATCCTTTTTTCGCCTTTCACGTAAAGTATGGAATAAGCACCTGACTGCCCAATTGAGCTTTTTTCTAACAAACATAATTTCTATTACAGCCGACCTCGATCGAAGTTGTTCCAAAAGCCCAAAGTTTTGCCTTCTACCGACACAGGCAGTTTCTTCTATCTGGCATCTCTGGAAGATGGAACTGATCGCCGTGAGCTAACCAAAGACGACGTTGAAGAAGACTGGGGAGGTATCGTTATTGTCTAGAAGAAACAAAAACAAGTCTTTAGCAACAACTTGGTCCAGGGTTATTCGAGAAGAAGGAGAAAGCGAAACCCACTGGAGCATCGGAAAGGCTAGGCATCGAACAGAGCCAATTGGCCGAATGGTTAGTTTTTTGCCTTCTATTTTGAGAAACGTTGATGAATGGTGACGGATGCTTGAAAAAACAACTTTGCCTTTTTTAGATTGTCCTTATGGACGATGGTACGACTACCGCCGCCTCTTCCATTGCTCTGTACCAGTTTGTCTTTTTGAAAGATCTAAACTCTAACGTCTCATCGTCCAAATCCCAGCTTGATACAGCTGGCATTGTGGAGTGTTTGGTGGGCTTTGGATGTATTTCTCAGCCAACGCAACCAATGACTCCAAGAAGGTCAAGCTCAGCTCTGAGAAAGACACGATCGAGGAGTACCATTCCTTCAATTCCGCATTCCGCAAGGTCTTCTGCCAGGAGACGTTACCCATCAAGAGCTCCTGTGACCCCAGCTGTTTCTGTCGCAAAACCGTCAAGAAAAAGACCGGCACCTTCTAGAACCCCCAGGATATCTTCAAATGCGGCATCTCCTAGACGCAAGAGGCCTGCTCCCTCAAAGACTCCTTCCGCGGTGACTCGTTTGCCAATTTTGGAGCCTCGTGGCACCCAAGAAGCTAAAAACAATCCCGGAGAGACAGAAATTCAAACAACTGTGGAAAATATGCAACAGAGCGGAAGTAAACCTACATCGGTTACACAGCAGAGGATGAAGATTCCAGAAGAACTGGCTAATGTAAGATTCTGTAGGACAGCTAAAATTACCGGTTTTAGACGGTCAACAATCAGTTGAGGATTAAGAACAATCAGACGACGCCAAGCTCTCAAAGGACCCCTTTGGCTGTGAAACAGGAACCCACATCTCCTGTAAACGAAAATATGGTATGATCTAAGTCAAACAGCACTTATTAGGTTTAAGGATGTTCTCAACAACCCTGCCGATGTGGCGAAAAACGTAAATCAAAACGGGAGTGATTCGTCATCGGTTACACAACAAAGGATGACGGCTCCAGGAGAACGGGCTAATGTAAGATTCTGGTTAACATTAGCTAAATATACAGGTTTTAGAAGGACGATAGACTGAGGATCAAGAACAATTAGAAGACGCCAAGCTCTCAAGGGACCCCTAATCGTTTGGTTGTGAAACAGGAACCCACATCACCAGTTAAGGAAAATATGGTATGATCTCGGTCAAATAGTGCGAACATGGTTTCAGGCTGTTGTCAAAATTCTAGCAGATGTGGCGAAAAACGTAAATCAAAACGGAAGTGATTCTTCATCGGTTACACAGCAAAGAATGATTAATCCAGGAGAAAACGTAAGATTTTGTTGGATATAAGCTAAATTTACTTGTTTTAGAAGCACAAGTCATCGAGGATAGAAAACAATCAGAGGACGCCAAGTTCTCCGAAGACCCCTAAACTGCTGGCTGTGAAACAGGAACCCACATCACCTGTAAACGAGAATATGGTATGCTCTGAGTCAAACAGTAATAATCAGGTTTAAGGATGTTCTCAACAACTCTGCCGATGTCTCTTTCAACGAGTCCGCTCAACCTCCAAGCACTTCATTAAACCCGCCGTCAGTGGCAAAAGCACCGAAGGCGGTATAACCCTTCCACCTTCTATTTAACTTAATTTTTTTCAGAACCCAAAGATGATCAAAAACATAAGCTTGACAAGATCTGTAGTTTCCTCTCCGATGATTTCGCGCTTCGATGACGTCATGAACCCCGTTCCATTGGTGAGAAACCTTAAAAATGCGAATTACTGTTGTTCTGCTTAGGATTCTACGAAAAACTGTACAAATTACTCAACCAACAAAGAACTTTCCACCGCCCAAAAGATAGATCAGGTATGTAAGTCAAGCCTTTTTTTTTTGGAAAATTTTTTCTTTCAGCTAAGGGCAAAATTTTTGGATGAGGACGTAATTGCGCCGAACCGATTCAATGCTTTCAGTCTTGCAGACCTCAAAATGGTTCGTTTAATTTATATAAAAACTTTAATTTTGTTTTTTGTTGGTCCTGTAAAAAGATGTGATTTTAGATGAAAGAAGATAGGGAACCAAGACTTGTAAAGGGATTCGACTATGGTGACAACTCAGAGGCTTTCGGAAGTGCTGTGAGCATTTACTTCGAAGTGTGTGATCTTGTGGCTGAAAAAGAATCTCAAATTCTTACAAACATTACGAGGAAGATCAAAGCTGAACCTGGTTCAGTCAGAGAGCGCGAAGAAGCTCCAACCCAGCAGGTAAATTACAAAGTACACGGCTGCTCAGTTTACTTTTAGGTTGCCCCACAGGAGCCCATTGCCGATCCCTCTGATGGTGAGACCGAAAATATTCAAGAGCAACAGGTATATTATATTAAAACGTAAACACTTTACAAATACAATTCTTCAGATTCTACCTACGGAGCCAATTCCAGTGAGAAACATCAAACAGGAACCTGGTTTGAACGTGGAGACGGAAAATGTTCCACACCATCAGGTATACAAAAATGGAGAGAGACACATACATTAACAATCTTTTACAGGAAGATTATGACCAAGGTGGAAATGAATCGGTTGGAAATCCGGCTTCCAGAGCCCTTCCCAACCAGGATGTTGATCAGAAACCCATAAATTTGATGGCAGCGAGTGCTGCGGTCCCGGTATGTTTTCTACCTTGACAAAGTTAATCTATTAAAGTTATTAGAAAAGAAATTACTAGTAGTTTGTTTACATAGCGCTGCAAAATTTAATGGAAAAACATTTAGCGTCAGGTAGCTTTCAAATAGGGTTTTTAAACTTTTGGCGTTCACTTTTTACTAGTTTTTCTCGCTGGGGAATTTTTCGCGCCCCTGTATTTTGTATTTTGCTTACTCACAGCCTTGTGCGAATTATACTCATGCAAAATCAGAGGCGAGCCCTAGAGACAAGGGATATTGAAAATTTAAGGAAGCAAACTTGAAGGAACCCATCACTACTGCAAATCCTCTTTCGAATGCTTTCAAGGACTTGAAATCGGTACATTTTTTTCTATTCTTTTTAAATTGAAAATATCAATTTTTTCCAGGCCCTTTTGGCCCTAAAGAATGCACATGAGACATCTGTGAGTACAAGGGAACTTAAAAAGATCGCTGATGTTTCTTTAAAGGTAACTCAGAAGGTGAAGCAAACGAGGATGAAGACCATCATTCAAACGCGAGAAGGAAGGACGGAGCTGGACACAATTAGGAAAAAGATGACACAAAAACAAATAAAGCAAGAACCGAATGACGATCAGTGAAGTTTGTGATTGATGCGCTTTTCAAATGTTGTTTTCTTTTGGATGACTTGTTTGTTCCATTCTTTTATGCGAATTCATTCATTAAATAAACATTTCGCAACAATAGATTACCTATCAGATACCAGTTTTATCCAAGTCTTAAATGGGATTTGGACAGATTTGTAATTTGGAGTTAAAAAGCTCATAATCGAATTTTGGAAACTACCGAGACTGACGTTATTACAAGATTTTACTCAATTTTTTTAAAGCGCTAAACATAAAAGTTTGATTTTTGAGTTTCAATTTTAAAAATGTTTTTTTTCAAGAATTCACGCCAATTAAAATATATATGGTTCTTTCAAATGTGACGTTTTTCAGAGAAATAGGTTGTTTAGACGATGAAAATAAGGATTTTGTGAAATAATGAGCTTTTTTGGCAGTTAGTAAAACAGATTTTCTAGGTGATAAGGGAATAATTTTTTAAAGCATGATTTTTAGGCGTTCATGGTACGCGGCGGGACTACCTTTGCCGCAGCCGCCTATGTGGTACGGGTGCGAAACTCGCGGCACTAGCATGTCATACAACCAGAGTTTTCTGCGTCTTTCAGGCGGGAACATGGAAAATTCGAACATGAGGACCAACGCGTCGATAAATAAATAGATTGGACGGACGCCTAAACACCGTGCATGTAGTTCGTTAAAATGCCGGTTATCCACAGTTTTCTGTTCCCTGGAATGGCCAAAAATGGCATTTCATCTACAGATTTTTCCCAAACGACGCATTTAAACCAAATACTGTTAATTGCTTCTAAAACAACTTTATTTTGACAAAAAGTCACAAAAGGTCCCTGACGGTCCCCTTAAATGGGCATGAACAGCGAAACATTTGGAAGACATCGCTGAACACATGTGTTCTTCGGTAGAAAAAAAGAGAATAATTTTAGACGGGCTCCCCAGACAGGACCACCCAGATGAATAATGAATGGGCCCATCTGCTCGTTGTAGATCACTGTTCGGTAAGGAACGACGCACTAACCCGATTAGCTTGTTTGTCTTCCTCAAAAGGAGACACACGAGACAGACAAGTGGATTTTACTCAAACCAAGGTTTTTGAAAATAATTTATTTATTATATTTTATTGGATTTTTACATTATTTTTACCCCAGCTCTTTGGATGTTGCCTCATTCCTCGATTTACAGCTTTGCCGAGCCGCTCTCCCACGTCGAGAAGGAACGGCTCTAGGACACCTGAAAAACTCTTTTTTTGATGGTTTCTCTTTTTGTGGATTAAGGAACCAGTTTCTGGCATTATTTTTATAGGGCCTTCGAAACCGAGTTAAGTTAAGTGAGCCGGATGGGATAAACAAGCTAAGCGACAGCTGGGGAAGAGGTTTCAGGGGCGGCCAATTCCTCCGCTGACCCCCGCTGTCATTGCAAACAGTGCGGAGTGTTTTGCCTTCCTGTTTGCTCAAAACAGGTTGTGAACATGGAATGACGAAAGGATTAGTGTTCTGACATTATAAGCCTATTTAAGGAGCTTCAGGAAAAAATTGATTCAATGACAAAAGAAAACTGTCAAAAAACCAACGTTTGCCAATTAGCGACAGATAAAGACATTTTGGATTTGGCTTCCTGTGGTGAAAAACTATCGTTACAAGAGAAAAATTGAAGTATTATACATTTTACATATTCAAATATTTTATGATTGTAAACAAATATAATTTATTCATTTACAAAACATTAAAGTTGGTTTGGCTCCGCTTACGGTTGATTTGTTTTCATTGTCAAAATGTAATTGAATTTCGTTTAAAAAATTCAGTTCAGGAAAGAAGGAAAAAAATCCCCAATCAGATAGTCCCACCAAATTTATAAATTCAGCTTTATTTGCTTTAAAACACGCAATTCCAGAAATTTCGATTTTTGAATTATATTTTTTAACGTTCGTAGCTTTTGCAAGATGGGATTTAAAAGACCTAAACACTTCTCAAACATCATTAAAAAAGTCATTTTTGTAAAAATCATAACTTTTTTAACGAAAACTTTTTGTTTTCATTTTATGAGCATTTTTGTAACAATGTGAATTACTTTTATAAACAGCGGCAACCGTCCAAGTCTAACAAAATATACCTTGAATTTATAATCTAAAACCGGAAACAATTTCGCAAAATTTTCCTTGTCTTATTCGATTAAGGGTTAGCTTTTTTAAATACTTTTTTTAAAATATTTAATCTCACGTATAACGAGTAGATTCGAAAGATATTGGAACAAAGTTTATTTTCTTAGAGGTGAAATTTTAGATCAACTAAAAAATGTTATGTGTATTTCAAACATACCTGTGAGTTTCTCCCACAGTCGTCTCCAGTCATTCAAAGCTCCAGTTTCAACAAGTTGTAGTTTGGTAGTACTCCAAGCTGCCGACACATCTTTCCAGAAAGTATCGTCAATAAATTCTCTTCTAGGTGGGGTTTCCGTTTGTGTCGCTTTTTGCAGAGCTCTCTAAAGAGTGATGAAATCAGTCTAAACATAGTTAGTTCTTACAAAATATTGAGCTTGGTTGTAAATCGGCGTTCCGAGATCTACAGAAGCAGATGGCAGCTGAACTTCTTGGCTTTTCCAACTGGGTTCAACAGGTCGGAGAGTTGGAAATTGTCTGGCGTTCACTTGAACCGGGTATTCTGTTACAAGTTTGATAAATGGAGAAGGAGTCGTAAATGTGAAGGTTATAGGTTCGTCGGTGGATCTGGCTAAAAACATACTTCAGAATATGAACTAATTAAAACTACCGTTAAAAATAGGAACGACACCTATTTTGACTTCTCCTTCTGCGACGGCGTGGACGGCAAGCAGGAGAATTGGAATTTGGAGCAGCGCCGACCGGCCGAGCAGCGCCTCCATCTGAACGCGAAACGCGATACGCTGAATTAGGCGCTTTCTTGCCCACAAAGACTGTCCAAACAGGCGCATGACCAACAAACAGAGTACTTCGGAAAGAGCTTCTGCGCTTTCAGGCGGATTAGCATTGGGAGGAAACAGATAGTTTCAGGATGATTTTGTCAATTGGGAAAAAGGAGAACATCTTTTACATTTACAACTGAATCTTGGTAAATGTTTATTCACAATTGTTTGTAGAACACTGGTCTGATTTCAAGAAAGTTTATCTGAATTGTCTTCAAAAAAAGTGCATTCATGTTTATCTAAATTGTTTTATTTTTTCAAGAAAATTGGTTTCTTTTAAATGTACTCACAATCAATTGGTTTGTTTAAGTATTCTAAAAATAGAATTTTTGGACTTGCTTTAAAAGTCGTAATTCAAAGTCTTTTGAAATACGACTTTTATTTTAAAAAAGCGATCAGAAACACACAAATAAAGGGAAAGAGTAAATTTATATTCTCGCAAAGAATTGGAGTGGTTTTATCATAATTGCCCATTTTTTTCACCAACTATGATGGTACACAATTATCGAATTTGTCACTTGTTCAAAGTATATTCAAGTTTTTTAAAAGTTTCTTTTTTCTTTTACAGTTTTTACGGCAAAAGCTACAAAAAAGATGTGAAAAATTTAATTTAACTGGTAGCTTTCACTTTTGGCAAAACATCTAGAAAACTTTTCAGTTTTTCATCAATTCAAATTTTCAACCAGCAGCTTTCTTAAAACACTGTCTCGGATAAACGAACTAACGCCGCTTGATTGAGTAAAATTTTGTCTATCATTTGAAATTATATTTGGTTAGAAGAAACTGGCTAATACAAGTTTTATAAGCCTGTTGAATTTTCAGCGCAACCCTGAATACGATTTTGATGTGCCTATCTTAAGAGTGAAAAGAACAATAGCAGAGGAAGGGTACCTTGGAAATTAGAAAACTGAAGGAGATAGTGAGAATGGACGCACGATGGCGAGTTAATGAAATCCGTAACAACAGTATGCGCCAGACGTCTGAATGATCGAGTGGTTTGTTTCCAATGGAACGAGGAGTGGCGACAGACTGGATGAGCAAGGACTATCTTTTTGGTGTCTTTGTTGTTCGCGGCTGAGCCGCTTGTTCGTTGTTGCTCCGCGACCACACTGTGCGAGCAAGCCTCCGCCGCGGTCACGGCTAACCTATGGGTTATTTATAGGCCACGGGTTCTAAAAGCGTAATCAGCTGCGAATTTAGAAAAATTCTTAGAAACAATAAAGGTCAACGTGTCAAATCGAGGTGGTAGAAACAGGAACGAACACCGCCAAATATTGACAAAAGAAATTCAAGCCCCGACTCATTTGCATATTTGCCTTCTGTCGCCAAGTCGGAACTTTGGGCGCAGAGAAAGGTGTCGAATTAGCATGGTAAATATAGGTGCACAATTTTGTGTGTGTGTGTGTGTATGTGTGTGTATGTGTATCGATATCATGGTTTTTGCTCAAAAGATGTCAAGCGTCATCAGTGAGATCCGACAATTTGTTAGGATAGGTTTCACACTCACACACACACGTTTCACACTCTCACACTCTCACACACCAACACACTCACACTCTCCAACACTCACACATTTGCACACTCACACACTCTCACACTCTCATCGTTTCATTTTCGTTCAGTATTCTGCCTCCGTTCACTCGATTTAACTGGTTTCGATGAAATCCCCTCACTTCAGTTGTTGTACGCGTTTTTGCGTAACCTGCTACCTCACGGATATTACGTGGTATCCGGTTGGCGACTGCGCACTCCCGATTGATCCCGCTATGGATCGACCATCGACAATTGCTGTTATTATAACTTTGACTTTACTACTACCAATTAGTAATGGTGATCCCATTCAAAATATATTCCGAGATATTGTTTTGAGTGTTCGGTCAGCAGGAGAACGGGTGAGTTTTTTTCCTTTCAGTGTCTTCTACAAATTTAATTTCAAGATATTAGCGTCACTACCGGTTTCTCAACCATTTTCGGTTATGTACCAAATGGATCCGAAAACGTCACTTGCGTTGAATTCCATAGGAGAGGTGAGTTTTCAAAAAAACTTTTCAACTTTTCAACTGTTCGACTAGTAAAACAGTTTACATGTTACGAAAGAAGAACATCGGCACCTTTAGAATTACGTTACAAACCTTTTCTCTCTTTAATGAGCAGGCAGAAACTGTACAGTCACTCATATTTATCTTCCATGAGCACTGTTTTCAACAATGACCGGTTGTGCTGGCTAATCGCTGCCGAGAACACCGGGTGGTCTAGGCGCCAACAACGGGACTGTAGTTTGACGTGAAATCAACAAATCGTCCTTTTCAAAAGGGCATTTTGTTTCACACCGATTAACTGAGTATCATTTTCACAACCTGCTGGAAAATTTGTTGGCGAAAACAGTATTTATTGATTGTCCTTCTGAAACATTTAGTTTGCCTCTTAGCGTTTGTCCAATGACACCAGATGCGTACTAAAAGTAGGTGTTTTAGCGACGATTTTATTATTGTGATATTCGGTATTTTGACATTTTGACACTCTTTCGTGTGTGTTTTAGGGCAAATAAAAACATATTAATGCATTTAAAGTAAATATCTTTGCTTTCAAATTTTGGGTATTTTTTCAGTTCGTGAACGTGTGCCCTGTTTCAACGGCTCTACCTTCTCTTGACGGGCTCTGGCTCATAACACATGTCAGTAAAATGCTACTCATGGGAGGAATCTCAGATATTGAGCAGGTAAGGAATACTTACAAATAAAAAAATAGTCCACAGCTTATAACACGGCTGTCGATTGGTGCCCCTGCTTTTATGCCGAAGACAGTTGGAGACTTCATGAGACAAGCCGATATGCCTCATTGTTTGCAAATTACAGGTAATTTGACTGAAAGTTTTATATTAACTTGACGATTAATTGAATTTATCAAATCACAAAGAAAAAAGTGTTAAAAAACTGAGAATTCGAAAAAAAGAAGGACAACAATTTTGTGTTACACTTTAATTTTAATTGAATGCGGTCGAAATTCCATTTTAACTGTTAAATAATAAAACTTATTGAACAAAATCTTTTTCATTTCCCCAGTAATCATAACAGCTTTTAAATGGTATTTATTGTTAAACCGCCTTTGTAAACCGCCTAAACAATTGCCGATCACTTTTCTGAAGCTGCAACATCAAAACAGACCCAAAAAGACTATTAAACTCGTTTATTGCTTTGTCGCACTTTATTTTTCTTGACAGGAACACATTTTTGCACCCCATCTTTGTCCTT
Organism: Oscheius sp. G VE-2021; assembly: GCA_022343465.1. Taxonomy (NCBI): domain Eukaryota; kingdom Metazoa; phylum Nematoda; class Chromadorea; order Rhabditida; family Rhabditidae; genus Oscheius; species Oscheius sp. G VE-2021. Next base: position 1,814,678 of record JAJQXH010000028.1, read on the forward strand.
GAATTGGGTTCGCTTGTCCTGAAATCTGAACCCGCACTTTTTATCATTTCAGTGCTTGCCGACCCCTGGCCAACGCCTTTTGAGTGGTCTTTCACGTCTTCTGCCGGGAGAAGGTCAATCGTAGGACAACTATCCTCTGAGGATGGGCGTCATCTCACTTTCGCATTTGGAGCTGATGTAGAATTAAGAACAACTCTTGTTTATGCCTCTCCAAATGATGATATCCTAGTACTTGCCGATTTGGACGCGGTGCCAAAGTGCTCCAATATCATGGTTCTTCGACGAAATCAGAGTTTGGAAGGAAGGTGACGTCACAAAACAATAAAATCGATAATTGAAATTTAGGTTGCTCCCTCAACTAGCTTCACAAGGAATGACTCCACCGTCAAACCCTCTTCTACCCATCCCGTGTCCATAATATTTTTTTTAATTTCAATAAAAATGTACTATCAATAAAAACGTATACAAACTACATATACAAAGTCATAGATCCTGTGCATTCACAGATTGGTGTATTCCCCACGTGGTGGCTAAGATAAGAAGGGGCAAAGTTTATAGATCGGAAAAATCGAAACATTTTCTTTTCGTTGCCATTTGGCTTAAGGTGTCTGAGGACGCGTTATTTTATCTTGTGCACTTTTATGATTCTGGGAAGTTTTGCAACTAAGCCGGATTTAGGCACTTTTGTCTAGGGTACTTGTATTCAGAAGCAAAATCTTTTGTCGATGATAAACTTTTATAAGAAATTGTTCAAGTCGTACTTGGCGGATGATTTACGTTAGACGGGTTGTAAACAGTTTTGAACCTTCTTTTACTGTTTTATTAATTCTAGCTTGTTTTGTTAACAAGTGAAAGTTTTTCTCTTCCCAATATCGAAGAAACAATGGGTTCATAGTTGTGATAATCCTTTTTTTCCTTCAATTTTGACAGGTTTTTCTTATTTTTTGCGAAACAAAAGTAAGTCGGAATGAAAATTGTAATTGGTCATTTGAAAAGTCATTTTTTGATAAATGAAAAACTATTCTAGAGCAAAATGTTGTTTTTTCTGGAGTTTCTACTAAATAATTTTGATTTTTAAAAAAAATTATCAAAAGATTTAGATGCGTAAATTGACCTTATCTACTTTGATTGCAATTGTTTTCATGTAACCTTCTTCCCTTGTTGCTTATCGCAATATCGAAACATTCCAATTTTTCATATGTCGCCGCCGTCTGGTAGAAGATGTCTGCGAACCCTTTCAGCTCTATTCATTGACACAGCACAATTTGTTCAATTTTTGTTGATATAATTTTTCTGAGTTTTATTACTGGAATATATTTACTGATAGAAATCATGTCTTTTTCATTGCCCTGCAGAATTGTTTAGTCCATGGCTGATTCATCCGGAAAAAGCTATGTTGTGCGTAGGTGTTTTGTTTAAAATTCAGCATTCATCAGCACTTCGGTGTATAAAAGAATCGCTTTCTCTCATTGTACATTCATTTCGATGATTTAGGTTTCTTTCAATTCTTTAACCCGTGCTCATTTGATATTACCATTTTAAAGTTGTCCATAAGCTCATTCTCGTCGCGTTAAGCTTTTTTTCTTGATTTTTGCTGAAACATAAAGTACAAAATTGTTTTTCTAACTACTCGATTTCACACACGTTTTCTAGAACCATGTATCAAAAAGCAAAACATTCGCAGTCAGCAGGATTCGAACCTACGCGGGCAGAGCCCAATTGATTTCGAGTCAATCTCCTTAACCACTCGGACATGACTGCACGCTGTTTGGCGGCGGCGGACTCGCTTTTAAAACTCGCCGCGGCACATGCGGCATTCGGGCAGCCTTGGTTTGCGAACTAACCGTGAAAACGAGATCTTTGCTTTCATTTGAAAATTAAATTCAAATTGTATTGTCTACTACTGCTGCTGCTGAAATGTGCAAAAAAAAAGATTTATCTTCAAATTTCAATGGAAGTAATGATTTTCTCAGGATCACTTCACTTCAAAGTCCAATAAAACATTCAATGTAGAGAAATTTTAAAGAATTCTATAGTGTCTTAGATAAATTTTGGTATTCCGCCACTCTTAAACTTTAGAAAATGTTAATCGCACGAAAAAGTTCAGGGTCAATTGCAATCTATAAAAGTGAACTAAGCCAGTCTCTTGGGCGGTCAGGAATATTTCTGTCTGTTTCACTTCGTATTTGATAAGGAGATGGTGGCCGCCGCCTACTACAGCCATGCCCTTACGGCGGCAATTTCAATTTTACTTACTTCTGGTATTTGGCTAGCTGTAAGCTTTGAAATTTTTAAAACCAACTTATACTTAATTTTTAGGTTTACCTCACAAGTAATAGAGACAGCCAAGTGACTTACAACACTTACAACAATGGAGCTTCGAATTGTACCTCGAATCAGTATGAATACGTCACTTATAATATCAACCAAGGTGGAGCTAATAGCAGTAACACCTGTAGCCAACCAGCTGGAGCTAAATGTACTGATACTTGCGAGTGAGTTCAAACTACAATGTTGAATACATTGATTTTGAGGTTCGTTATTTGTGAATCAATTCCTGCTGGCCTTCAATTTGACCCTAAATACAAGGTTTTTAACAAGACGACGGATTGCTGGATGAGATTGATGGGTAGGTCACTCTTTGCCATTTGCATAGATTTAACCGATTAACTTTTCTATCATTTTGTTTTTCAAAAGCGGCTAATTTTACATCTTTTTTCTTAGCTAATCTTTTCGAATCGAAGCATGATACGTCACTTAGAGAGAAAAACAATAGCAGTTATGTTGCCCCTTTTTGACAAGTCATTTAGAAATTCCTTTTTATGAACTTTTTTTTATATAAAAAATACGATTGATGATTTTTCGATAACATTGATTTCTTATTAGAAACAAACAATCGTTGATACTGCATTGCTACAAAATTTTAAAAAGGCTGAAAAAGAAGAAACAGTGAATTTCGATGTAGTGGGTGAACCAGTTTATTGCCACCCGTAGTTCACAACCCTGGTTTGAAAGACGAGGAAACGCAAGGGATTATTTTGATAACGTCCAGGACGCGCCGTTTTAATCGGACAATGACGATTTATCTTTCGCTACTGTGCGCTCAGCAAGGGACGTTACATATTTAAAACTTTTAAACGGCTTGAAACTGAGATGATGAATAATGGGTCGAAAAAAAGGATTTCCAACAGAACCAAATCGTTTGAAATTTGAAATTGCCTGTTGGAAATTGCACTTTCCAAGTTATTTTCATAATTTGCTTTCGCTAAGAAAAGAAATCCACCTAATAAAGCTCAATGTGATGTCGCTGCAGTGTTGATCTTATTGCAGCGGCACTGACATCACAGCATGTCCGTTGTGGTCTAGTGGTTAGGATTTATGGCTCTCACCCATAAGTCCCGGGTTCGATTCCCGGCAACGGAATTACTTTTTGCTTAACGACGTTCATAGAGACTAGATCCCCTTTTCACAATTGCCAGCATTTCAGATAAATATAACTTTCACAAACGCAACCAATGACTTGAAAATGTGATAAAACTTTGATATAATAAAATACAAATTGTTTGATATAATGTGGTCTATGTTCTCTACAAAAAACCCTTCCGTTGTTCGCACAAATTAGAAGATACTGCGATTTTTATCACCCCCAGTTTTATCTCTTCATAATCTGTCTTTTCTAATCCGCTGCGTCTGCCGATGATTAAGGATTATCACAATGTTATTCCATGCTACGTTTAAGACAACGTAAAAGATTGTAGATTTATGACTAGACCACATTCATCTGAACAACAACCAACAAAAAGTATCATAAAAGTAAACACAGAAAGACAAAACAGAGTTATTCAACTGAGCTTTTTTCAGCTGAGGCTAAAGAAGAAATTCTCCTTGGAAGCTACTACTGGAACCTTCTGGTTGTTGACACTGGTGATAACTACACAGTAGATACCACAAACACAAGTGGAGATGTGAGAAAAACAACAAACTTTGTTTTATTATAGAAGTGTTTAGGGAAAACTCATCTACGACACTCTTCTCTCCACGGCTCTTAGTGGAATTGGCATCAGAATTGCTCAGACCTACCAGCCTGGAGGTTTTTTGAATTTAGGATTTTACTATTTTTGAATTCAGGCTATGTCGAGACAACAAACTTGGAGTTGAACAGCAACGGTAAAATTAAAGTGAGGTCCTTGGATTTCACTCAATGGTACCCTGGAGGCATTCTGCATACGAAGACTTGGAGTGTTGACAAAAAGCACTTCTACGTTGGGTCAGCAAACTTCGACTGGAGGTCCCTGACTCAAGTAAGTTACAGCTCTTATAGACAAACTAAAAATGAGTACGCGAAAATTTGCCCCCGTGGTCAATCCAATAGACCATTTGTTTTCGTAGTACACCTGTTGAGTTACGGCAATGGGGTCGTAAATTGGCGTGCCCTACGCTTACATTGAGTTACCGGGTACGTTTGTAGGCAAATGAGGCGAATAAATGGAGTGAAAGACCAAATTTCGAGTTTTAGTAAAATATCTGGGGTGTACGTACAAAAAAGTAGGGGCTTGGGTTAAAGAAAAAAAAATGTTTTTTTTGTGTTGTTTTTGTTGTTGATGAAAAGTCGTTTTGAATCTAACCTAAACCGACTTTACCTATTTTTTGCGGGTTTATCCTTTGAACATCAAAGTATGATTCAAAAAACTTTTTTACAAAAACTCCAGCGACATTACATTGTTAATGTCTCCGGGTTAGTAGTATTTTATATATTTTGCTTTTGTTAGTGCTTTTTTAACGTTTCGAGTCCTTTATTTGTGTACCTATGGAAAAAATTACCTAAGATGACTCACAATTAAATTTTTTTGTGTGACAACCCAAAAAAGTATTTAGTTTTGATCAAAACTTTTTTTGTTTTTTGACACTTAGTAGCTTTTGTAATTATCAGTTAAACCAACAAAAACTGTTTTAATGCAGTTTTTTTAATAATAGATTTTTTTGTCGTGGCTTGCATGATAAAAATCTGTTTTCGATACAACGATCGATTATGAAATGCAATTGTGAATTTTAAAAGTTTAATTGTGTTATCAAAGTCATCAATTTGTTATCATTGTGTTGGAGTCGCCCATTGATCTGAAGTTTGTGATTTTAGGATTTGTGTTTTTTTTTAAATAAAAAAGAGTGACAATTCTACCTGAAATAATAATAAAAGCGTATTTGAATAATTCCTGTTGAAAGAGGCCAGCCTGTTCAGCCATGAACATAAATGAATTAATCAGATAAAACAGTGGAAGCAATGACTGAACTATTAAAGTCTGAAAAATAAATTGTAAATTTAGAAAAATCGCTGACTTTTAGAAGTTGTCTATGCATTTTTCTGGAGTTTTCTGAAAAAGCGCTTTTGCTTAGTTTCCGAAGGATAGCCGTAGCGATAAAAATAAGAATTATGTAGACAGGAAACGGAGGAATAAGGGTATTTATTGAAAAGACAATTTCCTTCCATTCAAATAAATTCGACAATCCACCGACTTCTTTCCCTGTTAAGTCTATCTCTGGATGAGCTTTGATTAGTTTTTCCCGCACGACCGAAGGGGGAACCGCCGTTATATTGGAAATGGTCGATAGAATTTGCAGACGGTTTTGAAATTAGCAAGTTAAAGTACCAATTGAGAAAACGGCAGAAGGTAGACCAGAAGGATCACACAGATGAGCGTTTTCTGCGTGGGTATTCTGTTTTGGAGAGCAAGCCATGGGAAAACGAAAGAAAAAAACACACTCCAGAAAATATGAACGAAAGAATGTATCAAGATACCGTAACTTTAAAAAAAAGTAGTTTTCGCTGTTGAGGTTTAGGTTACCTTTCCATACACACTTTTGTCCAAAAATCTTGCAAGGACCCATGAACACCATAGCAAGACCAGTTTCAATCGGAATCAGGCTTAAACAATTAAAGTATCTTTCAAAAACTCCACTTATGTTTTCAATGTTTCTCAGGACCAAATTTAACAATAAGACGTTTTTATATTAAAAATCATATCTCATTTAGCTCGATGTTTTTTTAGATCGTCGTCTTTGTTATTCTCGAAACACTGTTATAGATTTCCAATCGATTTAGTCAATTGTGCTTGAATATTCCCAAAATTTAGTAATTGCAAAAAGAACATTATATTTTATTATTTAGGTTATTTTTGGTGCTCACTGAGATTTCTTGAAATAAAAGTGAACCCTATCAAAAATAAGAGAAAGGATTAAAAACAGGATGAGGAATAATGTTTTTCCCTGGCAGATTATAATGTTGTTTTCGGAAGACCATACTTAGTTTCTAAACCCATTGTTTGACCCAGCTTGAAAAGAATGATATGGTTTCCAAATACTTTGGAAAATATAATTTTCAAAAATACGAAGAATAATGAGTTTTTGAAAATTATCAAAAACATTGATCAAGCAAAGCGAAAACTTGTCCCTTGAAATCAAAAAATCATATTCAACGTCTACCAGAAATCTTGAGAAACATCAAACGCAAAAAAGCAGACGCAATCGATAATTGCTAAGTTCAACAGTAAAATCTTATAAACTTGGATAGAATCAGGCGAACAAGTGATAATCAAGTAGATTAAAAGAACATTGGCCAGAATGCCGACAGTATTCGTTATATAACTGTATACAGAACATAGTATTTCAATGGACTCCATTTTATGTGAGTCGAGGAAGGAATTTGTACCCCGCAAACTCCATTAATTCATTATTGCAAAGTAAATGGGATTGTGTGGTTTGCGTCAAGATATATCCATGGGGTAGTGTAATACAAATAACTTCTGTAATTGAAAATAAAAGTTACAAACTAAATTGAAAGATCAATTGCATATTCAGTTTTTTCATTAAAAACACAATTTGGAAAGAGTTTTGGAATGTCTTTAATCTTACGAGAGTATAACGGTTTGACCCCATTGGTAGGGCACATTCACATGCAACTCTGCTAACCCCAATTCTAATACTAAATTAGAAACTAGTAGGCTCAGTTTATCGGGTTATCGCGGGTGTGTTCGGGAGGACAATTCTATTTGATCCTAATATTAACCGAAAACTCGTTTTTATACAAAAATGTTCCGTTTGAGAAAGGCAAGCCCAAATGTTCTCAATAGTCATTATACTGCATTTTGAGACTTTTGAAACAATTTCGATTTTTGTTTCGTTTTACGGTAAAAACGTACAAAAAAGCTGCATTTTTGACATATATCATACGCGCAAAAAGGACTATTTATTATAAATAAATTTGAATCATTCGAAACACTTTGAAAATCTTGCAAAAACATCTTGCAAAAACCAAAACCAAACAAAAAAACACAATGCAAAAAAAAACAGAAAAACCTGTTATGGATATTAGGAACCACATTTCAAATACTAAGTACAGTGCGATTAATGCCTAGATTTCATTTACAGGAAACTGAAAAATACCTCTTTTACTTCTTTTGGATCAAAATTAATCGATTAAGGAGCGCTTGAAAGCTTGGGAAAATTGTCATCTGATCAGCTTTGCGTCTCCGATTCCCACACTCTTTCGCCCACCTTAGCCTGGTTTACGGTAAATGCATGAAAAACGCCCATTTTACAGTAAAAATCATATCAAGAGGTATATTTCAGAATCGTGGGAATCACATTTATTCTATTAAAAAATTGTAAGAGACTTTGAAAAATCTATTTTAGGAGGTCCTTCTCTTTTATTGGTTATTTTTATTTGTAAAAAATTCCCCATTTGTGATTATATAAAATTTCGTATCATGTTTTAGGTGAAGGAACTTGGTCTTGCCGCTTTTAACTGCCCCTGTCTTGCTGAAGACGTCAGCCGAATCCTTGAAGTTTATTGGGCCATGGGTGCCCCTGGAGCCAAAATACCCCAACAGTGGCCATCAAACTACACAGCTTTGGCAAATCAACAAACCCCCACCACAGTTCCTCAACCCCAAGGCAACCCCTCCGCTTACTTTTCTGTAAGCCCTTTGTTGCTTCAGCTACTAAAGGTTTTCTTCAGGTCTCTCCCCCTGGATTCCAATCTTGCGGAAGGGAGGATGATCTCACAGCTATGATCAAGGTCTTAGGCGCCGCCCAGGTCAGATCATCCCAAAATACCCAGAACACGTTGTTTTCAGAAGTATGTCAATCTAGCTGTAATGGACTACGCCCCCTCGACCCTCTACAGCGGAAACAACAACTTGTATGTCCCCGGAAATTTAAAGTCAAAACATGTTTTAGCTATTTTCCCGATCTCGATGACGCAATCAAGAGAGCCGCTTTTGACAGAAAAGTCAAGGCACGCAGGATTTCAGAAATCCGGTTAAAGAGGATTTTCAGATCCAATTTTTGATGTCTTACTGGCCGCACACTAAGAGCAGCGCATTTTCTTACATGTATTCATTGATGGATCTTAGTGACAAGCTGCCCTGTGTTTACACAAGTTCGTGCCAGAACTTTACAATCAATCAATAACGTGTTTCAGACAACACCTGCGTTAAGAAGGGATCGATTGAAGTGAGGATCGTGGAAGTTCCGCCAATGCAGTATGGCCAGATTCCATTTGCCAGAGTTTACCACAACAAATACATGGTTTCTGAGAAGACTGCCTATGTTGGTATGATCAGAAATTTTAATTTGGTCTAAAAACTAGTTTTTCAGGAACTTCCAACTGGTCTGCTGATTATTGGCTCTACACTGCAGGAATTGGAGTAGCTGTGAGCAGCGATGACACAACTCAGAAGAACGCTTTGGTTGAAGACTTCAATAGCATCTTCCTCAGGGATTGGAATTCAAACTACACCCTTCCACTGTCAACTTGGGATAGAGATGGGAATAGGGTTGGCAAGTGAATCAACACCATTGATTTTGAATATTGATTTATTACGTTGTTTTTTTAACAGATAAAGTTTGATTACTCAATATGTGATTATGCGGGAAGCGGGAAAGAGTACAACAATATGAACAAAATGTTCAATAGAATTTTTTCGTGGGCGTGGTATGCAGGCGTTACAGAGGGCCTGCTAAACGGCGGGCAAAATTTGGGCTGCAGAACTTGTCGTTTTCAGGCTTATATCAATTTTTCCGGTATGAACAACACTACCTCGACCCTTTACAGCGGAAACAACAACTTGAAGGACCCCGGAAAATTAGAATCAAAAGATGTTTCATCTATTTTTCCATTCTCGATAACATAATAAAAAAAGCACTTTTGAGAAAGGAGCTAAGGTATACAGGACATCTAAGATCGGATAAAAATGTGATTTTCATATTGAATTTTTTGATGTTTCACTGGTCCTATATTGCAAGCAGCTCATAATCCTATGTGTACTCATAGATAGATCTCAGTGATTAGTTGCCCTGTGTTTACATAAGTTCGTGCCAAAACTTTATAATCAATCAATCACGTATTTCAGCAAACTCCTGCGTAAAGAAAGGATCGATTGAAGTGAGAATCATTGAAGTGTCACAAATGCAGTTTTTGGGTATCGCAGCTGCTCATAAAAACGTTATAATAAATGCTTTATTTAAAAATAGTTTTGCTTCATTATTTGTTTTATGCAACAGATGAACCTTAACTGGTCATACCTTTGAAAATGGAATGTAACAGGGATCTTGAAAATTTTGAAAAAGACAATTTTGAAAGCTAGCCTGTGTCTTGTTTACGGAGGCTTTTAGTTTAAAAAGCAGGCAAATTTGCGTGGTTTCCTTTGAAACAGGTAGTTTTTTTTACAAAATAATGTTGTCTGCTTTTTTGCATTGTTGAATGTGCCAGTTTTGAATGTTGGGTTGCGCGTGAGCTCAGTTTACGATACGAAACAGCAGTGACCTCTCTGTGACCTTATCTTTTTTTTTAAAAATAAAACCCAATTTTGATTTAGATTTCAATAATTGTGTCCAACATCAGAAATCGGGTTTAAAAGATTACATGTACTGTATTTTCGTACATGAAGGAACATTCGCAAACGATACCTAATCCCTTCCCTCAATTCCCAAAGTAACACGATTGAAATGGTATTTAATTGAAAACAACGGAAATTCTTGGGCTGATTTTCCTGTTAGTTCTGATTTGTTTCTACCTTCAGGATTTCAGTTTGGTGCCTCAAAATGGGACACAGACCTTCACGGGTTCCTACAGAAGAGCCTTCTGAGGATCCTGAAGAATCCACCGTCGATTTGGGCTATGTCTACTCAATTGATTGTACCCGCTGTGATGCTTTTTGGTCGTCTTGTTGGTGTGAGTTTTGACTGAACTTTGACTTCAGGAAATTAAATAAAAACGTGCGGATTTCATGTTCTTGAAACTGAAACAAGGCTTCTGAAGCCCCTATTTGCTTTCTACTTCACACTTTCTTTCAATTTCTGTTTCAATTCCGTTTCGTTCAGTTTAATCTTTTTCAATTCTACCATAAGGAAGTTTTCGTGTTTTAGGCTTGATCATACATAAAAATCTACGCACGAACATTGGTCAAAATCGTATATGAAAAACAAAATGGTCTTTCACGAATCGAGAATGTTTGATTTGAAGTTCATTTTAAATAGGGCAAACAAGATGTTTCTTATCTAAAAGATTTTAACGCTTTCTTCAGGTTGTGTCAAAATTATTTTTAAAAAGTCAGGTTTAATGCATTTTTCTTTTGCAAACTTTTTGAAATTCCTTTCCAGTTATATCACCATTTGCCTTTTTTTATATTTTAGATTTTGTTTGTAGGCAGTACATTGCGAGTTTGCCACATAATTCCATTTTTAATGATGATTTCTTCTCAAATTTGATTTACGCTTCTCTGAGATTGTTCCACTGTTTTACTGTAGTATTTTTTCAACTGTGTTTAATAATATATTTTTTTATCTTAAACTTTTTTCTCGCTTTCAAGCCAAAGAATTTCAAAATTTTAAACTTTTTGAATTTGAACACATCATTCCGCTGTTTTCAATTTTTTAATGTTTGCCATTACATTGGGATTTTACCACAGCATTCCACTATTTGAAAACTAATACTCCTTCTCCATTTGAGTTGCGCTTTTGCCAAATCAATCCAATTGCATGCTGGTAATTTTCAATAATTTTTAACAGTTTAGTCTCTACTACACGTTTTTTAAACTATTATTTAATCGAATCATTTTACTGCACAATGGAAGAATTTGAATATTTGATAATTCTTAACTTGTTAAAAAAAATTTTCGTTAAAGTTAAAATTTTTTTTCGTTAATGTTAAAAAATAAACCCTAATTTCCGGGTATTGCATTTTGCCTCACTGAATTTTGTATTTCAACTTGATTGTTTTCCTAGCAATTAAAATGACAAAATTGTTTGTTTTTGAATCTCAAATTCCTGAGTAAACTAGTGTGATTCATTCCATTACTTTAAAACAAATTTCACAATCACTTAGACCAAAAACATTTCCAATTTCACATTCACAAAATATTCGTGTGGTTGCGTGACTTCTGAGATCAAAATCTGGCTAAGATTGGTTTCAGAAATAGTTTCATGTTTACAACAAGTGGCAGCACGTGATTTAGACAGCGATCTTCCTTCCAGCGGAAGCAATCTCTTTACATGTTTTGTATCCGATGTTTCATATGAAATGCAATTTGTGATAGTTGTTTTTTAGTTTCCGTGTTTTGGCAGATCCAGATTAATGTGGATTGGGGTGTGCGTATGAGCATGCAACATGTGCTACTTATGCAAAGAGGAAGTGGATTATAATTAATAAATAAAAAGGATTAAAATGGCCAACTTTGTGTAAAATGGCAAGCACTTTTGCTTAGAAACTTTTCCATCCAGGTTCGAATCCACCCTTTCAAAATTCATTAGATAAATACTTCTACAGACATGTTTTCGCTTTTCTGGAAAATTTGTCCTTGATAAAATCAAAATAGTTAAGAGAGAAATTCTGAGATAATCGAGTCCTTTGGACATTCAAAATTTTAGGTTTCCGATTTTGCTTTAAACGTGAAATATGTTGTATATAGACCCAAATAGTAGACCAATAAGCAATGTGGGTCGTCTGGATCACTTACCTTAAAACCTTAGCTACCTTAACCCTTAACACATATCTCGGTTTAACGTCACTGAAACCCCTAACAGTTATACTTTCTATTGATCCTCACATCATAAATAACATTTTTATAATACATAGCAAGAACGATTTTCCTATCTGGAAAAAAGTTACGATGGTTTTTATCTCCAAAAATCCAAAAAACATGAATAAAATGCCCTAACTTTTGACAGAGGCAAAAGAATTCAGCCGGACTGCACTTATTCGATTGCCCATGTTTTTCTACGTATAATATATTTTTTCCAGATTTTTAAAATAAATGGTTTTTGAGAAAATAATTTATTTGTAAAATTAGCGCGCGGCACAGATCGATATTTGTTGAGATATATGCCTGTCAAGTTTCAGGATTTTATTTTCATCAAACACCATTAGCACCATTGAATTCCCTGTATAATTTCGCGTCGATTCACCTTTTTTAGCTTTGAAAAATCTTTCCTTTAACGCCCTCGATGCGCTTTGGAGTAAAATGCGGCGCCGAACTACGCTTGGGGGCGTGGCCTATTCCGCACCGCCGCGACGGCGCGATCAACGAATTACAACGAGGTTGTTGTCTTTCACTGATGTGCGCCTCAGAGAAAAGATTTTTCAAAGCTAAAATAGGTGAATCGACGCGAAATTATACAAGGAATTCAATGGTGCTAATGGTGTTTGATGAAAATATAATCCTGAAACTTGACAGGCATATATCTCAACAAATATCGATTTTTTCGTCCAAAAAGGCGAAAACATACACAAATCTAGAGTATTTATATCAAATGAACGTCCAAAATATTGCAATCATATATATTTCAAGTTGTCAAGCTAAACATAGCCTGTTAAGAGCGTTTAAATGGTTCTCTGTTGCAATTCCACGAATCTGTGCCGCGCGCTAATTTTACAAATAAATTGTTTTCTCAAAAACCATTTATTTTAAAAATCTGGAAAAAATATATTATACGTAGAAAAACATGGGCAATCGAATAAGTGCAGTCCGGCTGAATTCTTTTGCCTCTGTCAAAAGTTAGGGCATTTTATTCATGTTTTTTTTTGGATTTTTGGAGATAAAAACCATCGTAACTTTTTTCCAGATAGGAAAATCGTTCTTGCTATGTATTATAAAAATGTTATTTATGATGTGAGGATCAATAAAAAGTATAACTGTTAGGGGTTTCAGTGACGTTAAACCGAGATATGTAAGGTAAGTGATCCAGACGACCCACATTGCCTATTGATCTACTATTTGGGTCTATATACAACATATTTCACGTTTAAAGCAAAATCGGAAACCGAAAATTTTGAATGTCCAAAGGACTCGATTATCTCAGAATTTCTCTCTTAACTAGGTATCGAAAAAACTCGAATGTCTCAGAAATCCTCTCTTAAGCTAAAATATTTAAAGGACTTTCTCAGACCACGTTATGAAACTTGGTCAAAACAGTCTGGGAAAACTGAAAAATGAGCAAATAACCCAGAGATTGACAATAATTCGATAGTTCATTGCTTAAGGTCGCTAAAGTGCCCTTAAGGCCTAAAGTCGATAACTCGGTTGATCCTTAACCAAAAATAGTTTGGAAGTAAAACTTTCAAAATTCAACCGCGCTTTCAGAAAAAAAGTTGTTCAAGTTCGCTGATTGTAAGATTCAAGACCCGCATTTTATAGTTTTGCTACTTTTTAAAAAGGGTTTCTTTAAAAAAAGGAAAAGTTTGTCCCCACAGATTTTGCATTAAAAGAAGAAAATCCACATTATTTTCGTTTTGAAAAACATGGATCTCCAAAAATAGTAATTAAAAACCATTGTGTTTCACCTGTAATTACCCGATGTCATAGTGAAAAGCAATGCCATCTGGCTAGACACACAACTGTAACTTAAATGAAATAATTTTAAAAAATTGTTTGCTAATCATGCATGTTTTAGAGGTTATTTTATTTATTTTTTTTATTTTTAGAAGCCTTTTTATTTATTTTTTTTAATATTTTGAAGCATTTTGACCAACATTGGGTTAAGTTACTCAATTATGTTTTCCTCAAAAATACTGTAACATCCTTGTTTAGCAATTCTTTTTTTTAAAATCTACATTGATCTGATTTTCTTTCTATTTACGTCATAAAGTATGTGGGGGTGTACCTGTAGCCAATTACCCCGTATTCATGTCCTCACCTCCCCCTACCTCATTCAACAATTAGCCTTGCATTCGCCTTTCATACTTATCCTTCTTTGAACTTACTCAGCCACCCGTGATATTGTTCATTCGGCTTATTACAGTTTATCGGAAGTTCGTAACATATCCCTTTTAATCCTGGTACTTTGCTTACACCTCGTAGAAATCGCGTGACTAGCCCTTGTTTTGAGAGCATCCTAAGATGACTAAGCATGCGACACGACGGAAATAACACATAATTGGTTTAGCATTCCTAAGAAAATGTTACGTGATTAATAGACATTAAGGAGAAAAGGGGGTCCCTTTGAAGTTGTGCAAAATGTCAAAGATTGAACAAAACCAGTCTTTTGCATAACATGTACTTTGTAGTTTTGTCACTGTCTCTGTCTTTGCCTTTGTCTTTTTCTCTGTCGCTCTCTATCGCTGTCTGTCTGTCTTTGGAATTGTCTATTTTCCTCTCTGTCAACCAGTGAATCAGAATTTCAATTTTATCTATTTCAATTGTTTGAAAAGTTAAAGTTATCTTCATTCCAAAATAAAACAATACACACCAATGTTGCTGACTGAATTTTGTCATAAACAGTTTTTTAACTTCCTCAATTGAATGTTCATCATGAATTTTGTTTTCATTCACCAATCAGCTTTCTCATTGTTTCACGAATTCACACAAGGGTGGGTAAGCGATTAAAGGAAACAAAGAAGCTTATGTTCATCAAATGTTACAGAAATGTTTGAAAATGTCGCATATGCTAGATTGTGCCATTAAAACAGTCGTGCCATTTTAAAACCTTTTTTCTAATCTAAAACACTCAAGTCTATTAAAGTTTGTTATTATAGTACATCAATATGTTGTACAGCACAAAACACAGTAAATGATCTATGCTCACTTGTTTATAAAATTTTATTAGTTTAAAAAATCGTTTTTCAAACGAATTTTTATTTTGTAAAGTTACTAAATTAAAATTATATAAATTTTTGGGAAAAAATATGTTGAAACAGGGGTGTTTCCTGAATTCCATAAGTTTTTAAGCATTTCTTAAAAAATTAAAAAGTCAAAGATGTTTAAAATTTTTTTAAATAATTAAAACAAGTTTTAGGGCACTGGTTGAACAACAAACAAAACCAAACGCAGAATTTTTTTATTGTGAGGTGTCGTTAGAATTTCTTAATTTCAATAATTTTAGCATTTATTTGAAGCGTTCAAGTTTCGTAATTTTCTACTTGAACTTTCAAATTGTAAAACGCACTTTATTTTAACCATCCACCTACTGTGCCATTTGCGACGCTTTTTGCGTCGTCTCAGCCAGGGCTTGTTTTTCCCGCGCCTCCGATTATTTAGCGTGCGACAAGCCGAATCACACGGACGGAATCTGTGACGAAAACGAGGATAATCTGGGGCGGATTATTAGAGGCCCCTATAAAGAGAAGCCTCCTGCTTTCTAACTGACACAGACTCTCCGCCGCCCGCCGCCGCAACCGAGAAAAAATGCCATCCGACACGAGAACCGCACCCATTATCAGTGAGTCTACAGTAACATTGGTTTTGCAAGACAGATAATTCTTTTATACGTTTTAGTGAGTGGTTTATACACTAATTATTCAAATAATCAAAAATACTTTAGATTAAAATGGTATTTGTTAAAAATGTTTTTTAAGGAATTTTATTGAGTGGTGTTTGCTTCTAAAGTGTTATGATATATAAAAGTAACTCTACATTGCTTTCCCCAATAAAGTATTAAACGATTTTTAAGAGAAAGTCGTAAAAACAAGATTTTTAGCATTCTAATTTTTTCAGTTTTGAACAATTTTTAATAATTTGCTTAATTTTAAGTGAACTATTCAATTTAACATGCCAATAATGAAGGTTTACTTTGAAATTTTAAATTACACGGTTTAAAAAAGAGTTGCACGGTTTGTTGAAATGTGCTTACATATGAAGTTTGTAGTTTTTTGTGGTTTGTTTGTTTAAAAAAATCTCGTTTTCGTATGAACAAACTTTGATTTGGTACTTTCAATGGTAAAATTAAATGCATCTTTTGACTTCAATTGGTGTTTGCTCTTGGAAAAAAACGATTAACCTCAAAATTAGGGGGTTCCTCCATAATTGTTTGCTGGGATTGCCTTGATTCATTTTTCAAACAATTTTGTCTTTATCTTGTTCTCGCTTTCTCGATCTTACAAATTATAAAAAAAACTTTTTTCAAAACAACTCATGTCGTCATATTTAGCTGATCATCCGAAAAGGTCGAGTGCGTTCCATTTAAAGCAAGAACATCGTGCGAAGTAGTAATGTCTTAAACGAAAACATACTTTCAAATTTTTCCAGGCCAAACTATTTGTCAAATCCCCAAAGCCCTTCAGGTCAATCGGCTAAAGGTTCACTCTGCTTAATCCCCATTTTCAATTATAAAGTCGGCATTTGGTAATTAAGCTTGATGACGAAAGCATGTTTTGGTACCTAAATATAATGATCTTTAAGGTTGTTTGTACCAAAATGACCTTTTTTAAAGTTGTTTTCTAATATTCTTTATGCCGCAGACCCGCAGGTTTTAGAAAAGTCTCCTTAAACGGCAAGCCCGCCAAAAAACCTTAAATTTTTATGAGATGGACTAAAAAAGCAGGTCATGCTGAATACTCCAGAATTCTATTAAGGCAGCATGGCATAATGATATCATTCATTTGAAAAGTTCTAGGAATACCAGATTTTAAATTTTGATTTGATAATTCGAATAGGAAATGAAATGTCCCTAGGAGTCATTAAGACGATGTCCTAATCACTTGTTTTCGATAAGCGGATGTAGCCACGTGGGTGGGGAAGACTTGACTCATCCATCCATCTTTCTTGATAGCTTTCCTTCATAAATAACATGTTTGGTGCCACCTAATCGCTTGGACCATTATGAAAATGAGGGTTTAGTAGTAGTGGCTGGTACGAAAAATTGACATCGGCGATGAAATGTGTTTAGGGAAGAATTAAATCAGAAAAATCATTTTGCAGCTAAGTTTCAAAAAACTACAGCAGGGTTCTTTAATGAATTTTTTTTTAATTTTTTAGATTTCAAAAGAAAAAAAACATCCTCAATTTTTTTAAAAACTGGTCTATAGAATTATTCAAGTTCAAAAACGAATTGTTTATCAAAAATTAAATTTTTTTAAATTTTTAATTTCTTTTTCATAGTACAAAAAAAACTTAACTAAGCATTATATTTTTTACAATTTTACATAAAATCAAAAATTAAATTTAAAAAAAGCTTGAGTAGTAGATTCAAAAATGTTGGAAAATTCAAAAAATGTGCAAAAGTTGTCGTATGGACCATTTTAAGATCACGCTTAGCAAAATACCAAATTGACCTTTAAAACATTTTTGTTAAAAGACGAAATTGGAAACCTATCGGTTGTCAGTTTAATATTTATCTTTTTAGGGAGCTTATAACTTAGCTTCATTTAAATAAAACCCTCAATTTATTTATATGACCGAATTTTGTTCATACTAGAAAACCAAATTGTCTGATTACGGTAACCGTCCATTGGGATCACCCATTCAATTTACTGGGAAGTGCACCTATTCGCCAAAGAGGTAGCGACCACCGCGTGACGGATTTCCCTTCAATTTCCGTAGACCCGACGCGCGCTGATGATCTCACGGTGCTTCCAAAGCCCATCAGATCCATTCATCCATTCTGTGTAAGTCTTCTGGCTGAGTCTCCTGGCTTAGCTTCGATGAGTAATCCAAACTCTGACGCAGTTTTTGGTAAATCTCCCGAACGCATCGCCTGATAGACACGTTTCCTGCGCATTTCCGGAACATCAAACACAGCTCAAGCTCTATAAATCTAAATTACCGGGTCACAGAAACCAATTTCAGCCATGCCTTCGATGGACCAAGCCAGCGCCGCCCCTGACACTCTTCTGACTCCACCCGTTCAGAGTGGAGACGAGCGGAAGTCACTCAAGGTAAGGCTCTAGTGTTTACGAATTCATAGATTCCGAGAGTCCCAGGAGCAAAAACTAAACTTTAACCCAACCATAGGCTAATTGCCATAGGTAGCTATAAATTAGGGGGTAGTCACATGCGTAAACGGCGCGGCGGATGCTCTTTGGGCGCGGTCTAATATTCGTTGCCCTGGACGCAGTGTCCACACATTAACCTTGCTTCTGCCCACTGAAATATGCTATTATCTCCTGACTATCACATGGTAAGTAGATCATTTTGAAGTAGATCAAATGGTTAGTTTTCCAAACAGCAAGAAATACACTTGAGAAAAAGTGGATCAAAACGTTTTCTCTCTCTCTCTCTCTCTCTCTCTCTCTCTCTGGTTTTCTCTCTCTCTCTCTTTGTATCTCTTTCTCCCTCCCGCTCTCTCTCTCTCTCTCTCTCTCTCTCTCTCTCTCTCTCTCTGTATCTTTCTCCCTTTCTCTGTCTCTGTCGTTCTTTCTCTGTCTCTCTCTTTCTCTGTGACTCTTTCTCTCGCTGTATCTCGTTATTCTCAGTCGCTGTCTAACTGGCTCTGCCTCGCCGTCTCTCTCTCTCTCACTCTCTCTCTCTTTCTCTCTCTCTATCTCTCTGTCTATGTCAACGTCTGCCCATATTTCGAAACAACCTCGATTTTTGAACTATAATATAAACAAAAATAGCCAAACTAAACCAAAACATTGCGTAAGCAGAAACATTTCGTAAGTTCCGGAGTACAACACTCATGTCAACATTTATAGAAAAGAACTGTGTAACTAATACATGTTTTGGGCATTCAGAAAGCGTTAAGCATAGGTTGCTTCGACTCAAATACCAATCTACGTCGCTTGTGTACCTGAACTCTGAAAAGCGTATATTTTTTGAGACAACCGGGTAAACAGATTAGTTTTACAAAACAACTATTGAAATAAGGATATAGAAACGTTAACAATCTACTGTTCTCTGGGTGTAACATTGCTGTTTGGAAAACTAACCAAAAGGTATACTTACCGGAATCACAGATCTACTGCTAGCGGAAGTGTGTTTACCATTTCTACTGCCTTGAGGATCTTTGCTTGAATCCTATTAGATTCTATGTCTGTCTACTCCCCACTGCTAGGCTACTGGCCAATTCTAGAAAGAAAGGTTAGGTTCAAATATTGTTTTAAGAATCATTAAACTATGAAAACATAAGGCAATAAGGTTCCGTGGTGCCCTCAACAAATGATTTTCAAAAGTTGCAAGACAAACAAGTTGTTGTCGTCTCAAACCTTATTTTCCTGGAAAGTGATTGCATCTTATCATGCTATCAAAAGCTGTCTTCCCCG
Source organism: Oscheius sp. G VE-2021 (assembly GCA_022343465.1). Classification (NCBI taxonomy): domain Eukaryota; kingdom Metazoa; phylum Nematoda; class Chromadorea; order Rhabditida; family Rhabditidae; genus Oscheius; species Oscheius sp. G VE-2021. The sequence continues at coordinate 1,834,146 of JAJQXH010000028.1, forward strand.
AATTCTCGTTTCCGCGTCCTCCCTCACCTTAGAATACGCAATGAGAAGGGAGGGATCTCCGCGTCTACTCTAGCGCCTGATCGGCCATTCCCCTCACGCAAGGGTTGTGGTCAACATGGCATTTTATTCCCGTAGGCCCTACGTGATGGTTGTGGAATGTTTTAGTCTTAAGACACATACTCTCACAAGGATATGCCCACTTTTGTTACTGTAGTTATTCAACTACTTGTTTTCTAGTAAACGCACCTTTTGTTTACGATGACGTCAGAAAAGACTGAATTTTGAAACGTGTATCTTATACAAAACGATTTTTCAAAACGATTTTAAAGTTTGGCTTCTTTAATTTTGCTGTAATTTTTCGAAATCCTTGCCAAACTGGCATAGAAACTGAAAAATATGGTGAAATCGCAGTTTTTTATTGTTGTTTAACCAAAAGTACCTTAAGCGCATTATGACAAAAACACTTTAACATCATTCTGATTAAATTGTTTGTTAAGGCATTGGCGTTAGTTAACCTAAACTCTTTAGTTTTACCCTAAGTGTCCTTCTAATTGAAACAATGTCTGATTTGTCTTTAAGGAAACGTAAGCTAAAAGCTCTAAACCTTAACCAACATAAGGTAGCCTTTCAGATTTTTTAGACTTACCTTAGTTTCTGACCTTAGATTGGTATTTGTTTGATCGTTATCTTTAGTATAGCTTTTTTGACTTCTTAGATTTTCCTTAGATTTAGATTTTGATATAAGGCCGTTATCTCTTATCATCTGATATGTTTCATCTTATCAAAATGTTAGTCCAAGGTGACTCTATCAATTAAAGTTCACTTTCTTGTAAACATCGAAAACGTAGAACTACGTTAGTTGTTTGTGAGGCCAGAATCGCTTAATCTTTCCAGCATGACCAATCTTTAATCAACCTTTAGTGCTTTATCGTGACATATAAAGACCTACACCAATTTGCCCCCAACACACCCTTTTTAGCCATAGATCAAAGAAAATCTTCTATTTTCCTTGGATTACATAGGATTTAGAGATTGGCCAAGGCCTACGGGACATGGTCTCGAGGGGGATTACGGTAGTTCTAGGGACCCGACGCGTTACAGGTTCTAAGGAGTCATGTGTCATATGACTTGATTCCATTAGAACAGCTGGCAAAACATGCTGCGTGTTGGGGGAGTTTCGTGCTGCCTCCCGGTTAGCGTGCCGATTTCCGATTGCCCCATTGCAGTACCAAAGCGCCGGCTCGTCCATCGACTCCGACACCAGCCACCAGTCCCGTCGTCGACTGAACATGCCCATGATGTACCAAATGTACGAGAGCCAGTACGAAGACCTCCGCGGAACCGTCTACGGCCCGAACAGCCCCGATTTCCACCCAGCAAGGGCTGGGGAAAGACTCCGAGCGGCTTGCAGCGGAATGGGTGAGAACAAAGCACGAGGGCATCAAATCATAAGCTATAGTTGCAGAAACCAATGACCAGGATATCATCAATGTCATCGTTACGCACGACAATTTCCAGCGGCAGAAGATCCAAAGTGCATATGAGGATATGTACAAGAGAAGCCTCACCGATGATCTCGAGGAGGAGATGGGAGGCTTCTTTCTAGATGCTTCTTTGGCTCTTCTGAAACCAGCTCATCAGCTGGACACCCACAATCTCTACCTGTCGATCTCGGTAGGTGGTCCAAAATTGTCAAATAAGAAAAACTTTCAGAACCGCTATGGAGACCGCTCGGTTGCCATTGAAATTGCTTGCACCCGCTCAGCCAAGGTAAGAATCATGCTTGAAACAAAAAAAAACGGAAGTAAAACCTTGTGTATGTGAGTGTGTGTGAATGTATGAGTGTGTGAGCGTGTGAGTCTGTGAGTATGTGAGTGTGTGAGTGTGTGAGTGTGTGAGCGTGTGAGCGTGTGAGTGTGTGAGCGTGTGAGTGTGTCAAAACCCTTAAAATGGATTTAACTGCTCAGACTAGACCAAATTGCCCTTTTTCAGCAACTCCGCGTCATTCGCGAGACCTACTCCAGCAACTACAAGAAAACCCTGGAAAAAGACATCGCCACCAAAGTCGAGGGAACCATCGGCAAAATGCTCACCCTTCTTCTGTGCAAGACCCGCGAGGAATCCGCCAAACGCTTGGATGAAGAACTCGTGAACAAACACTGTGAAATTCTCCTCCAGAACTCGATTGAAGAAATCGCCAAGAATGTTCAGCTCTTCGAACAGATTTTCATTGGAAACTCATGGAAGCACATGACCGCCGTTTTTGACAAAGTAAGTTTGCGATCAGTCAAACGTTACAGTAACCAAACATTTTTAGTTTGACGAGCAGAGGAAAGACGACCGTGACTTGGAAAATGCGATCCGTCGCAACAAGGTTATTCACTCTGAGAGCAGGCTCATCATGCTTACATGTGGTAAGTTTTCTTCAAGATTTTAAATTTTTTATATTAATGAAACAGGAAGTTAAAAATTGTTATCGATGTTAGTCATTCAGGGACTGTGCTATTTTAGACCTAAAGGTAAACAACTTGTTGATCGCATAAATTAGTTGTCAGAAAAGATAAACAAACTAGTCATGATAATATTTCCTAATTTGACATAGATCTTTCTTTTAGTATGTAAACAAATAGTTATGATTCACAGCGTGCCATTGTTTTGCTGTTGTCAAAAGATAAAAGCCCGTTTTCAGTCCGTGTCGCTCGCAACATGCAGCTCTACTTCGCCGACAAACTCCGCGTTGCCATGACTGGCGACAAGCCGGATCATCAGACGATCATCAGAATCTGCGTCTCCCGCAGCGAGGTACAATAACCCCATTGTGATCCGTCTAGGCGTGTTTTTTTCAGATTGATCTCTTCGACATAGCCGAAGAGTACAAGCGCAAGTACTCCCGTCCCCTGGACTATGATCTTCAGCAAACATGCAGCGGCGACTATCTCCGCCTGATCGTTACCCTGCTCAGCGGAGCAAACAACAATTTATTCTAGAAGTGATATAAACATACTCACCCTTGTACATTTATTGGAATAAAGCATATATTCAGTTAGAAAGTCGAATTTGTGTTTGCTACGGTTGCAACGGACAGGGTCCTCCCAAGAATTCGGTTTTGTTTGAAACATACTTTTTTTAAAACTGATATCCAAAAACAAGCCAAAGGTCTTTGAGGTCCTTACAACTTAACTTGTCAGGTTCTTTTTCTTTTGAAATTGAATCCTATTAACTCAGAGCACCCCCACATGTTTTCCAAAACCGTGCTATGTTACTTGAATATCTTGGCATAAGGGACCAACTGTTCCAACTCTTTGAATGTGGTGCTCATTACTCTATGCGGAGGGACCACATGCCGCGGCCGCCGATCTCGTACGGGTGTGAAACTCGCGCTGCTATCAAATCAGACAACCAAAGTTTGCTGCCTCTTTTCAGGCGGAAACACTGAATATTCCAAATCTGGTTATCGACTTTATGGTCGTCGCTTAATGTTCCCGCCTGAACAGACGCAAAACATCTGATGACTGTCATTGTAGTTTTACACCCGTACGAGATCAGCAGCCGCGGCAAGGGTGGACCCTTTGCATAAAGTAATAAGAAGCTTAAGGAAATGCAAGCCGAAAAACGCTTTGCAAGTAGTTCGTTGTTTCTCCTTTATTTCTTCAAACGCTTTCAAGCGTGAGATTTCGAAAATCTCATGTAGTATCAAATTTATTCATCCTCTCGCACTAAGCGATGACCGATTTTCGAACCACACATAGTCATCTGACTTAAACTTCAATTAAGGGGACACATTCTATGAGCATGTTTGTCATGTTTTTCCAAAGGATTCCCACCTGTGTCACACTCATGATTTGGTTTGTGTGTTAAAAGTAAAACTGTTCCGAGTGAATAAACCCCAGCTTTTCGTATGTGGGCCACACATCTGCTGCATTCCTTGTTCACTTTGTGGTCCTACCCTCGTTTAAATGGCAAACAGACCTCCCTTGAAAATTTATTGGAATAAATCATATAGAAAGCAGTCCTTGCTTGGATATGGATTATGCCCGAATTAACATTATGGGATCATTATGAAAACGATTATGGTGAATAGAGATCGGAGGAGAAGACTACAAGGGACAATGGCTAATTAAAGGAAATGGCAAAACTACAATGGATATACACCACACAAATAACATAACAAATCATTGGATATCACAGGATTACTGCTTGGGCTTGGGGGCGCGAATGAGTGCTTCTTGGGAGGTCGAGAAGACCAATCTTCCATCTCGGGTCCAAAGTTTGCCCTCGATAAGACACCGCGATCCACCTAAAAATACATGATTGGGAGGATAAGTCGGATTTCCTATGGACTGGTTTTTATGGTGATTTGGTTAAGAAGTCTGATGGGATGGGAAAGCTAAAAAGCGGGTAGGGACCAATGATTGGAAAGATATCGGATCCTCAGTCACGCAAGGAGAGTAATGGGAGGTTATTTTGGGAAAGGTTGCGTAAATGCCTTAACGAAACCAGCATACGGGGGTCCATGAGTAGGAAAACAAATTAAGGTACGTGTTGGGAAAGGGCCTTAAACAAAAATACAGATATTACTATGGCAAATGTTAAAAAAATTTTAAAAAATTTCCATCAAACAGCTTTTTGGTTGATGGAAAACATTTTTTTAGTGAAAAATGCGAAAACTGGAAGCTAAATTTAGTTTTTAAGACCCCTAATCTGATATGCAGACCACTTTCACAAAGTACAGACTGCTTAAAGTGGTCCTTATACTATTCGTGCCCGAATAGTATAAATGATGATATCATGTTTATAAATATTCACTCTAGAAAACATAAAACATGTGACTTGATTGAATCATTGACCTTTTACAGCCCACTCTCGCGTGGCCAAAACTTAGTTCATTTTTGGATTTGTTTTGAAATGGGGGGAAGGTTTCAAAGTTCTCAACAAAGAATGGAAATATTGAAGTTCTCACCAGCGATGGTGCTATGATTCTCGTAGAGAAGCCAGTCATCCACGCGGAATTTGTCGGAGTGCATCCAGATACAGTGGTCCAGAGTGAGAGCCATAGATGGAATGAAGCCGCGTCTTAAGGTTTCAATGATCAAAACGTTTAGGAGGATAACAAACCGACTGTGAGGTCTCAGAGCTGTCTCAATCATGGTGGCGTCGGAAATGTAGGCAGCGGCGGCCAAGTGAAGTCTGGGGTCGTCGCCTGAAAAGAATTCTCTTTCTCGCTCTCTCTCTCTTTCTCTCTCTCTCTCTCTCTCTCTCTCTCTTTCTTTCTCTTAATAGTTGTTGTTTTAGTTGCTCTGAGTTCAAAACTTATTCACCTTTGTAACTTCCTTAAGTTTGTTGTGACTACCGTACCCATTCGTGTCACTCTGCAGTTTTCTAGCACATTCACCAAAATAACCTCCTACTTGTTTACTAGTAACCTCCAAAATTATTCATTTTCGTGTAGGCGCGCCACTTTCTGGTCCTCATAATCGGGAATTTCAAAGCAGGTGTTATTTACTGATGAGACTTCCTGTCTCTACCTTGGATTTGTCTAAGGGACTAACCGATGTTCTCATTGGCCTTGATCCAAACGTAGGTCTTGAACTGCTCATGGTGGGGCTTGTTGTCCGAAGCCTCGTTCTTCAAAATAAAGTCGACATCAACTGGACGGAACTAAAAAGTTCCCTTTTAAATAGCCAGCTTTTCCAAATTTACCGAGAAAACGCGGTAAAACGCAGGCGGAATCTCTTCCCTTCTGAAAGCAACCATAGCCGCCATGGCGTCGGGGAGAGCCATCTGAAAATTGATGGATTGCAATTAAAAGGTGGCGAACTGACCTTGGAGGCCTTTTCAAGAACCTCGGTCCAGTCCATCAAATTTTCTGGCGAAGGCACCTCCGGCATGGCCACCTGGTGGACGATAGAATCGGGCTCGGGCTGGAGCATTGCAAACAAGTTCAAATAGAAAACGTACCCTGTGGAAGGAGACCTGTACGGTGAAAATGGCTTCTCCGTTCTGGACGGCTTTGACGAGACGGGTGCAGAAGCTCTTTCCATCACGGATGGGGTCCACTTGGTAGAGAAGGGGCTGGTCAACGTTTCCTGAAAACTAACGTAGCCTTGGCGAAAAATTTCGATGTAGAATGCGTAAACGTTTTTTTAGAATGCGTAAACTTACCGCTCTGAATGAAGTAGCTGTGCATGCTGTTGGGGACAAAGCCATGTCCAACGGTAGCAGTGGCGGCAGAAAGAGCCTGAAAGTGATAATTTCAAATAAGTAAGAAAAAGGTAGTACCTGTCCAATAACTTGACCTCCATAAACGTGAGGCAGCGAGTTTCGTCCCTTCAAGAGATGACGAGCACTGAAAATAAGACAATAGCTGTTTTAGCCAACTTTATTCGATTAATCATGTTTTGTTTTGTTTTTTGTGTAGATTCAAAGTGGGTACAATGAAAAGACAGTAAAGAACAATAATGAGATTTTGATTTGAAAAATTCTGGTCATTATGCAAAAATTACATTTGAAAGCGGTCTAAAACGCTCAATATTTAAAAACACATAATGCTCCTTCAATTTTGATACTAATAGTGGCCTTAAAATGAATAAATTCGAAATTTTTGCCTATGTGCTACAACTTCTGCACTGAGGGCGTAGAAATATACATTTGTAGTTTGAACGTTATGGCGCCAATTTTCGCACGATGAGGACGCTAGACATAAAACAAGCCGCTGGTCAACTACTACAAGGAATCCAATTGCTGATCATGAAAATATCAATACCAAAATTGCTATGTATGCGCAAAATCACGTTTTAAAATGCATGGGGCAAGAAATTTTGGTTTAGTTGCCAAATTCAAACACTCTTAAGCTTTTAAAAGAAATTTCCGTATTTTGACTTTAAAGGAACCGAAAGGGATCCTTTTTCGACGTTTTCTGGCGTGAATTATATTCCTCTTCACCTTTTGACCTAAAAGCAAAGTGCAAACGTCGCTATAAGAGACCATACATTACAACGCCCTTCCTTCTAATGGATTCACCCTGAATCACTTAGATCCGCGGCACAGAAACGTAGCTGTCATTTTTCACTTTCTGTCTTATGTCTCTGTCGTCGAAAGGGCTCCTTTTTCTTTTCATAATGTATATCTGTAGGATATAAATTCTTCATTTTTCCCAAATGGAACCAAAAAAATCGACTGCGTGTTTAAATATCTACGAGCTTCATTGAGAAAAGTAAGTTAGCTTTGGGTATATATAAAGATGTGACTAATTGCAGTTATTTAGTGAGTGCGACAGTTTAAACGAGCACTCCAAAGATGAGCCACAACGCGCTGCATCTGATATCACAGCGGTTACTGTAACCCCCGGATGAGCTGTGATCACTTGGCTAGGTAAGGTAGAAAAAGCGTAACTTCACATTTCTTATTTATAATTTTAGGAAGTCGATTACTCGATATCTGGAGTAGCGACATCAACGTAAAGAAAACGGTTGATTTGCCAAAACTCGACGCATTTCCGTCCGAACTCGCCAGCTGACTCCAACAAACAATGAAGGTCCGTTTTGGCAGTTATTTGAAAACCAACATCCGACAAATGGTTGCCCAACTGTCACAGCTGTCATCACCAATCGAGTAATCTGACCAAGTTGAAGGGGATTTGTTAAGCTTATCGGATTTTACGGTGGACAGCGGTGTCATTTGTCATAAAGGCTTGCGTTGCTCTACTACTTAAGAGACAATATCTGAGAAAATCGAGTATTTTCGATTCCTTTAAGACATTCAAAATTTTTGGTCTTTGATTTGGCCGAAAACGTGAAAAATGTCTTCGAAAAACATGCCCAATCGAATGGTGTAGGTCCGGCTAAATTCTTTTGCCTGTGTAGAAAGTTACAACATTTTATCTGATTTTGGACTCTTAAAAGCGTGTGTAACTTTTTCCCGGGTAGGGAAATCAATGTCCACATATGTTACAAAAGTGTTCATTTTTATGTAAGGATTCAGAAAAGTCCTTTTGTTAGGAGTTTAGAGGTCGTTGAACCGAGATAATTGCTAAGGGTTAAGGTATTTAGAGTTGTAAGGTAAGTGACTCAGGTGGCCCAATTTGCCCATTAATATTCTCTTTGGGTCTATATAAGACAATGTTCACGTTTTCGGCAAAATCGAAGGCCAAAAATTTTGAATGTCTCAAAGGAATCGAAAATACTCGGTTTTCTCAGATATTGTCTCTTAATACGTAATCGTGATAAACAAAAACAATTTGGTGTTTTTGTATAGCCAAAATTAGTTCACCAAAGCTACAACCGACCGTGAAAAGTTTCCTAATTATGACCACGTTGCTACTTTCTTGTAATGCGCCCCAAAAAACGTTTACGACGTTAGGGCAATGCGCTACTTTACGTAATATTTCAAAGATTTACAAAAGTAGAATAGAAAACATTCAAAGCCATAACATGGGTCTTTTTCAGAAGTCGTTCTTCTATTCTAATACAAGGATGCCGCGGCACCGTGATTAACATGGTATGCCTACGACTGCAACCCAGGTATTTCGCTGTACACATAAAAACTTAATAATTTCAGTTTTTCACTCTTCTTTCATATACAAGAATGTTAGTTTGTTCCACGGTTTCATTGTTTAATAAATGATTGTTTAATTTAAGATGAGATTGGGGAGAAGTTTAAAAAGTATTAATAATTATAACTACTCTTCCATTATCTGTTTTGGTGTTCCTTTTCGATTTCTGCGTTTGAGCTGGGTTTGATTATGTACGTATTTTGAGTCTTTAATAACAAATAAGGGTGAAAATACTAAAAGTTGGGGTTTTTTGGTATGACAGTAACTATATGTGGTTTATTAAGGTTGAACAGAGCTAACAAGTTAAGGCCTTAAGCGGTCTTTAAGGACTTTAAGGCTTGACCAAAGGGTTCTTTGGGTAAAAAGAAACTCTCTTTGGATATTACAGATTCGAGGTCTTAAGAAAAATTTTTTTGTTTAATAATCACTCTCTATTGTGAGAGTTTTTGAATGCTATAAAACTCACACAAATAGGTTCTTGTCAATCTTCTCCAGGTTCAAGAAAGTGTCAATCAATCCAGCTTGAATATCTTCAGCCCTGGATGAAAACTCCACATGATGTACATTGAGAAGAGAAGGGAAGTTACTGCTCGCAGGCTGAAACAATGAACATTACAGTTTACAAATTGTTGTCCTTACCCTGATCATAGTCGGCTTCTTTGCAGCAATCTCCATCTGATTGTTGTTCATACCCTAAAAAGAGACAAATCGATATTAGCCGGAAGAACGGAGACAAGTAAGAAACAGAAGGCACGCGGCATTCAAGAAGGATTAGAGACAAGGGTCTAGTGCGTGCAAAGGGCATGCAATTATTAGGCGGCAAAAAGTCCTGGCCACGGAAACAGCTGGCTTTATTGCAGGCTGCACCTGGCAGTCAGACAATGGGGTTTGCAGGGTGAGATGGCCGAAAACACGTAATAGACTGCTTTGAGCCGCATTTATACGAACAAAAAAGTCAGAAAATGGAAAAAAAAACTTCTGTTTTGTCGCTTATTTGTAAATTTTCGTTTTATTGAAAAAGTTAGCGCGGAAATACCTTCAAACTCTAGGAAATTTTGACAATCTAATTTAAATTTGACAGTCTCAAACAGTTGTACTTTGTGAAAATAATACGACATCAAACTACAGATAAGTTTTGTACTTGGAATATCAAGTTGATCTACACAAAGTGAAACCAAATAATGTTTTTGTCAAATCTAGTTGAAAAATCTAATTCTGCGGAAGTGTTATAAAAACGAAGTTATGAGTCTCTAATGAAATTTGACAGTCTGATCAAGTTGTAATCTGTGAAATGAATGAATTGATCTAGATAAAGCCGCAAAGAAAATTTTTTTTTAAAGTTACAAACAATAAATTATCCAGGGAAGACGAGGCCGAGTAAACGTTGTGTTAATATAACATTAGGGCAGTGACAAACTGGATAGGTGCGTGGGAATTCTACAAACAACACAAAACCTCATTAAAAACAGTACTTTTTGTGATTTTCTTTGAAACCCAAATGTTTGTAACTTGTTTTCTTAAGAAAATCAGGCGACATTTTCAGAACGGTGGGAATTGTAGATTGTTATACAGGTTTTATTATTGGGAACTACAGAAAATGAAGGAATAGGTGCCCTTAGTCACTCAATACTTTACGACCAAAAGTGATCTATTCATCGGAATGGATCTGCAAATAGATGAATAACTGGGTATCAAACTACAGTTACGGATTGTAGTTTGATCATGTTCACCCGTATGTTTAGCAACAATGCAGAAAAGAACAGACTTTGCTTGAAATCTTGAAAATGGCTTCGAAATACGTCGAAATCGAAAGGTACTCGGAGGCATTTAAATGGGGCGACCGTGCCAATTGCGATGTTATCTGTCTGGTGCGGTTAACACATGCAAATTTGACTGTGACCTTCAGCGGAAGGAACCGAACAAAGACTGTTTTCTTCTTTCGTTTCCCTCTTAGGGCTGTTTTTTCTACCGCACTCAAAATCGTTCTTTAACGTCAAGTATATAAAACAGTCGGAGTTTTCGATTCTATTTTTGGTTAAACGAGACAAACTGGCAGCCGGAAATGAGAAAGATAATGATTTTTCAAAACAAATACGTGAGAAATTTGAGGAAAATTGTTTTCTCGAAAATATCGCCAGAAAGAAGGATAGTTCAACAACGATGTTGTTTAAGCTGTGTGCTCAAAAATTTTAAAAAAATCATTTATACAAAAAAACATATTGTAAAATATATTAAAACCTCCTTTTTTATTTTAAAAATTGACAAAAAACAAATTGTAATATGAGTTTCGTTGGTGAAATTGTCAAACACAGATCCTTTTTTAACCAAAATAAACGTTTAAGAATGATAGGAATCCTTAAAAATCTTTACGTTTTTCCGAAAACTAAACTGCAAAAGCTGCAGATTTTGCAGACGGAGAAAGTGTAAATGGCAGGGTCCGCACGAACCCTGGCGTTGTTGAAACAATGACGGGCATTCCTCCGCGCCGTTGAGTGAATCACATAGTGGAAAGGGCAAATCGGCGGGAGGGAACCGCCTTGCCGAGGACAGATGCAGTTTTTCGGCAGAGGCAGATGGCACGCGAGGGTGACACCCTGTTAGTGACGGTTTACGAGCGATCGCGATGCCTCAGAACGGCCCGATCCACTTTTATGTGAAAAAATCGGAGGAGAGGGGAAAGACGCTGCGGGATTAAGTGGTGGCCGTATTTAACGGCAAAAATTGAAGACGAAAGAGCAAATAGGAAACTAAAAATGTGCTCAAAGCATTTATTGAGGATGGCCATGACAAAAACAAAAACTCAAAAAATGGGGATCTAAAGCAAATGAAGTAACAAGGTCATTGCGGGGTGTTTTTAGCGCGATGGCGCCAAATGCATATTAGTTGACACAAAATGCGACCGCAGAGAAACAACCAAATATGGGTGCAAACATAGACGAACATCATTGATCATTGTTGGAATTGGTTTTAATTTGTAAGGTAAAATTTCTATTTTTGGAGCTAGGGATCGAAAAACTGACCGCACTTTTATATAACTTCTAATTTTATAAGCTCAAGTAAATTTATTGCGGAAGGAATCTACAATAACTTGAAAGGTTATAAGTATAAAACAATTTTTTTAATAAAAAAAAGCAAACTCATTGTGCCACGGAACGGATCCGAACTTTTTATGTTTGTTCTGTAGGTGGGCCGAGTCGCAAATTGCCCACCTAACACCAAAAAAGAGAAAAAAAATTTTTTACTAACTTTTTACTAAAACAATTGAATGTTTAAATCATTTTCCAAAGTTTAAAATGTGAAAATGCCCTTCTCCTCAGCTTTCTTCGTCTTCTAACACAAGGCTATAATTAGATTCGTGCGAAACTGACGCACGAATAACAAAGGCGCCGAAAACTTGTCAGCGGTTTCAATTAATAAACGGAAAGTGCAGTGAAAGTAGAAAACCGATATAAAGTTTTCCATTGACAGTCTTATGTATAACATTCCTTTTTTATGTCCGGTGTTCCCCCGGAAGATTTAGTTTTTTTATGAATATTTTAAAAATCAAATTCAAAATTAATTTTCTAATTTATAAATTCTCATTTCAAACTAAATATGTGTCTCATCTATTTAAAGACTTTAAATATTTACAATACAAAATTGATTAACGTTATTTTAAGCATTTTTGTCCATGTTCTTACTCATTTTTGAAATTTTTGGATGATTAAAAGAGAGAAACTCAGAATTAGAAAAGCTAATTCAATTATTTTATTAAAATTAGTTTAATACATCAGTTCGCCTTAAAAACGAACCTCAATAAATGTAAAAACAATTAAAAATTTGAATAAACAATAAAAATATTTTTTACAAGATTTTATAATAATTTTATTAGTAGGTAAATACATTTATTTCCTTTAAATCAGTAAAATACCAATAATAAAAAGGAATAGCCAATTTCAAAACAACCGAGTTCCCATAAATCGGGCAAGGCTGTTTGGTTGAGCTTCCAGCTGCTCGGCTAATTTTTAAAGGGCGGAAAAATGTGCCACCCGAATTAAACCCCCTCAATGAAATTTTTATGGCCTCAATTTTATATCATTCGGTTCCATAATTCACGCCTGGTTTTATGGTAGATTCAGTTATTGTTGAATTAATGCCAGTTTTGCAAGAAAAAGCGGAAACTGGTTTTGTGCAAAAGCGTGCTCCATTACCACTCTGCGTCCCTGCTCCGCTGGGCTCTCTGGGCTCAGCCGGCGGGATTGCGGCGGACTAGGACAGCAATTTGGCCACTCAGGCGTGAAAAAGACAATTGGATTTGATTCTCGTCTGGGAAATCTTTTTTTTAAGTATAATGTTTTTAACTTTAACAAAAATAAATTAACGAATATTATTGTGTTAAATCGAGTTCTTATAGAGTGTGCGTCTTTTTAGCCCAATGATTTGAACTTTGCACTGTTTAGTTGAAAGTTATCGTCAATGGCGTTAAAATCTTTAAACTTTGTGACAAAACAAACCCTTCGCCGCCGTTTGTGGCGTTGTTATCTTTTTGTCAGGTGTGAAGACTAACAATAGATACCGTTTTCCCAAAAATGTTGTGTTGAAATAGAAAACGTCATTAATCAAAGAAAAGAAAGGAACTGAGCGGTAGATTTGTCATCATTCACGAATTCATCAACAGAACGAAGAAACTTTAATGCCTTTTCTGTTTCCGAACGCCGCCGTTTTTCTTCTTCTTAGGTCTTCATCGAAAATCACAAATATATTGCACATTATCTCCTGACAACTCACCATTAATATAGAAAAGTAAAAATAGAAGTTTTTGAAAGCGGCCAGTGCAAAACATTGGATCTACAAAAAAAAAACCCTTTTTTCCCTAAGATTTGTTTTTCTGTTGTATGTTTTAATTTTGTCAATTTTAGTTTAAAACATGCAGTTGTAGATATGATTTCATTAAACATGAATATTGTTTCTTTGTATAATGTGGTAATTCAAATGTTTTCTGAACCGATATTTCAAGTCACTCTCTTTTATCTTGATTTTTTCGTTGAACACATATTCCAAAAATGCTTACTTTGGTTTTTTAGAATGACCATCGAATTAAATGGAAGTTCATTCTTACAGTATTTGTATATTCTTTTACCGTATGTATGCGGTGTCGTCCCGTTATCGCGATGACCTTGTGTAATTTGGGGGCTTTAGAAATCCTCACAGAGAGAGGTAGAAAAAGAGGGAGATGAAGATGAGAAAAGAGAGAGGAAGATAGAGATAGAGGGAGAAACAAGGTTCAGTTTCAACAAGTTATGACCGTTTTCAAAATTAGTTTATAGACACAAACTCATGACAAATTGTCACAATTCAAAAAAAGAAATTACCAAACATTCCTGATAAAAGTTGTTTTAAATTTAAAGTTTACATTTAAAAAATTGTAAGCCTCAGTTTCGCCATGGACCAATTTTCATCAATTATCAATCATGTGTTTCTCAAGGTGTTTAAAAAAGATAATTCGTGCGTCTCACTTTTTCTTCTACAGTGCGTGCCATAAGTATACGGCCACCTTTCTTTTGAGATTTTCAGTGAATTTGCAATTTTTTTAAAAAGCGTGATATAACTGATTGAATTCAGCATGCATTTATGAACAGATTATTTTTTTAAGATCAAATTTTCATTGGCATACGACTCTGTTACATGCATTCCCGTGATGGTCCTTGAATCAGGACCTGAAGCGGAATTTTTCTTGGTGCCAAAACAGACGCCATTCGATAGAGCGTAAAAAGTTATCACTAAATCTGTTCTTGTTCGATTTTAGAAAAATTTCCCTCGTGAACAGAGCTGTTTGAAAAACCAATTTTTAATTATAAAACAATGGATATTCAAATGCAGAATAATGAAAATTCACTATTGGCTATTGGCCGAAATTTGCGCTTTTCAAACAGCTCTGTTCACGAGGGAAATTTTTCTAAAATCGAACAAGAACAGATTTAGTGATAACTTTTTACGCTCTATCGAATGGCGTCTGTTTTGGCACCAAGAAAAATTCCGCTTCAGGTCCTGATTCAAGGACCATCACGGGAATGCATGTAACAGAGTCGTATGCCAATGAAAATTCGATCTTAAAAAAATAATCTGTTCATAAATGCATGCTGAATTCAATCAGTTATATCACGCTTTTTAAAAAAATTGCAAATTCACTGAAAATCTCAAAAGAAAGGTGGCCGTATACTTATGGCACGCACTGTATAATTGACGTAATTTACAGCTCAAAAATGTTTATTTCGAATAATGAAACTGACTGGAAGCAGTTAACCAACCTTTTTTACCGTATTTTTTATTTGGCTTACCGGTATCTCGATGACCTTACCGATAACAATACCTCCGCCCTCCCAGAGCAATGTTTACAGGTTTACGGAGCAACAATAAGTGTTTTTAAATGACGTTTTTCGGATAACACCTATTTATTATAATTATTCATTGATTTACGACCCCAAAAAAAGTTAAATTTATTTTTTATGTTCACGTCAAATCGATATAGAAGCTATATTCATATACCGTATGGTTGTGTTGTGATCGGGACGTGTAGAGATGACCTTGATGATATCTCGGCTCTTCCCCGCTCTTTTCCTTGGTGCTCTTTTTTTCTACCTACATTTGGCTCTAAACAACATTTTGTACAAAACTTTTTAAGAAAACTCAAAACCCAACCTAGAAAAACAACAAATAACCTATTTCGCTCCCTATTCGTATAATCGGTCAACGCGCGCCGGCGACCGTCCATCTTCAAATGACGTCATTGTCTACTGATTCTGATAAGACCAGGTAGTTAGAATTCAGTTCATGTTTGGTTGTACTTGTCATCAAATAAATTTCGGATAAATTTCGGACATATAAGGCTTCTATTCGCTGAGAATCCAATGCATCGAATTTAGAAATGCTAGAAGCATCTTTGAAACAGTGGAATGATGTGCCAAAACAGCATGTTGCCCAGCTGGCAAGAACAATGTTATGTTACTGTGCCTTACAGTCTCCATTCTAGCTCTCAGTAGAGTTTTGGCTAGAATCTAGCTCCTAAGCGCACTTTCAGCAGAGTTTTGCATTCCTTGACTCGAACTGTGTACCAAGTACTTATCTTTTGACTGAGGTCTGTGCCGCCATGTAACTGACCAAAGAACTCTTTGCTCTTTGCAACTTTCGAACTGGTCTTTTATTTGTCCTGGCATCGATTTTGGCCGTTCCTATCGGCTTACTTTGCATTTTTCAACACATTCGGTTCAAATCAGAAGGTTGCGTGATTTGAAACAAGAAATAAGGAAGTCCTCAATTTTGTGTCTTTTGCCCAGAAAACATTGCCCTCTTTATCTTGGCACTATGTTGTTTAAAACCCGGAGAAAATTAATTTTTGGATCTTTCTCGTGGAAATCTGAAAATTTCGGTTGTCTAACAAGGCATTTCTGGGTTTGAAAACTCCCCCCTTCCACTTTGCACGCGGTTTTGTTTCTCTCAGACGTGACCTTCAATGTTGCGAGTTTGCGATGGGCGCATTCCTTAAACCGATCTTTTAGTGATAAAGCGGAAACTACCGTATACGATTGCACTTTCGATTATCGTTTCGGTTTCTTTTCAGAACAAGTTACTTTTTCTTGTTAGTTTCCACATAGTTGCTAAACTTTGTTATCTAGTCTACTGATATCAGGGCCGCCCTTTATCGAACATTTCCACGGGCACTTTTCCCTGTTCTATATGTATACGTGACATTACTTTGTTGTCGTAGTGAGGATTCGAAGAACGCTTGAAATATTGTGAATAATAATTTACCTTTAGTATTCTTTATATGCACACACTCACACACACACTCACACTCACATTCACACTTACGCAAACACTCACGATCACAAACACACTACACTTACGATCATCTCTCACTCACTCACTCACTCACTCACTCACTCACTCACTCACACACACGCTTACATACATTCATATGCATACACATACATATACACATACACACATACTCACACACCTACACATTCACTCGCAAATATACACATACTCACACACCTAAACACTCACACGCAATTAAACACACTTACACATAAATACACTCTCACTCACACACAGGACAACTCTAATTCTCTTTTAATTAATGTAGTCGGCGCAAGATATGAATCACCACTGTGGACTGTTTTCTTTTTGGAACGCAGTGGCGACGCCTTCCTTCTAGTTTGCATCCATTCCTTTCTACTTTTTTACTCGTGTGTTCCGATGAGCGAAAAGAATCGTTTCCCACTCCGATCTCTGCTTCTTATTGGGGAACTTTGTTCACGTTTATTTTCTCACGTTTCACATTCAGACTACCGTCTTACGGTAAACTCGCAACAATTTGATAGCGTGGCATAGTTTTATACGGTACCTGTCGGACAGTGTTTGTCACGTCTATAGCGGAACCGTTAAAAAGCTCACCGCAGCCACTAAAGCCACGAAACCTTCTCTTTTCAAGTGTTTTCTTTAGGTTTCTTCTTATTAGAACCTTTCATTAGTCTCTCTCTCCTCTCTCTCTCTCTCTCTCTCTCTCTCTCTCTCTCTCTGTGTCTTTCTTTCTTTGTTTATCTCCGTCTCGCTCTATTTTTCTTGCAACCAGTAACTTAAATGGGCAATCTTTTCAGATTTATTTATTTATTTATTTCTTCAACTTACTGACTTAGATACACACTAGATGAATATTCCTGGTTTCGGCGGTGACGCCGAGTATGGCTGGAAAGCCACGGGTGACTTCTACCCCGATGAAGCCAAGAAGGCCCGTCCATTTTTTCCTCGAATAGTGCATGCTATCAAGCTGATTCCTATGATTACAAGGTGGGCTATCCCTTTTGTGGAAAATACAAGCGAATTTCAGATTGTTTGTCTTCTGCGTCAAAGAATGGTTTGCCGGGCGAGGATCTTTTATTAACATGCTTTACCAGATGAGACATGATCCGTTCACAGGTGGGTTCTTCCTTACCTACTCTCTCTCTTTCTCTCTCTCTCTCTCTCTTTCTCTCGTCTGTCACTATCTCACTAGCTAACATCTTTTGACAATAATCCGTTTATTGCACTTCCGTGCTACTTTCTGATGTTGCTGACATAGCCGTCGAATCGGCGGAAGCAGCAAAACATCAGCTTCTCATTCCTGGGGCAACCCTAAATATTTGATATTTATATGCATTACATAAATTAGCTCACGGGGTCACATCCGCGTCTCCATGAATACCTCGGCGCAGCTGAGATCAGAAAGACGAGCATCAAAACAAGAAGTAGGAGTTTCATCACGGGCGAGGGGCAGTTGTGGCTTCCGAGATAGGAGCTTGGTTTTTAAATAGATCAAACTGTCAGTTTCTTTCTTATCGGTCTTGTTTACCGGATTCTCGGGTTAAAAAAGTTATTTTGTAGGGCTCAGTAACATTTAGAAAGAACCTAATACGGAGATCAGCGGCGGTGATCAAACGCATGCTAAATGTAAATGTGCTAGTTGAACCCCTCATTAACCAAATTTAAACACAAATCGCTGTAAGCCTATAATTTTCATTAAATGAAACGCTAAAGATGGTTCTAGATTTTTTCTAAAACGGAAAACAAGTCTACAAGGCGGCAGATTTTGAATTGGTGTTTACCCTGTCTTCACCCTGCCAATTTTGAAATTTTCCGCTCAAACCGGCGAAACTGTAACTTAAACTGTCACCATGTTGATGAAGTTTCATACAAATCATTCAGTTTTATAAAGTTTTTGTTTGCAATTGAATTACCCAACAGCATACGCTTTTCGACAAACTCACAGTTTTAAGTAAACAAAATTTATTTTAACTTTTGTCGGCTCCGGTATGATTTTACTTCAAAACTCTTTTTTGCTACAAATAGATGTCTTTTTTATTAACACTAGTTCAATTTACGTTAACAAAAAAGTCTCAAAGAAAGTAGTATTTCCTTGTTTATGCAAGTATTTTTCTTGTTATATGTGATTTTTTATAACTGTAAGTTCACAACAATCTGCATACAACACTTTATTAATAATTCACAAGGCTGAAATCGAGAAATCTCCTTGGAGAGCCGAGATACGTCTGGCGACAGCAATAGCTTATTTTTATTTCAAAACACTAAAATCATTGTAAAACTCATAATTTAACTATAACTTTGAGATACCTCTTCTAGGCAACGTGGATTTGGAAAAGCAGATAAAATAGCAATACTGCAAGTTCCTATGTAGAAAACCAGAAGGAGAAGCAGGAAACCCTTCATTTTTCCAACAAAAAAGGAAAGGAAAGCAGTACCGCGCGCCGGCTTTTAAATCTTGTCTAACGTTTTTACATTTAAAAACGTTCAATGTCAAAATAAACTTATGTTAAGCAGAATCACGTGAAAAGTCGTATGACTACTAAACATAGCTGGAAGTCAGTCAAACACATGAGGGCCTTTTCCGTGACAGACTTAAATATGGGCGCTCAAAATTTGGTAAAATGTTTAGCTTTTATCAAATGGCGTGTTAACAATTATGAAATCTAGTTTTTTAAAAAAAACCCAAATTAAATACATTTCAGGAGTCCCAATTGGAGGAATTGGCTGCGGATCAATCGGAACCGATTTCAGAGGAGCTTTCAACAAGTATTCTCTCATCCCTGGAATCAAAGAACAGACAATGCAAAACATCAAAGCAAATCAAGTAGAAACTTTCAAAACTTTAAAAAAACAGTTTAGTTTTAGTTTATTTTAACTGTCCGAGATACAACTGGTGACTGCGTTTTCTGGAGTCTTCTTTCCTGTGCGGACTTTAAAGACAACGTACTGCAAGACTGGGATCAAACATTCGACAAAACGGACGTCCGGTATGAGAAAAGTCTAAAACAAAAATAATTTGTGATTTAGATACCGAGGATTGTTCCCCAGAGCCTGGAGAGAATTCAGCATCGAGACATTGAACTTGTTTGTGTTTATGAGACAGATGTCTCCTGTGATTCCCAAAAACTACGAAGACACATCCCTCCCTGTTACACATTTTCGATTCTTCGTTGTGAATCAGTCTGACACCGATTATGAAGTGTCGATTACATTCACTTGGAGAAATGGAACGGGTAACCCTAAATGGGAGAAGGAGAGCACGTGCAGGTAAGTAATAGAATATTAGTAAATTTTCCAACTCAACTGACAATGAGAAATGCGCCAGTCATACAGGAAAAATAGGCAAATGTAATCGAAGGCAATCCGTTCCTTCCATTTTAGGCTTTACAGCTGGTCAAATAACACCAAACGCGAAATTGCGTACAAAATTTGTGTTTCAGCATACGTACGCAAAACCGCGTCAGGTAACATTAGCGAATCAATGGGGAACTAGGGTTGGCGAAAACTATAAGACATTCTTGGTCACAATCTTTGTCAGAAAATAAATTTTTTAAGTGTGTTTTCAGATCATCAGATTTCCAAGGAGACGGCTTCAGCGGTTGCATTCTGAAAAACTCCATAAAAGACATGCCAGTCACGTATGCCATTTCTGCCGAAAAGACGGTTGGTTCATCTTAAATTTAGCCTCAATTTCTGATTTTCAGGAAGACAACACAATTACCACTGCCTGGTTTGACCCTTCAGGAAATGGCTCAACTGTTCGAAACTACCTTGAAAGAAGTGGCTCTCTTTCTGGTGACACTACCATCACTGCTCAAGAATTGGCGGTGGCTGTTTGTAGTAAAAGTTTGGCAAAAAGCCAAGAAACAACGGAACATTCATTTTCTCTAGTTTGGGACATGCCTGAAATTCAGTTTGGATTGAAGAATAGGACTTATCAAAGGTAACATCATAGATGCTTTAAATTAAATAAAAATGAGAATTTTAGGCGGTACACTAGATTCTTCTCAGGACCCAGTGCCTCTTTGAAAATCACTAAATACACCTTTGAAAATTGGAGACGATGGGAAGAAGACATTGAAAATTGGCAACAACCAGTTCTAAATGATGATTCAATTCCGGCCTGGTAAAATTCAAATTATGATTGTTTCAAATTTAAAGTTCAGGTTCAAATCTGCTCTTTTCAACGAATTGTATTACGTGGTTGACGGTTCAACTGTTTGGGTTGAGTACGACAACAGCTGGCTCAACAGAGAATCCCAAATGAGCTCCCACACCCAAGATTGGTTCAAGAAGTATGGAAGATTTGCTTACATGGAATGTAAGTGTTTAATTCAAAAGGACATTTTAAACTTTAAAAAAAACTTTTTTTAAATTAAAATATTTCAGCCTGGGAATACTACATGTACAACACTTACGATGTCCACTTCTACGCGTCCTGGGCGTTACTCCAAAATTGGCCTGCTCTGGAACTTGGAATCCAATACGATTTCAGTAATTCATTGCTGAAAACAAAGCAAAAGTTCCATTTAGCCGATCAATTCTACAGATACGACGGCGATAAAGTCCAATCGATGTTCAATGGAGAAAGTATGGATAGGAAGAAGTATGCAAAGACTCCTCACGACTTGGGGCATCCTAGTGAGTATAATTTTTAGCATGTTTTAAAATTAAAGACCAAATTATGACCAATGTCATCGGAAATTCAAACAGTTTAAAAAAACTCGTTTTAGTTAATTTTAAAATTTAAAATTTTTTAATAATTTTATAATAAGTTCAAGAAATCGTGTTCAAGATTGATCGGCAAGTGAGAACCGTTTAAAATCTAAAAGTTATTGTTTGCAATTTTACCGATTAACATTATTTAAAGTGGATAATACACTTATTATTTGCATTAAGTTAATTTTATACAAACCGATTTGCATACTTTCGAAGTTTTCAAAATTCCTTTCTTCCATAATTCGACGTTTACAGCGTAAACAACACAAAATACGCTGACTTTTATACGCTGACGCTGACCAAGAATTGACAGCAAACTACCGAAAAAAACCTAATCGCAACCTCAGCAAACAAGCAAAAACTTCACATCATGTTGTTTGCCTTGGAGATTTTTACAAGGAAGTGCTGATGTCAGAAAAATAGAGAAAGACAACAAGTTCGCAATTTGATGCAATCTAGCATTAACAGGGTTTCAAAAATTTTTCGTATAATAGAAAATTCAATTAATATAATTTACCCATTTTGCTTAATAACATAATCAGGTTTACTTCATAAATAAGCTAACAACTTCAGCACTTTTCAATTTAGACCTAAATGTTCGGTGTACAAGTTTTGAAATTTTCAGTGGGCGAACCATGGTACCAAACAAACGCTTACCAACTTCATGATTCTTCTCATTGGAGGGACCTTAACCTAAAACTAGTTCCTATGTGTTGGAGGGATTGGAGACTAATTGTAAAGAAGATGGAGCATCGTCATGATGCTAGAGTTAGTTTTTGTCTAAATGTATTAAAACTGGGGTTTCAGATAGTTCTCGAGTACTTCTACGCCCGTTGTCGGTTTCTTGTAGATCAAGCCCTCACAGAATGGGACGCCGATGACGATGACATGATTGAGAACAGTGGCTCGGCTGATCAGACCTACGACGTTTGGACGATGACTGGCACTTCGTAAGTTCCAAACTACAAACTACAAAATATGTCAAAATCTAGAGCTTACTGTGGATCTCTCTGGCTTTGCGCTCTTTCTTGTGTAGCTGCGATGGCTCAAGAACTAGGAAATGAGGAGGCAACCGCCAAGTACCGCAAGCTGCTGAAGAACGCAGCTGAATCTTATGAAAAGAAGTTATACAACGATTGGTAATCATTCTCCGATTTTTAAATCAACATTTTATTTAAGGTACTACAAATTTGATGAGAATCCGAAGAATGAACTGGTTCTTATGACTGATCAACTTTGTGGCATCTGGTTCCTTTCAATGATCAAAGCTGAACAGCCATTGAAGGAGTACAACGTTGGAATGACATTGAGTGCACTTCATTCGCTGAATGGGTACTCTTTTGAGAATGGACGATTTGGGCCTGTGAATGGATATCAGTGAGGATTTTAGAGTTTAATCTGTAGAATTATGTTTCAGTCAATGGAGGGAAGTGGACACGTCTTGTGTGCAGTCAGAAGAGGTGTGGACTGGAGTTGCCTATGCTTTGGGTTCCTTCTTCTTGACTAAGGTAGGTTCAATTTGGGACAAATAAGATTACCACACTTTCACGCTCATTCCGCAAGAAATTTGCTGTTTTTCTGAGAAAACTAGTTTATGAAAACCACGACGGTGATATTTTTCAACAATTTATATTAATATTTTCAGTTTTATCAATTAAACTCATTTTTACATCGCAAAAATGAATGAAAAGCACTTTTGAGAATGTTTTAAATTTAGATATAGAAAATGGCGTGCAACCGAAAATGCTATTCGAATATGCAAAAGTGTGTGCTACCCACGGCTGTAGGACTTACATGGAAAATGTTTCAGATCGAGGTGGCCGATTGAGGCGGCATATGCCTCGATCGAGGGCCGCCCTTGGGAACCGATTTCCAGGGCCGGTTTCAGTTTCTGCTAAGGAGCGCCTGTATTCGAGAAAAACGCTTTTAAAATTTTGGAATCCCTCCATGATTAGGCGCGGGCCGCCTAATCAACCCGCGCCGCCAGCTGAGAAAGCGTGGCCAGGTGGCGCAGGCGTTAAGGCGTCAGACTCATAAGCTGGAGGTCAGGAGTTCGGTCCACATCGATGTTTTACGTTTTTTTTATTTTTTTTAAATTTTAAGTTAATTTTTATTTTTAAATGGGAAAACATTAATTGTTTTAAAACTTTACAAAAAAAATTGCCTGTATGAAACGTCAAAACGAAGAAAAACGAACAACTGTTTTGTCGATGTTTTTCTGGATTTCTTTTCTGTGTTTGACATTTGTTTCTGGATTTCTTTTCTGTGACGACTTCAAAACAGGCACCATTGCAAAATCTTATTTGAAGTCAAAAAAACATGCTTGTTTACTCCAAACATTCCAACCAAAATATTGTAAACAACTGCTTACGTAAGCGATGCCTTAATTGTGTAGTGAGTGATTCATCTGTCTCCAAATGAATTCCGGAAGTGGGTGAATATGAATAAAACAAACAAAAATAAACTTTGAAATTTAAAGTTTAAAAAAGAAACTAAAAAGAAAGTACGTGAATAGCGAAATTATAAGAAGCTAAAAAGCTTTGGTTATAATCATGGTTTATATAACAATATTTCACTGTTCTTTGAGGCTGGAAATTACACTTGTGCCACAGAGAAAACCCCAAAAATAAGCCTACAATTTTTTTTACGTTTTTGTTTACCAATTTTGGATTCAAGAGTTGGCAAAGGCCTCCGTTTTTTGCACAATGCCATAACGTCATGTTATCACTTCTTACGATTTAGTCTCACCTAAGCTGTAGTTCAGTCTCTATCACCTGATTGTCTTAGACCCGTCTATTGGATTAGCTCCAATACGCATTTTTTAGAACCGCCGCCAAGATGCATTTGAAGTTACTCGTGGAATCTATGACAGTTGCTGGCGTCGGTTTGGCCTTCAGTGGCAGACCCCAGAGGCAATTACTTCTAGATTGACATATCGGTTCGCAAGGGTATCATAATCAAACTAATTGTTCATTTCAGAGCAATTGGATACATGAGGCCTTTGTCAATCTGGGCTATGCACTACGCCCTCTACAATTTCAATCAGGATGATCAAGAAGCTCCTGACGAATATGTTGACAGTTCTGATAGCCCTCCTCCAGAAGATCCGTTTGGCTTCTAGTAGTTGTAAATTGTGCCATTGTGCAGTGAAAGTGCTTTATATTTGCTTGAAATGGTGTTTCTGTTACGAGTACAATAAAATAAAGTATGAAAGTATCACATTTGTTGCTTTCGTCTCTCGCTTTCTCTCTCTTTCTCTTGCTATCTCTCATTCATTTTCTCTTTCTCTCTCTTTCGCTCTTTCTTTTTCTCTCTCTTCCTCTTGCTCTGTCTCTATCATTCTCTCTCACTCTCTCTCTCTCTCTTTATCATTTTCTCTCTCTCTCTATCATTCTCTCTCTCTCTCTCTCTCTCTCTCTCTCTCTCTCTTTCTTTCTTTCTTTCTTTCTTTCTTTCTTTCTTTGCCTCTCTGTCTTTCGTCTGTCTGTCTGTTTGACTCTAGGTGAACTGCACAAGAAGCTAAAACTAGGACTGAGGGTGTAGAATAACTCATTATTTGTATACTGATTCTGTTTGGGTTCACGGTCAAAGATAACCATTTCCTTTCAAAACATTCAATCGAGGTGGTGTCTCACCTTTTTGATTTTTCCTTAAATCTAAAAGTTTTCTAATTTATCCCCTTCTTGTTTGTGTTTCATTTACGCCGTGTTCATGTAGCCAGTCCCCTGCGCAAACATAGATGGCGAGATGGCCGAGCGGTCTAAGGCGCTGGTTTAAGGCACCAGTCTCTTCGGAGGCGTGGGTTCGAATCCCACTCTCGTCAATTTCTTTTGCACTTTAAGAAAAATCGTTATAATTATTTGAAATGCATGTTCCGACAAAATGAAAGTTGTGCATAACGTTGGCTTCAGGTCCATTACCACTTGTTGCGACATACCCCAAATAAATTTTGCAAAAACTTAACTTTATCGATGAATTTGATCATTTTGGGTGATTATTGATTTTTTAAAGTAAACGTTTGTTAAAACATTATATTTCTAAAATAGTACAAAATTGAACTACGTTGCTTTTTCTTGAATTTTTTAATACAAAGTTGATTTCATCTACTTGGGGTAGCTAAAATAATAAAAGTCAGATTGAAAATCTTTTGAAAGCGAAATTAATCCCCTTCAAAAGCACGATTGACAGTTTACTGTCTTGTAAGCAGTTTCCCAAACAAACTAATGACTGAATTTGTGACAGTTCGAAAAAGTAAACGACTGAATGCCGGTAAGCGAGCGGACACGGAGGTGTTTGTATGCCTAAGAATGCGTTAAAAATATTTGCTAACTTTGACCCCTCCCTTAGCCATTGGTTTCCGTATTTCCTTCAGCTTTTTCAACATATTGCATTTGAGATAGCACTATCTTGCAGCTATTGTCACTTCACACCTTCGATTTTCTTAAGTTAATAGGATTTCTTATCAGATCGGCAGATCGATGGTTCTGAGGGTGGTTTTGTTTGATAACATTGGTTTCATTGATTTAGATAGTCGAATGATTCCGTGGATATTTGTTTTGCTAATTGGCTTTGTAGCTGGAAGAAGGGAGCCTCAATGTAAAGGTCAGTCTATCTTATTGTGTCGTCTTAAACATTTTGCAATTAAAAATGAGGTTAGTTTATTTTAAAGGAAAGTCGGTTTTTTGGCATAAAAAAATTGTTTGCACAAATTTACAAATTGGATGAAATTATTTGCTTCAATGATCATATCACATATTTTTTAAACTATCTTTATAATTTTAGCACTATAATTTTTTACACAGAAATTTCAATTTTTTTTCTTTTTTTTCTTTATCTTTTTTTTATTTTCTTTAAAAACCACAGCGCAAATTCACACAAATTTTTTAAGGCATTCAAGACGAAAAAGCCACGCTTAATGCTTAAAATTTGCAACATCATAGCTTAAACAAGTAAATACGTTTGCCGCTACGACCGCTATTTGACTTCCACACAGTGACTGTCCTGCCCCAGACTGGTACTTGAAACGGACAAATGTTCAATAAAATATTGTCCACAGGTCAATATTTCAAAAAAGTGAATTGAAAGTTTGGTTTTTTTATCTCCCTCTGCACTGTGTGAATACAACATAAAGTAAAATGTTTATTTACTTTAACACAATAATTGATTTTTGTGTTTAACCTAAAACGAATAATTAAAGTATTGTTTTGAAACACAGGATTCTATTGTTTGCCAATGAGTCAAGTAATCATATCATGTTGTTTGTCTACAAAATAAACATTATGGATTGTTGATACACGTTGGTAGCATGTGTGAGAAACTTTCACTAAAAGTTTTCAAATTTGTCAATCTTTAAAATTTAACAAAGTATTTTGTTCATAAACCTTATATAAATAACTGAAACAGGGATATTAATTTCAAATATAAATTAGTTTCAAAACCTTTTAAAATTTAAACTACTTCCATTTTGTAGCATTTGCCTAAGAATCAAATGTTCTATGTGCTAGAGCTTAGCGCTTATCAGATAAACTATAAAGTACACTAGTGACAATGTTTTTCATGTTACTAGGCTTAGAACGCACCTTCGGCAAAGGGAGCAAATGCAAAAACAAACGCAAAAAAAACAGAGATTAAAAGTGAATTTTTTTGAAAATCTCTTTTCTTAAAAACCGTAACTTTTAACGCGGTTTCGGAAAAGGAAAAAAACAGTAAAAATAAAACAGGCGCGTAAAAAAAATTAAACACAAAAATTCAGGCTGCCTGTCCTACAAAGCAACCATTTTCCCCTTCTTTGTCAAGGGGTTTTCCTCAGAAGACAACTTCAGCCAACTTAGACGGCATCTTCTAGCTCAAGTGGATCAGTGTACTCGGACTAATTTTTCTATCTCCTTATTCCTTCCTTCGACCGAAAAATTCATCGATTGTTGCAATGCTAGAGACTGCACCCGTCGCATCTCGGCACTCACTCCGAACGATTTTAGGACAAATAGGATAATAGGTAGGCTTTTTGAATTTTCAAATTTGAAAAAAAAAACTTCAGGCACTGTTGATATTGGAGATTCTAGCGGATTATTTGCTAAGGCTATGACAAAATTGGTGAAAAATGACACATCAGTTTATATTGTTGCTGATTTTCTGTTGCCTCAACTTTGTCGTCATCCTGAACTTCGATTCAGTTTAATTCGAAATTTGACAGGTTGATTTTGTTACGCTTTAAAAATTTTAAATCTCTATTTTGATTAATAACCGTTTGTTTTATTTCATTCGCAACAAAAAAATAATCAAAAAATATCAAAAACGTTTTTTTAAATCAACTTTTAAATGCGTCTTTATTAATGTACATTCTGATTAAGTTTTTTATATGGGTTAAAATAATGAAATAAATTTTTCAGACCTGTCACCGACTCTCAAGGACTATACCGAACCGTCCCGCGTAAAAAGATATAGTAATTTTAAAATCAACTTCTTTTTAATTAATTTTTTAGATCACCAGTTTGCAGCAAACGTAATCAAAAATTGCAATGTCACCTCCGCCAAGAGCCTCGTTGATCTTAACAACAAAACCAAACCCTTCTGCTCAACTGGTTTACCCAAATCGGAATGTAAATTTGAAAAAGACGGTGAACCTATTGCTGATTTAAAAAGACTTAAATTGTTTTCAGAAGGCTTGGCTGGAGGCACAGATCTTCGGATTTTTCTTGGCATTGCAACTAGAGGACATTTTCCTGAGATCGTCAACAGTTTAGCTAAATTGCTATCACAAAAAGTGTTGGACACGAAAGCGAGAGGAAATGGGAAGGTTAGTTTTCTGCATTAATAGACGGTTAAAACCCGTTATCGAAACTTATTAATGGCAAACATATAGTCCATTTACAAAACTTTGCTGCAGTTTTTTAGTAAATTGTTTTTCTTTTCTTTTTTTAATAAAAATTAACCTTCAAATTCACTACCAGCGTTTAAAAACCAAACTGTAAAAAAAAGTTGAATATTTTAATTTAAATGACACTATAACTTTAAGTTTTTTGAAGTCATTCAAAATTATGCAATTGTCTGATTGTTTTTTTAAATAAATTGAAATTGAAACATTTGTTTATTAAAATTTTTAACTATTATTTTGTTCACCAAAAAACTTATTTTTATAATTTTAAATAAACAAATTATTTATTACAAAAACAAAAATACAAAAGAATTTATTACAAAAAAACCCACAGTTATTTTATTTTCCAAAACAATACAATTCAAATTTCTTTTGGATAAATGCATAATAGATTACTTTGATTTTTTTAAAAATTAAATGAATGCAAGAAAAGGAAAGAAGAAAAGTCCGAAGAGAGAAAAAATCACCAAAAAAATAAACTTCAAAAAATGTGATAAAATTTGAAAAAAGCTTTTGAAATGTTAAAATTAGTTTTTTTTTATAAAAAATGTTTTATAAAAACAAAATTATAAAAATCCTATTTTACAAATAGCTTTAAGGTTTTCATTCTTGCAAAGAACTCGCAAATCCTCAGTCACTGTTTCTGGCACAATATCCACAAGTGCATCATGGATTTCCAAGCCAGAGGCGAAGAGAGTATAATTGTACTGAGACTCTCTATTAAAACTCACGAAATTTCTTTCAGGTACAAGCAGACAAAGTGAACCGTGAAGATCTCAGTTTCTCTCCTGATGTGTTTGGCTTTATTCGAAGGGAAGTTATCCGAAACACAACAAACAGAGATGTAAATTTTTATTTTGAAAATAATGGCTCAATTATAGTTTCAGACCATCGCAATAGTCATCAGTGACTTTATTTCGATGAGATTCTATGAACACTACTCTGTCTTCAAAATGGCAAAGACCAATCCAAAATTCAATTTTATTCTAGCAGTTCAATTGAATTGGTACGGGGTTGATGCCAAACTGGTCAAAAAGTAAGCTGTTTTCACATGAAAAAAAAACAGTTTTTTTTTCAGATATTACGGCAGCGTGATGAGCGATGAAGAGGTGTACACAATGAACAACATGGAAGACATTGTTGGGCTTGCCGAATTTGTAGCCAAACCAGGTAATACTTTAATAGCAAAAGAATTGACGAGAGTGGGATTCGAACCCACGCCTCCAAAGAGACTGGTGCCTTAAACCAGCGCCTTAGACCGCTCGGCCATCTCGCCACTGTTCCAACGGCGGGGGAGTAGTCAGATAACCTCGCGTAATGATGCGTTAGAAAATGCCAGTAGCAGAATTTGCGAAACAGAAATTTCAATGACAGAACTTATACCCTAAATTGATTAAAACGAAAATTCACTGACTTTGGAGTCATACGGCAACAGGGCGGTCCTAGAGAATGAATATGGCTTAAACTGTGAGAAGTACTTGGATTGGACCCAAATAATCAAAAAAATACCAAATTTCGGTTGTTTGACCTTAAGGTTGTACTCAAGGCCTTAAAGACCCAAACTACAATGTTGTCCAGTTTTGAAAGCAATCAATAGATCGAAATCGAAAAACTTTATAATTGAACAAACAACAAACTAGCTTTATCTGACCACTAAAAAATCAAAAACTTGTGCGACTACAGGTTCGCGATCAGCCTCCTTACATTAACCATTGTTTGTTGTTACTTGATATTTGCAACTAAACGGGTTTTTTTGTTGTTATTTTTTGATTTGCTTTTACGTAAAGTTGCGTAACAGTTAGACGAACATTGTTTGTTCTTTTTGACAAATACCTTGACTGAATTACATTCAAACAAACAAGTTTTCCAAAATCTATCTGAACCATCAGAAAGAGCTTAAAATTTTAATGACAATTCAAAAACAAATAAGCCGTTTTGTTGCAAATAACACGTATAAGAGTTGTGTGTATGTGTGTATGTGTGCATGAGCGTGAACGTAGATGTGTGATTGTGAATTTGCATTTTTGCGTTTAGTAAAGTGAGTAATACCGTATCACCAAAGCATGCTTCAGGTACCGGAATCACAACTACCACAACCGCCTTTCCGTTAACAATTCCGGATCCCAGAAATCGAACCGGTAAGTGTATTAATTGGTGTTTGAACTCCCTTTTAGTTCCACTTCAAGGAACTGATGTCGTAATCGTCCTTGCCATGGCCACATGGACCACCGAAGAAGAACTGACCATGCTTAGAAGTTTTCTCACCAACACTGCAGGGCAATGTGTAAATGACGATAGTCAATACACAATTCTCAAAAATTTGAACGACAAAATTGATGAATTTTGCAATGAGTAAGTTACACTTTAAGTTTTGTTATTTTCATTTTAAAGCCCACCTTGTTTTAACGAGATCGTCCGAACCATCAATGTGGAGACTTCTGTCCCAATTATGCCGAATGCCGTCGAGGTGCTAAATAATTATTTAAAGTTTTAAAATCGTTAGTTTTCAGATGACTAAGGCTGGCTTGGATCTCCTGGAGCTTTCCCAACATGATTCTCCGATTATGCCAACTTTGGTTCTCGTGATTCCTTATGCAGATGACGTTCTGATCAGGGAATACGACGACAGTAGCTCAGAATTCAGGAAAAACTTATCCTTTGTTGAATTTAAGGTACTAAATGTTTAAAAAGACACTTACATTCGCAATTTTTAAGATTGTGTTGATCAACTCAACGGATCGATATCACATGCAGACATCGATCAATAACAGATTCATACACAGGATAAATTCTTTCGAAGAGTTGGAAAAGGCGGCAAATCCATTTTGCAGTGATGGTAAGTTGAAATTTAAGGTTGCCTAAATATTAAAAAGTACTATTTACAAACAGTTTATGACAAAAAAGAATTACATCTAAAGCGTTAAACAATTTTGCATTTTTCTCCACTGTTTGGCCCTGAGGCTGTAGTTTTGGTCTTCAGTTACCTAATGTATACTGCTCGTCCAACGAGCTGTAGAGCTCTATCAGATTAAACCTTCATGCGAATCTAACTGCAAATACGTCATTGCGTCCTATCACTTTTTCGGCATGACGCTCTATTGAACAAATTTCAAAATTGGTTTTTCACGGTGAATTAAATGATTTTTTCTGGTTCTTCTTTTGGAAAGTTTTTTGTTAGTATAAGTAGAACAACATTTTTTTAAATTAAAAATTTTTAAAAAATTAATTTCAAAAATACTGCTCCAAATTTTTTTCTAAAAAAACAAGTGGGTAAAATCAGATATCCTCATTCATTTCTGGAAAGTGTACAGTGCAATACAATTTTGTTTATTTCAGTTTCCTGCTTCACAAAATTATGACGTTCTCTAAAAATTCTCTCCTTTCCAGGACCTACTGTGGTTCGGCAACCTTCTGTCCGATGGGAGATTCCAGTAGCCCTAGGGAGTCTGTTCTTCCTAGCAGTAACATTGACTTTCATCTTTTTCATCCACAAGTGGAGGAATCCTTCAAAAATGGAGCGTCAGTCAACTATAAGAATCCAACCAAGCACGAGAACACGAAGAAGGAATCGAGTTGCTTATGTGAGTCAAATCCGAAAGTTTTGGAATTTCAATTTATTTGAACAGCCAATTTGGACAATACGATTTATTTGGCAACCAAATAAGTAGAATGAGAGACCAACACTAAATAATACCGGGGAATTGCATACAAATATATAGGAAGTCATTGAAAACTTTTTTTTTGTTTTTTTTTCTTTAATCTTTTTTTGTGTTTTTTTTTCAAAATCAGAACACTTTTTGGGTTTTCTCTTTTTTGACAAGTAATGAAAAAAGCGGATGAAGAAAGTAGGACACTGGTCAGCATAAAATAGGTTTTGGATCAAAATTGCATAAAATAAAAATGTTTCTATCGAAGAATCTGAAATGAACACTCGAACTTTTTTGGGTTTCCGTATTTTTTGACAAGTAATAAAAAACCGGGATAAAAGGGGAACAACGCAGAATATAGGGAAGTTGTCTAATGGATAGAGAAGGTATTGAAGCCATAAGATGTATCGAATTCGGGCGGTCCTTCTGGGGGTTGACTATTTCTAAATCAATATAAAACCCGTATTTTCTAGTTTTAACCACCTTAGTTGTTCTTCTGAGCCGCAGCAGCGGCAGCGGCGGCGGCTTCTCTGGCGCGGGCCTGAGCCATGAGGGTAGCAGCGGCAATACGGCGGCTCCGGCGCGGAGCAGGGCGGGGGCTTTGGCGGGGAGTTGGCTCATCGTCTGAGTCTTCCTGGTTGTTTCTGTTGTTTCCAGGCTATAAAAGAAACATTTTCTTCGTATAGAACCAACAGCATACAAATGTTTTAAACTCAAAACTACTTTTACAGCAATATCCTGAAAGTTGTAAAACACTAAAAAATCCACCAAGTTTCTTTTTTCGTGACTATTGACTTTTTGATAGTTAGAAAAAAACCCTATCATTAAATTTTCTACATTTTGTAACCCTGCAATCACAATGGTGAAAGAGCGGAACAAAATGGCCTTTTTTTTAGAACGGAACAATCTACTGTGTGTATCCATTTTTATTACGACATTTGTTTACATGTATTTGTTTTTGCGCCACTTTTCTTCAAAAACAATGGTTACTGTATTGTTTTTCTCTTCAGATCCTACTTTGAACTGAACCGAACCTGAATTGTTCATTGTTAAATTTGCTAACTAACGGTTTCAATTAATTTTGAATCATGACTTTTGTTGTCCACGCTTTTGTTTCCGCTCCATTTTTCTTTGAAAAAATGATTACGGTAGTTTTACGTTTAAAACCCGATTTTGAATGCAAAAAGTAAGTTAATTATATAGAATTTAAAAAAAAACTTACAATCAGAATTCCCCTTCTTAGACCAGCTGGTTCCGGAGGATTAAACAGGGCACGCATTGCTGCGCGGCGCTCTTCTGACGTACCCCTAGTCGGTACAGGCGGAAGCATGGGAGGTCTGTCTTCGGGAGGAACACCCCTGTCAAGCTAAAATCAAATTTTTACAAAATCAATAAAAACATTAAATTAATTTTAAATCATTACTTCGGCGAGTAGTTCTGGCCAAGTGATGAGAGGAGATCGCGGAGGTCTAGGGACGTCATTTTCACCGTCGGATTCATCGCTCGGCTAAAAAATTCCAGTTTTTTTAAAAAATTCAGTTATAAAAATAATTTAAAATTACAGCACTCACCGGCTCATTAACTGCGAGGCGTCGGCGGCGAATGTCACGTTCCTGTAAAAAACTTAAACTTTGAAACAATTTTAAAATTAAACATTATTTCAAAAAAACTTTTATAGCTGTCCTTGGAACTTTTTCCTACTATTTAAATGTAAAACTTAAACAATTGTGAAATTGCAAAAAAAGTAAAACTAAAGTTACTTTTTAAGTTCCCTTCCAAAACTGAACTTATTTTCGAATTTAAAAAAGAATTGAAAATTGTTTTGTTTTTATTTTATTAACTTTTTAAAGTTGTACACAAAAATTAGAAAAACAAATGTATTGAAAAAAAACTTTAAAAACAAATCTAGAAATATTTTTGTAAACTTAACAAAACTGTTAAATGCTATTTTAACAATTACATCTACTAAATTTTTACAATACTTTTTTAACAAACAATCGTGCGAAAAATTCACAAAGATGGTTTTAAATTGAAAATAAAAAATAGAAATAGACTAACATAGGCCGCTTGAACATCTGGATTCTCATGGCGCACAGTACGAGCCTAAACACCAATTAACCGTAATCCTTAAGAATCCTTACATGTAAAAGCATTCTGACCAAAAAGTTAGCGACGCGATCCCCGCCTTCTGCTCTCTCCTCCAGCTCTTCTTCTTCACTAATAAGCCCCATATAGCTAATGATGCAGCTAGAACTTACTCGGATGTGTCGGGCTCCTTTTGGTAGACGTTTTGATTGTCGCGTTCGAACGGCAGCGGCGCCATAATCCTATAATGGAAGAGGTGGAGGAGGAGAACTGACTGCGCGCGGAAGAGATTGTTACCCGTAGCAACGGAATGGGGCAGACACACGTGAATCAGGGGGTGGGGAACAATTGGAATCGATAGAAGGAGACTGGATCAATGGGAAGGTAATTGTACCTTTACATGGGAGGTAGATTGAAAACGGAATTGACTGGGAGGGGGTAGGTCAAATGTCAAGACTTCATCTAGCAATTTCTGTCTCTCTCTTTTTCTCCCTTTTTCTCTCTTTCTCTCTCTCTGTCTCTCTCTCTCTATCTCTCCGTGTCTTTCTTCTCTCTTGACTCTATGTTTCTTTGTTTCTCTAGTTTTTCTCGGTATCGAGGCATCTCTGTCATTCTGCCTCTTTGTCTCTCAGTCTATACCTTTCCGCTCACACTATCACTTCTCTCTCTCTCCCTATCTCTCTCTTACTCTCTCTCTCCCTCTCTCTTTCTTTCTCACTCTCTCCCTCTCCCTCTCTCTCCTTATCTCTCTATCTCTTTCTCTCTCTCTCTCTCTCTCTCTCTCTCTCTCCTTATCTCTCTATTTCTCTCTCTCCCTATCTATCTCTCTATTTCCCTATCTCTCTCTCTTTCCCTATCCCTCTCTCTCTTTCTCCCTATCTCTCTCTATTTCCCTATCTCTCTCTCTTTCTCTCTCTTTCTCTCTCTCTCTCTCTCTCTCTTTATTTTTCTCTATCTCACCCAATTATCAGGGTCTCTCTCATTTTTGAATAACTAGTCGGCGTACCAGTCTGAGTTTTCAAGAAAGCATTCGTATAGTTGAGGTATAATTAGATGAAAAATATCAGCTTGGCATTTCGTATCAAAGCAAACAGCTGCGTAATCACAATAACAATGTTGGCCCAAGACCGCCCACGGGCGTATGGGCTTTGTCTTAAGCGTGAATGAAACCATTCTGCGGTATGCGGAGATGGCAACCAACCACTAAGTTCTGTTGTTGGAATAGGACGGCAGTGATTTCTGCCATGGTAGCTATAGCCGAGTGGTATTTGGAGGTCTCAGGGCATACCAAGGGATAATGAATGGCAGATTTCGTAGCTGTAGGCCCGTGCTGGGAAGTGCATTCCTGGTTGCTACGTTCAAAAAAAAGATCTGTATCGATTGCGCCGCTCCTTCCGCAATTTGTATCAGGGGCCTTGATATGTGGAGATTGGGGGAAGTACTCGGTGGTGATTTAGGGGCAGGAGATATATAAGGTGGTCAAAAAAGGCACCGAAAGAGATATCGAGACACAGAGAGAGAGCGAGAGAGAGAAAGAGAGAGAGAGAGAGAGAGAGAGAGAGAGAGAGAGAGAGAGAAATTACGAACACTTCCAGTGACGTGGCGTTTGTGTTTTTTTCCAAAAATCCAACGGAAAAGGTGCTTTCACGAAAACAAAGGAAAAGAACCGCAATACGTATTATTTACATTCTTCAAATAACAGTAGGCGATTCGAAGCGGAAAACAATTACTCATAAACACAGGTGGCTCTGGAGTATTAGTCAACAAAAAAAGGAGATGTCACTGTATGGTAAGAAAAAGTGAAGGAGAAAGACCACGCAGCATAGATGTTGCGCCAATCATTCCCACGATCTGCATACCGGCGTATAATTCCTTCGTGATCATAAATATTCGGCCTGCCAGCGCTGATTGCTATGTTGGGGCAGCAATTTTATGGTGGTACCGGCGGGAGCGGAGAAGAAAGGATTCTAACAAATGTGGGGGGGGGGCAATAAAACCTTCAAGCGCGCACACACCCACACATGCACACATATACACACATTTGCACAAATACACACACAAGCACATACATACACATATACATGCGCAGATTTCCACAGTAAAACATATTTTCGGTATGGGTTATATGATTGAATTTCATTTTGGTCATTCAGTCTTTTGCGTTATCCAAAGTATTAACAGTGCGATTCGACTACCTGAGATTATCTGGCCACTCTCCCGCCATAGATTCCATGGCGAGATGGCCGAGCAGTCTAAGGCGCTGGTTTAAGGCACCAGTCTCTTCGGAGGCGTGGGTTCGAATCCCACTCTCGTCAATTCTTTTGCTTCGTGAGTGACACCTAATATTTTCAGGGTTTCACCAAACTTGGACAGGGAGAATTTGGAATTACTTATCTAGGTTAGTACCGCCGTTTAGAAAAATGGGTAATTTTCAGGAAGAATCCTTGGAAATGGTCCCTCAACAGACGAAAGGACTGTGATGTTTGTGGACTACGAACGAATTGATATATTCGGCGGTAACGCTGCTGTTAAGGTCTGCCTTTAACTTTTTTTGTTTTTCTTCTTCTTTCATTTGGCCAAAAACACTTTCAGGAACCCATTTACAGAAGATACGGATCGGAAATCTTGAAACACGAAATTGAAATCATGAAGGTTTTCCAATTAAACTAATAATTTTAAAATGTTGTTTCAGAAAATCGAACCACACGCAAACATTGCTTACATGTTGGGCTGTTGTGAAGATCGGCCTCTTCTCCTGACGGTGTACGCGGAAAAGGGAAACCTTTTGAACTACGTCACCGGAAGAACCATCCACCCTGCTGTGAGCTTAGAGAAATTTTTGAAATGATTTAGAATATTAAAACAATTTTTAAATTAGTATTTAATCACTTTATTGTTTGAAAAAATATCACCCCTGAAAGTTGAGAAAACTGGAAACTAGCCGCCTTGTTATTTCAAATGCAATCATCTGAAAGGGCAAATTTAATGGCATCAGTGCATTTAAATAAAAGCGGAAACATTCAAAGTTGAGGGTGGAATAAATGAGCGAAGTTCAGACGTTAAAGTTCCAATGTAAAACGCAACATTTCCCATTTCATTTCAAAATTTGATTAATTTTTTCAAATGTCTTAAAGTTTCACTTAATATTTTGGAACCTTTTTGTTGGAATTTTATGCGTCATCGTTTTGCGAACCCCCTGAAAGTACCCAATTTCCAGAAGCATGACTTAGGAGACAGGAAACCCCCGCACCAATTTCCTACTGCACGATTCCCATTTCCCACATGCCATCGGGAAGGACAAAAAGTGTTTCGGCGTAATAAAAGTGTGACTTTGCCCTATGAAAAGATTAATTTGTCTTGTCATTTAATTTTGAGAAGATTTGTGAAAAAGGTTTAACAAGTAAAATACATTAATTTATTTGTATTTGACCTGTTCGCTCAAATCAAAATTCTAAATTGTAGTTGAATAAAACAAATCAGTTCCCATAAACCCAAAACTAACTAGATCTGATTCATGAATCATACGAAAACTAAAAACCAAATTGAATTTTCCCTTTTCAGTCAGACGAAGATTGCCGCCATCACCCAGACGACAAAATGTGCTTCAAAGATGTGTACCGTTTTCTTCATCATCTTGCAAGAGCCCTGGTTGGTCCCATTTCTTTGTTTGCTGCTTTCTTAGAAAGAGAGAAATCCCCGCGCTTGTAAATCCTAAGTAATGAGTGCGTTGTCCTACGCTTGCGATGACAAATTCGAATGCAAATGACAACCGCAAAACATAAACAAAACCAACTGACGTAAAACATAAACTAGTTCTGAAATGTTGGTTTGCAGGATTTGCGAAAAAATCAAGCGTGTGTGTGAGCGTGTGTGAATGTGTGTACGTGTGATAGAATAAGCGCGAAAATGTTTATGCGAAAAAGTAAAAAATGTAAAATGTTACATATTACAATATGTGAGTGAGTGGGTGAGCGAGAGAGAGAGTGTGTGTGTCCGCGTGTGTTCGTGTGCGTATGTATGTTTGTTATGAGGTTGTGTGTACGTGTGAACGTGTAAACGTGTGAGTAAGTGTGTGCACCCCATTTCCGATTAAATGCAAAAATGTTGCTTTCAGGCTCACATCCACCATCGTGACAGACAGATCATCCACCGAGACGTTAATTTGAGAAACCTCTTGATCACGGCAGACTTGACTCTCCTTCTGGGAGATTTTGGGATGGCCTTTTCCGAACTAGGCGGTGAAGCTGAAGGCGAAGAGTGGTACAGATATCTGAGGTGGATACGGCCACCAATCCGAAGTTTACCCCCGGAAGGATTTGGAGAAACATTTTGCAAAAAATACGACATCTGGTGAGTTTTCCATTCTTCCCACTAAAAGTTTTAGATTGAAAGTACACATTTCAAAATTTCAACTTCCATATTTTGAAATTGTACAGAATCTAAAATATCAAATGTACCCTAGAAAGCCGTTAAAGGGCGCGTGTACGCGATAGCCTCTTCCCCGAATAGAATGAGCCACTCTAGTGACCTCACCTTTTATTGGCCAAATCATGTTGTTGCCTTTCTGACGATGATACGAGTGCGTAAACTTTGAACGTTTTTCGAAATGTTACGAACAAGGAAATATGATCACATTCATGAAATTTCTTTTTAATAAATGTAAAAATATTTTTAACCTGTTTTTACAAGCAAAATTTAAAATTTAGGTCCTTCGGTCTATGTGCCTGGCAAATCCTTGAATGTGGAAAACAACCATTCGAAGAAATTCCTAATAAATATGTAAAAGAACATATTAAAAGTGGAAAGCAACTCCCTAGGCCTGTCAATTGCCATGATAAACTGTAGGTTTTAAAACCTGTTACAACTTTAAAAAATAAAATGAAAAATTATAGTAACTAATTTTTTACAGCTGGAATTTAATGGTTGACTGCTGGAAGTTGGACCCGTCATTAAGGCCCAGTTCGGAGAAGCTGGAAAAAGTATTAGGAGAGCTTGTACAAGAGACAAATGGTTACACAACCATTAAACTAGTCGATTCGGAAGAACGTGTCGTTGATTCTCAAAATGAGATTCTTAATGCCGAGGGTCTAGTAATGTATTGACTGTATATTTTAAACTGTATTTAATAAATTTGTGCCTAGAAAAATTTTGTAAACTTTTTTTTTGGCCTTTTATTCCTTTTGAACACATACGTCAAATTGGTTTGCTTGCGTTTGCCTGACAATCTAATCCCTGTAAAAGATGTAAAAGATTTCCGTTTCTTTTACCTTCGCTTTGAGTGAGTTTTTCTTTTTCATGATAATGCCATCGGTTCAATGTAGTCCAAACGAGGTAGTTCGCGTGTAACCAAAAATGGGCCATTAAATGAATGTGTTTTTTTGTAATCCTCGGTTTGATGTCACGAGACATTTATTTCCTTGTTGAAAATGAAAATAAGGTTTTGTAGGTGAGACTGTGTCCTTGGATAAAAGGTTGGTGGCCGGCTTGTTGCAATCGCCAAAACAAAAACTGTGTTTATACAGACAATTAAAATTTTGAAAAGCTCATTTCAAAGTTATATTTTCAAAAGTAAAACCATTCACTATTTTAGGGATTAAGAATGGGGTAGAACAAAATTGGTACCCCAATGAATGTAAAACTGAGTTTACTTATTGTTTTTATAGATTACTTGCCAGAATAAATTTAGACAGAACAATTTAGAATGTTTAATTCTGTTTTACAAACTAACTAACGAATCTTTTACCCTTGCAGCGGCCGCCGATCTCGTACGGGTGTGAGACTTGCGGCGCTACCATGTCAGACTAAGCTGACATTGAGACTTTGAAAACGACCACCAAAAAGTAGAAAAACCGATAGATGGTAAGGGCGCGTAAACACCGGGCAAGTCGTTTGTTAAAATGCCGGTTATCCACAAGGGCCTGTCGCTTGCAATTACCAAAAAAAATTTCAAAAGCAGGTTTCTCCAAAACGACGTTTTTACCCCAAACTGTTTTATATTTGATGAAGTAAAAAAGGTTCCTTTTACGTGACTTAATCTCAAAAAAGATACGTTATGTTTTGTTTGCTTCCTCCTAGTCTAATCACATTTATTTTACTATTTTGTCAACCTAAACAGTAAATATTTACTTTTTGGTTAATTTTATAAAGAATTCTTTGTAAACTGTTTTTATATCAAAAAGTTTGATCACCGGTCTACTTTTCGCTCCATTTAACGGGACACGGCAAGCATTTGTTCAAGCAATAGCCCAGAACGAAGAATGCAGAAAGTTTTTTTTAGGTTTTTGTTGTTTTCTAGCGCTAAATTGGGAAACCGCTTTAATATTATAATTATGTAAACATTTTGTAAATTATAAACATTATAGTCATAATTTGTTTGATACACATAATTTACAGAACTTTTCGGTTAATCATTAAAAAAACTTAAAAATTTGAACTCTGGTTCTTTGAAGCAGACACCCATAAATCTTCCGTTTACCGACTATAGTTCTGAACTAATGAAACCTATTTACTTAAAGTCCAAAAAGGCTACAGATGATGTCGGTTGTTATTCATGGATCACACTTTAATCCTTTGTAACCAAACTAATTATGAGCCGTCACAACGAAAATAGGAAAACACCCGAAAAATTGGTCAAATTTCCCTAGGAAGTGGACAACTCTTCCTTAAAAGTCTCAAATGGCATTTTGTTCCTGAAGTGGATTACTGAAAACAGAACTGTTTCCCTGAAAACGTTCAAAACTTCTTTAAGAAGCAATTTCCGGCTGCAAACGAGGGTTATTCTTCGGTTTTTCCTTGTTTGACTATCAAACAAGGAAGGGTGGAAGAAATGAAGCCATTAATTCGATTCCACGTCCGCGCGGCATTCGAATTCGGTGACTAACACCTTCTGCGTAATGGGGAAAACTAGCTGCAAATTTATTTTCCTTATAAATAGACTACGATTTAGGCGACAACGTAGTTGGATATGTGGAAAACAGAAAAGTAATTGTAAAGTTGTTGTTTGATGGTATAAAAACAGAAAAAATTTCTTTTGCAGAAAGATAGCAAAAGTAAAAACTTTCGACAAAAAACACATTTGCTGGATATTTTTTTAAACGGTATAATTTTGCCTTCTTTTTGAAACTTTCTTTTAAAAAAATTTTAATTTAAACTGGCAAAATTTTCAAGTAAAATGACAAATGAACTTGGACTTTAACAATTTTGAACATTTATTTTTAAAAACGCAAATGATTAATTTTACTATAAAAAGAAAAATTCTACTTCAATTGTACAACTACAAAACAAATAAAGTTCAAATCCCGTTCAGGAAAAGGAAGCAATAGGAACTCAGAAAAAATAAAAACAAAAAGGTAGTTAAAAATTAAAAAGGATGTTTTACAACAACAATAAAACTCACGTTTGTTAGAAAAGGGCAGTAAGCAGAAATCAGGATAAAAAACTTTCTGTAAGAAATATTTATAGGTAATCAAAAATCAGAGAAAAAAAATTATTATTTGGCTTTTACAAATCTGGTATCATTTTTAAATAACAGTTTTTTTAAACTTGGTTTTTTTAAAAAGATTTGATGAAAACGAAGAAGAATAATGCGAGAGAGTTATGAAAATCACGCCAAATGTGAACTTTTAGCGAAAAGACAAAGAAAACTGTTTAAAACCGCCTCAATAGATTCTTTTCTTGAAAATTAATTCAATGTTCCATTATTCATCTGTTGCATTCAGTAACTAAACATTCAAAATGCCACTTGTCCAGTTTTTGTCTTCTTAGTCATTCCTAATTACCTGATTTCAAAAGACCTCGTTTTCAGAGTTATTATGCGGTTTATTGTTTTTGCGTAAAATGAAGTTAGTTGAAACTTCATCTTCGACCTCTTTTCCTACCCGATTATTCCGATTCCAAACCCAATTGCAAGCCGAGATATCTACTACGCCGACTGTCGTAGTCGGCACCCGGTGGGCGGGGCTGCTCATTTCGCCATGGTCCCTCGCCGGATAGGCCTTCTCCTTCTGCTCCTGATCATGCTATCTCTATGTGTGGCACAGTTCGTCGATCTTCAAGGTCGGTCTTCCTATGCAGTACTATATACCGTAATCAGAAAATTATAAAGGTTCTTTTACGTTATCGAAAAAAAGTTTTTTTTTCATTTTTGCTTGTAAGACATTATGAAAGGGTATTTTTACATGGTACAGAATACAGTGACATATTGTTTGTTTCAACAAAAAAAAACTATTCTAACAATTTTTATAAGTCCTGGATTTCAAATTGAATCTTCGTCATTCTTAACCCTATAACACAAAAAAATTCGAATTTGAACTTTTAACAAACTTCAGAAACATTTTCCGGAAGAAAATTTTGGATTCTCTACCTCCTGGCTAGCTCTTCTAAAAGTGCTTGAGTTTTATCCAATTGTCCTTGAGACCAATTCAATTTCAAGATGATTGGTGTAAAGTAGAGATCCGAATTAATGCTTCCGGCTTTTTCTTTTTTTTTTAACAAAAAATTTACAAATTAACAACTGATTTACTTTTTTATTCAATGTTATTTTAAAACTATTTAAAAAATGACGATTTAAGGGAAAAAAGATATTTCTATAGGAAAAGTACAAAAAAACTTGAAATACACTTTTGACGTCGAAAGCTAAAGTTACCACCTCCCCCTGTTTTGATCATCTGCTGATATGGATTAAACACTTTTTAAGCCCTTTAGAAGCTTTGCTTTAAAAAATAGCTTTTGAAGTTCGATTTTGTGTGTATTTGTATGGTTCGTTTGTGAGGGGAAAAACTGAGAACGTAAAAATGTAAAGGAAGAAAAAAGTCGATGACTTTAAAATCTATCAATGTCGATTGTTTTATTGTTGCGTGAAATATATGAGTATTTCTTTTTGTGCTGTTAAAATTGCAAAATTTGCATCCTCTTCATTTATCTATTTTAATCCCACCCCCTCGTTGCCCTTTCTCTGACCTAAGTTGTTGTCTCCTGATTTTCTTTCCAGATTGCGGAACAATTAAACTTTCCCACTTACATGCGTCAGTCCCCCCTTTTTCCCATGATTCTTTATCTTTCGTCCTCAATTACACGCAAAAATTTGCGTAAACGGCGCTTTCCGTGTTCATAGATTCCAGCGGAAATTGCGATAATATCACTCGACGTGTTGCTTGACCGCAGTACACTACGTAGAACTCTTCCCCTCGTGTTCATTGAGACCACACACGAAGGCAAATTTAACTGTCAGGTGCCGTAAATAAAACGCTGGATGGGGTAATTGAACAGACGGAAGAAGTGGGCAAAGCCATCGGTCAAAATATTTTCTTATCTGGGGAGACGGTCTTATCTTTGGTTCATTGAAGTTGTCATATGAGTCGAATCAGCTCACCGATTGGCAAAGAAACACTAAACTAATAGCACGTATGATCTATGATTTGGGTTTGTCGGGGCAATTGTTTGCCCTTTTTCTGAGATTTTTTCTGTCTAACTAAAAATGTACCGCAAAGATCGTCACGGCGGTACCCAATGATTCAAAAAATCGGAAACTGTAAAAACATTTAAACTTTGGCATAAAACGTCAAAATGTTCTTTTTTACTGTTTGTTCCAATTCCCCACTCTTCAGGCAAATACTGTATCTTGTCAGGTAGCCACATAAGCCACCTGTTCAATAGCGGATGTTTACAAACTGTTTTTTTCCTGCGTAGTCAGACAGGTGACAAAAGGAACAGATGCAGACACAGCTGGCAACCGCCTAATACTGTTATCAACTCTTAAAACGGGGAATCGAGGGATAGTGATTTGACGTTTTGGCCGCTGAGCAATCATTTGTGATAAATGTTTCTTCGAAAAAGATATGTGGAAATCTTGACCACGTGATGGTTTTTGACGCAATTTTACGATAAGAGGGGGTCTTTTGTTTTAAGTTTGATTTTAATTTTAGCCCTCCAAAATTTCACAGAAATCCTAAAGAGAAAAAATAATTAATCAAATATTAGTAAAATTTTGCAATATAAAGCTGAAGTTAAAATTAAAATTCATTTTTCAAGCCTAAATGGAATTTTGAGGTTTTGTGAAAAATCTCAAGCAAACTACCTTTCTGTTTTGATTTGGAAAATTTCATATAAATTTTCAGAAGTTCCCGTTTCAAAAAAAGGTTATTTAAAAAAACCCAAAAAAGGAAAATATTTTGTTTGTGTGTTCACATTTGACTTATTTGTCTGGGTTGCGAAAACAATTTTTATGGCAAAATTTTGATCACTTTATTTTGTCCGAAACTGCAGTAGAATCTAACGCTCTTTTCATCAAATCTAAGCCACTTTCAATAAAAAGTACTGTCGTTTAGGAAATTGAAGTCGGTATTTCGTGACCAAGCCAGGAAATTACTTCTTTTTAGAACTTCAACTGCAGGCTGCAGTTTTCCTTACTCATTACGAACTTAGTGAATAACAAAAACAAAGGAAGTTCAGCTTTGGGTTTCTGGAAAACAAAATTACTTGAATAATTCTCTTTCAATGTTAGTTGTTTGCACAAGGGCAGAATATGTATTTTTTTGGAATTTAAGTACCAAATTGGATGTTATAACACAATATTTATTTAACCCTTGGAAAAATCTTTTTGTGTTTTTTTTTCTTTCATTTTTCGACTATTTTGTATCTTGTTTGGCACATTTTGATCTCTGCTGTCAGAAACAAACAGAGCGAAACGAACTGAGCTCGGTTAATATGATCATCCATTATTTCTACTCCTGACGTATCTCCTGTGACGCACCAATCTTCCGACTCTGCAACGTGCAATCCTCTCAGTAACACGGTAAATGCCACAATTGTCCCTATATCTAGTAAATCAACTTAATTCGCATAATTCGACGAACGAGTTAGGCTCCCAGTTCCGAAATAGTGAGCGTTCGGGAGAAAGGACATTCAAGAACTGCGGGGGTTAAATTAGGACAATTGGATGGATATGGTCGTTTAGAAATCGATTGTTTCATTTTGAACTTTTTAGAATTCACATGAAATAATTTTTTAAACATTTCACAGTATCAAATTCAAAATTAGCAATTGCAGCGTCATAATAAAAAAAGTTACTTTGTCTTTTTTCAACGCTACATTACTAATTGTAGAAAAAATTGTTTTAAGAAAGAAGAGAAGATAATTAGCATTTCCAAAACCTGCAATCTATTTTATCGTTTTCACAAAAACTTTTAAATATTAAAAAAAACATTTAAAAAA
The DNA here is from genome assembly GCA_022343465.1 of Oscheius sp. G VE-2021. NCBI lineage: Eukaryota > Metazoa > Nematoda > Chromadorea > Rhabditida > Rhabditidae > Oscheius > Oscheius sp. G VE-2021. The sequence continues at coordinate 1,879,075 of JAJQXH010000028.1, forward strand.
ACGGAAGAAGATAATTTTAATTTTAAAGTAAGTGTTAGATGTACAGAAAAACTCTTAAATTTGTATTCTATATTTTTGCCTACTCTTGTTTTTAATTTTTTTCAGAAATACATTTTGATTTCGTTTAATCAGGAAATTTACATTACCGTTGCAAGTCAGTTTAGGACTTTTTGGTCTTAAATTTTCATTTTAAATTTGATTTATAAAAAGCGATTACATTTAAAATTTAAATGTTTCCTATTGTGACGTTTTTGTTTACCTGCTCACTGACTTCCATGAAAACAATTGCAAATTTAAAATGCAGAAAATCAAGTGATGTGGGTGGTAGCACGTTTTCCTTAACTTCCGTTGTTTTCTTGTTGGCAATTCACGGGGGACCATTCACTTTTCCGCTGAGCTTAAAAAAGCTATTTTGAGTCACGGAAGTAAATTTGTTTACTTTTGTTTTCTAGCTGGTCATTTAAAGGGCGATTTCTGGCATCGAAATCGAATTGGGATTGAGTACAATTTTGGGTACAATAGTATGTGTCACGTGGTTGCTATGTTTCATAGTTTGACGTAATGTGGAATACTCAGGCAAAGTGGAAGTGTGATTTGGAGTGATTTCCTGAGTTTTTTCGACTTGTATGGTTCATGGTTCTCATAAATTTATGCGGCTGGACTACCCTTGCCGCGGCCGCCGATATCGTACGGGTGTGAAGCTTGCGGCACTACCATGACAGACAACTAGAGTGTTCTGCGGTTTTTTTGGCGGGAACATTGAAACTTTGAAAATGACGACCTAAAAGTTTTAATTCTAATTTTTAAGTTGGCGTTTTCAAAATTTTCCTAAGAACCATTGATGACATTCCTACTTTTGTCAACCAGGGTGGCCCGAAAGTGCAAATCCTTGCACTTTTACGTGATTAAATACAATCGGATGCCTACAAAAAGTCACAACACGATAAGTTTCGTCGTTTGCGTGGCAATTGGGGGAACCAGACCCGCGCGTCGAAAAACAAATCTAATATTCGGAATTAAAGTGAATTTCCCTCCCCCCACATGACGCCAAAGCTCGAAATAGGACATCTGCTTTTTTAAGAACACAAAAAAAACGGGTGCAGCGCAAAAGTTTTAATGTCCAAAGGGAACATAGGAAATAGAACAAAGTAATTTGTGAAAAATAGATGCATTTTTAAATTGCGTTTTTCTTAGAATATGTTTTTTACAAAATATATTTACAAAAACTTACAAAAAGGGAAAGAAAACCCTTTGGACTACATTACAGTTTTCTTGAAGGTTTTCCAAAACTTGATTTTTCAACAGCGGCAACATTTTCCGAAAAAGGCAAAGGGTTTTGCAAAATTTCACTTTGATTTCTCAGTTATTGATTAAAATTCTTCTAAATTTTCTCTTTTTTTACCATTTGGGTACCGGTGGGTTTCATCAACCAGCGCACGCTCGCCAACTCCGTGCAGTCATGTCCGAGTGGTTAAGGAGATTGACTAGAAATTAATTGGGCTCTGCCCGCGTAGGTTCGAATCCTGCTGACTGCGAAAGATTTTTGCTCGATTAAATTTATCATAAATTACCAAAAAGTTCAAAACAAATTTTTAAAAAAAGGTTTTAAAACTTTGCCAATTCCAATGTTTTCAGTTCATTCAATGACGCGAACTTTCACTTTAGAAACTCATTAAAAGTGACTCCTCTTCATTTAAATAAAGATTGTTTATCCAAACAGTTTGCAACAGGATGAAAGACAGAGTACAATTGCCAAAATAGTCGCCTACGTAGTTTGCCCTCACAGGCACGTGGGAGAATGCGAGGGCGTTCAAACAAATACATTTTGTCTACAAGAGTTGATTCTGACCTTTTCTGCACTATAAACACAAATAAGAGTGAAACCTACACGTGAGCATTCTTAGCGTGACTGATCAGAATTAGAATTGCATTATAGGGAAACCGATCTTACTTGTTTAAAAAAAACTTTTTGGGTTTTTTTCTTTGCTCTTTCCACAAACAATTGATATTCAAACATGGAAATATATAATATTTTGTAAACTTTGTTTATTATTTTTTTGAAAATCTAAATACAGTTTTCTGCATAAACATGCATATTCAAATTGCTCTGCTGCCTTCTGCAAATGGGGATATGACCCAGAAACATCACTTAATAGCCCATTTCGTAGCTATTTCCGTAAGACATTCGTGCTTCAGTCATGTGGGTGGGAATTGTCTTCTCAACTGGCAAGAGGGGATAGATGGCATAAAACTTAATTTTTTAAATTTTTCATAAAACTTATTTGTTTAAGTTTTGACTTTGACAGGTTTTCTACATAAATGTTCATCAAAGGAAAAACAAAATTCACTGACATTTTAAATGTTTTTTTAAATATTTTATTCTGTTTACTTCTGAGAGGAAAGTTCACTGTTTCAAAATCATCGAACCAAAGTTTCACCTCCATGTCATTTTTAACGAATCATTGTTTTTCGTCATTTTTTCAAGGAACTTGTCATTTCCCAATGACCAATGAGATCAAACTACTTTCTTTGGTTTTCTAATTCAACTTGAAAACTGAAACCAATTTCGAGGGTTTCAAATTCTAAAGTTTTCTGAATAAGATACTTGTTTTGCAATTTTGCAGACAGCAGATGTTTTCAAAGATGCTTAGAATACATAGTAAACAGATTATAAATTGCTTTTTAGCTGAGTGTTTTAAACATTGGCGTGGTATTTGCAGTTTAAAGGTTTAAACTACATTTTATTCTTAAAAGTTCAGGCATTTTGTTCAGGAAGGTTAAAAAGCTAAAGGTCGAACTTTTTGCAATAAATCTTTGAACTTTTAACGAGTTCAACTTATACTGGGGCACCATATAAAAAGAAAAACCTTTTCTATAGTTCAATAATGATTTTTTGATATACATTAAAATTGTTTTTTTTGCTAAGAAAATTGCAATATTTTGGCCATGAATGGATCTCTGATGTCTAGACGAATTTTTGCCACCCACTTTGTTTTTTAAAGACGCAGATCTTCCATTTCCTCAATTTACGTGCAAATGAGGAAACATTCAAAGTATGCATTTGCATGCATAAAGGGCATCTTGATAGCGCCCCATTAAAATTCAAATTGATCCCATTGAGCCTTGTCTGAAATGAAATCTGTTTACCCTTTGTTTGTCGTAGCGGAAGTTAAACGCATGCGGTCGTCATTGGCTCCACACCGAAACTCACGCGGTGCCCTAATGAAACAGCCGAATACAATTAGTGGCAGACGGGTTTAAATGAGTTTTGCCTGAAGTGAAATTACGATCACCGCTTCCTACGATTGCGGGGTGGGGGTGGATGTTCGAAAGAGTTCGGAGACCACTCCTGCACTTGATCTATGGAAAACCTGAAATTTTGAATGAAAATTCAATTTAAATCGAATTTTATTTTTAGTTTGAACTTTAAAACTTAAAATCCTTAAAATAGAAAAGGTTGTGCATGTATGAAATAGGAAAACCATTTTAATTTTCTTTTTTCAGATGAATTCGTGCCGCTCTTCTACCGACAACGACGGAACAACGTGGTCTTCACGAATCTCATTCGCAAATGGCGCAACCTAGAAAATAAACGCTTCGTCATGCCTCCGATCCTCAGTAGATGAGCTCCCTAGTACGGAATAAAAAACCGTGTTATTTCACTTTGATCTTCTTATTCGATGTAGTAAAACTTTTATGTTGTTGTATATTTGTGTCGTGAAACACACCTCAACACTTAATTGAGGGATCAGATCAAATCTAATACAGTAAAAATCTTGGGGTTTGAAGAATTGTAAAAGTTTTGGTGTAAACTATTTTTTGTAGATATCATACAAAGATATCCTCATATCAAAGTCAAAACTCATCTTTCACATTGTTTTACGGCCTGCCTGACGCAATAACCGAATTTACATGTTTCTACATTCTAATTTGGTGTTATGGGCAAAACCGATCTGTGGCTCGCCAGGCCAAAAAGATCCTGTCAGAACTGGACCGAAAGGTTCAATACAGTAGTTGCAGATTGATAAAAAATAATTTGCATCGGGGATCGAACACTCGACCGTTTTCCTTGTGAAAATCAGTGAAGACGAGTCAAACAGGGCCAAACCGAGCCGGGCAGTAAATTTACTGTGTACGGCCCGATGTCATCCGCCACAATTCTTTTTCTGAAAGTAAACTGAATTACCTTTTTGAAAATAGTTTAATTTAAAAGTTGAAGATGTTTCTAAACGAACTTTAAGAAAAAGTGTGCTGGATACAACTCTTAATTTTTAATTGTCATACAACTTTACATTTTTTTGCAATTGATATTGAAACGTTTGTGGAACAATTTTTTTTTCTTTTTATAAACTCCATAATCAGTTGAATAAATTGTTCTGAAAACATAAATCTTACGGGAACCATAAACTATAATGCACCGTAAAGTTACCATACCGGGATCAAAAAGTTTATGGTTCCGCCTGGCTTTTGATTTATCATGCTGTAAATTTTCGCTTTTTAATCATTTTTGTTTTCTGGAAACACATTGCCAACTTAGAAACAAAATTGCACAACCCTTTTTCTTAGCAGAAAGGGAACAATTTCACGCAAAACCAATTTGGCGCACTTGCAATTTACTTTCATTATAGTCATTTTCATAAATCACGGCGAAAATTCAATCGTCCATTTTTAGCAATTCAGATTGATTGAAATACTTTCTGAGAGAGATCAGTGGTATCAAAAATTCCGAAGATTGAAGCTTGCAATTGCTCCAAATCACAAATCTTGTAGCAGCTTTTTGGCTTCTTCATGTGTTATTCGTTTTCTTTTCAGCTTCCTATCCTACGTGTCACAACTGATGAAAAGGTATTACGGTAATCGAGCACAGATCTGTGATTGTAGGCAAAAGAAAGAAAACTACGAACAACAAAAGGGTAACACGGAAGTGGATAGTCACGTATTTCCATAACGAATGTAACCGAAGGGGTGAAACAGGAGGCAATATGTAAAATTCATTACAAATTAGTCGTGAAAACACTTAGAACAATGGTGATCTACAAAAACATTAACAACTTTGTGGAACATTGGAGTGATTCGGCAAAAGCATACATCAGTGTTACATTCAAATTCTGAGATTCAAATTCAAATTTTAATTTTACGTCAAAAGCAAATTTGGTAAAGATTATACTCCAAGTTGAATATTTTTCGGAAGAATTAATTAATGAAGTTTAAATCAATATTTTTTTGATAACAGAAAACCAAAAATGTTCTGCAATAGACTCTAATAGACTAACGTACACTCAACATCGAAAAATTCTTTATCGGCCAACTAGGTGACGGTTAAACAGTTACAAATGAGTATCAATACGATAAAGGTAGCAGGACAGTCTGGTTTTTTCTAACAGCCTAATTTATTGGTAACAATTTTGCTACAACAAAAGCGCGATGTCCAAATCTCCACTGCCGTTTCGGGCCGTCGATTTTGGAAAACGCGGGCCGGCCCTTTAAATCCCCATAAACATTTCGCTATTTTTACCTGTGGTACTACGGTATATAATGAATGTTAACCCTAAATCTTCTACTAACAATGATGTAAGCAATGATTAAGATATTTGTGCAAAGAAAAAAAGAAAGATAAAACGAAATGATAAAGGTCAAGCACATCATGCAAAATTGTAGTTTGTTGTTCAAATGTGATTTTACGTATCTTTTCCGCAACTGGTCAAGGTGAGACCCTGATGTTTATGCTATGTTTAAGTCAAAATACTTTAAAAAAAAAACAAAGTCGCATAAACCAGAAGAGCACGTGTAGTTGGTGAAGGACAGACTTCAATATTCTGTTTTTTAACTTCCCAGCACACCTGTTTTTTGAGTGCAATATAGGCAAAAACCATAGGAAAGTATATTTATTGAGAGAATCTTAGTCACGACTTTCTGTACAGAACCTGCATCGAATAAATGGCAGAGGCGCAAAGCTGCTTAAAGCCATAAGGCAGTGTACAAGAATTGCAGTTATAAGGGTAGAGGGAGACTATGCTGAAAGGACTACAAGAAATCACGGGGATTACTAACAACGGGTAGATTTGATTAGAAGAAACACCGGGAGGATTATGGTTATCAAAGGGTCATCCATCGCAAAAGGTGCATAAGTGATTACAGGAAAGAACTGAATCTTTGGTTAGGATCAGAAATCAGTTACTATTTAGGAAAGCTCCATGTCTTCCTCCCTTGGAATCGTGGGGATGGAGCGAACTTCGGGAAAAGGCCTCGAGGAGGAGGCGGTGGTGTTCCAGGCCTTGTTGTCCTCCAAGGCTTCTCTGTCGATGGTCACGGCGGGAATGGCAATCTCAATGGCTTTGGCAAGAGGAAGAAGCTTCTCACGCTGCCTCAGAAGAAGACCGGTGTTAGCCTGAAAGGTAAAGGATAAAGAAAGATGGTTTTAAGAAAAGGACCTTACATCCTTAGGCTAAAATGATAAAGATAGGGCAACTTAGAGCAACATAAGCGCTTTAAGGTAACTGACGAAACTAACATCGTTAAGGTAAAGTTAAGGAAACATACGTTCTCCGGGGCGATGATGAAGAGAGTCAGATGACCCATGGTGGAGATGATGACCTGAGACTGTCCATAGAAGAAGACGGATGACTTGTGGCCTCCTGAAAGCAACAGTGTTGAGCAAATTAAAATTAAAATATAAAAAGGAATGGTAAGACCAAAAACTCACCCATATCGAACTTCTTGACTTGCTCGATGGAATTCTGGTGGCAGGCGATCACCTGCTGACGACCACGAGTCTCCTCTCCTGAAAACTTTTTTGTATTGAAAATGCATCAGAAATAAAAATAAATTGGCATTTTTATTGCCAGGTAACACTCAACTTTTGTTTTGAGAAATACGATTTCATATTGTTTCAGCTTTAAAAAAAATTTTGATTTTGTTTTTAAATTTAAAATCAATTTTTCAGGGATTATATTTCATATAAAACATGATTTTACAGAGGCAGTATTTCCGTTTACCAAAATCCTGCATTAAAATAGCTACGTTTTATAAAAAAAATATTTTTCAATTTTGTTGAATTAGTTCGTGTTGATCATATAGTGAATACTGAAACAAAATGAAAAAGAAGTTATGAAAAACAGGAAATTGCCGTTCAAATTAATTTAAACTGAACATAAGACACAAATCGTTCCAAATTTTTACTATTTTCCCAGTTTTTCGCATTTCTTCGTTTGTATTATACAATTCATGTTTTTTAAAGGTTTTCAATGCGTAAAGTTTACATAAAAAATTAACAAAATGGCAGTTTTACTGTTTTTACCGTCCCAATTTCTAAATTAATAAATTGCACTCGTATTACGCAATTATATAAAATTAAACTACGCCCAAATTTCAAAAAAGTAACTTTCGCCTAGCTATGAAATAGCATTCCTTCATTATAATGAAAATAACAATTCAGAAGCTACTAACCTACACTCATCACAAGAACGCCATCCCTGTCAGTGAAGAACATAGTCTGAGCATCATAACATGCATCAAGAGCATCCTTGAATGCCTTCTTCAGACTCATTCTGAAACCCCTTTTTCACCATCTCTAACAACTAAAAGTAGGTAATCCACGACACAACACGTCTCTACGCAATCAAACTACAAAATCCAAACAATCTCTTTTTATGCCATGAAAGAAAAAAAACGGTAAAGCACATAAGATAACCAAACTATCACAGAAGTAGCATGGTTCACTCAGTATACTTCTTAAAATAGGGGGCATAATTGAGAGAGTAATCTGGAATAGAGCAAGGTTTGGTCGAATTCATGTGTACCCAGTATGATAAGAACGAACACAGAAGACAGGAGATCACAGGACAGGGTGAAAAGCACACAGGTTGAGATCTGTTGTCAGTCTTCGAACAGGTGATCCTGGAAGATCAGTTTCACGAAGGGCTTGTCCGTGGCGAGAAGAGCTGTGCAAAAGGGGCACACGGGGTGGAAGCTATTCGTGCCGTGGGGGAGAGGAATTCTTGACCAGTATCTGAAAAAAAGTTTAATCTATTGCAAGAGTTTAAATAAAGTTTTTAGTTAATGTTTTCTTAAGTGATCTAACTTTTCCTTTTTTAATACTGTTTTTGTTCAATTTTTTACCCTAGAATTCCGAATGTTCACGGTTTATCCATATTTTACGCCTGGCCTGTACTGTGTTTACGCGTGCGCTTTAAGGATTCGAACTTTGAATACAAAAGAATAATGACAAGAAATGTTGTATTTAATAGACTCAATTCAGCTGCAAAACTAGAAACAGTGACATACAAAATGAAAACTCGAGATTTATTGTTAGTCGAGGACTATTTGCGTTTTTAATTACGCTTTTCATTAGGAGTTCTCGGTAAGATTCACGTGTGATCACGGTTTTTACCCATGATCTGCACTGTGTTTACGCGCTGAGTTTTCTCTGCGTATCCAGATGTAGACGATTGACTTTTGAAATCTTTCGGTGTTCTCCAAAAAATTCACGTGTGATCACGGTTTTACCCATGATCTGCACTGTGTTTACGCGTAGAGTTTTCTCCAGCCGGTAAACGTTTGAATTTTGAAAAAAATGAGCCGTATATCAAAAGAAAGTGCAATACAGACAAAGTCGGCAGCTTGAAACATAACCAAGGCAAATTCGTGCCCCCTTGAGGTCGCAAAAGAAGTTTTGGGGTGATAGCACTTACTTTTTTGTGAAATGTTTGTTTAAAAAAGATAAAATGAGTATAAAAAACTTGTAATATGTAGAAACCAACCTCACTGTACTGTAATTCGCCACATGACCGCACGGATTGAAAGCGTAGTCAAGATCTCCAGAATCCAGATGGAATGCTGACTCCATACCCATTGTCAACTGAAGTAAAAAAAAATCTTTAAATTTCTTTAAGTTTTAAAATCTTTAAGTTTAAAAGCTTTGAACCAACCTGAATGACTCGTTCACTCTCAGCCAAGCAGATCGGGCATTTGTAGACACTGTGCCCACCACTTGTCGCATGGAATCCCCACATGTGCTTTCCTTGAACATGGCCACATCGGAGGTATACCTGAATTTGTCTTAGGTGATGGAAAAATGCAATTTGGATACAATGCGAGCAAGTGGTTGTATCGATTGGATCGATGACCAACGGCAGCGGGCTGTATGTTGTATTATATACAATGACCGCGGGGTATCGGTCAGGTGCTAGTAGAAGGAAAAATCAATAATGGGCGGGTCTTCGGGTAGCACGGAGTAGCACGAGTGCCTTAGCGGAAAGAGACGGAGAGAGAGAGAAACAGAGAGAGAAAAGGTAAGAGAGAGAGAGAGAAAGAGAAAGAGAGAAAAAGAGAGAGAAAGAGAAAAGAGAGAGAGAAAGAGACAGAGGGAGAAAAAGAGACAGAGAGAAAGAGACAGAGGGAGAGAGAGAGAGAGAGAGAGAGAGAGAGAGAGAAACCAAGGCAAGAGCGGAGATAGTGAAAGCAACCTATCATATGCTTTAGTATCAGTAAAGATTAGGCTTTGATAAGATTAAACTTTCTCGCTTTCAGGGGGTAAGGGGACTTTCAGAAGCCTCGATTATCAATCCACTGGCTCTTACACTTACATAAGGTTGCCGACTGCTGCTCCCTTTTGAACTCTTCTTCTTCGGAATGATCAAAGTATTCAGATTCACTGGACACTGCGGCTTTCCAGCATTCAGTCTGTCCAACGCCATCTCCAATTCCATAAGCGTTGGAGATTTCGCGAGCCCATCTGCCGTTCTCCACAACAGCGTAGCTCCACAGAGATCAATCAACGTCCCATCCTGCAAAACAAGCACATTGCTAAAAACAAAAGGAGAATCGTACTTGGAGCATATTGGTCTCCTCTTGGACGAGGTCTCCTCGATTGTTGCTGCTTCTGGTTTCCCGGAGGGAGTAGATGTCTCCGTCCACGGAGACCTCTCGCCAGACGTAGGGAGTGGCTTCGTCGACGTCCTGAAGCCATAAAAGCTACAACGAAAACCACAGTTTTCTTGCGGTTGAGCTCTTTTTTTTAGTTTGGTTTGCCATAGTTTTCCGAAAATCCGTAAAAAAGGCCAGTTCGGCATTTTGCCACTCAAACCCATACGAAATCGGCGGTTGAGCGGCATAAATACCAAATTCTTACAGAAATGGCCATATATGAATATTTGCGCAGTAGTTTCCTTAAGTTGGCTACTCTAAGGCCTTAAAATGCAGAGAGAAAATGCAGAATACATAGAGCAAAAAAGCTTATAAGCTAATTACAAACCTCAGTATTCCTATTAGGATGCAGAATCAGCACCCCATTTGTGGTCAACCCATCAATTTCTCCATTTTTCTTAGTCCATTTAGTAGCCTTCTCCTGAAAACAACAAAACTACTCAAAAGAAAACCCAAAACCAACCCCTAGGAAGATATTCCTCTGTCCGTCAAATCCCGCTGCGTATACAAATGCCTTATTGGAGTTTTCCCTGTCGATCAGAAGCCGACAGGCATACCTGAAAACAAAAACAACTTCAAAAGATTGAGAAAAGGGCAAACCTGCTAATCGTTGAAGAAATGGGGCGCTCGCCGGCACGCATTGCCTGATTGGAGTGGTTCTTAACCGGTGACGATATGTTGGGTGCGTTGGACGCTAGCCAAGTGTCGACGATTGTGAAATCGATTTGGTCTTCTGAGGAACGGCCGATCTGAAAGCTTTGTTGAAAAACAGAAAAAAGCTACATTTAAAATGTTTAGTTGATATATTCAGCTGTTGAAAAGGAATTTTTGTAGTTGCGATTGCGTATAAGCTTTAACCTTTTCCTTTTATTACGGGCTGAGACCTTAACTTTTACAAGGTCTTCTTACTTGTTTTGACCTTATCCTTAACCCTTGCCTTAATCTTAACGTTAACATTAGCCAACAGCTTGAAGTCTTAAGGTATTTAAAGCTTAGGTCCTTAGTTTCCTTACTGTTCTGATTAAGCATAAAATAAGAAGTTACGTCTTGTGTTCGCATATGCTTTCAGGTACCAAACAACCTTCGATTTAGGTGTCTTAGGGTCCTTGAAGTCTTTCGAAACGTTAACCTAAGGTCTTATTCATAAGAACTTTTCTTAAGACCAATGACACGGCGTTTTGAGCTGTTTTACCTATAGGCTATGGGTTTTCCAATTGCTATTTAGGACATGAACTTGCGTAACAACCTCTCAAAACTTATGTTTAAGGATCTAAATCATTTTAAACTCGTAAGGTCAAAAACATAACTGTAAAGCCCTTTACCTGGAACATGTCCTTGCTAGGATCAGCCACAAATTCCACAAGAACAGTCTGTTTCTTTCCATAAGAGTAGGAAACCACATGACGGGAACTGTCCAAAACTGCCTGAACCACAAAAATGAAACTTCCAAAAAAGAATAACCAACCGGTGCGTCTTTAGCATCGACATTTACTTGCGAAACAGATCCTTTCTTAATTCCATTGCCCAGGGCTCGTTGCATAACTGTCATTTTAGTTCTGTGGCGCTTCATATGATGAGATGAGCCACTTTTAGTATCTTGCAGGCCATTGTACCTAAACTGTTAGGGTTAAAATCTTATGGAAAGGTGAAAAAAGAAAAATAATGAAAGTTTTGATAATAATGCTTACCCTAGAAGAATTAGCTCTCCATAAAGACCGTCATCATCGGGCCTGGGCTGATTGTAGATGTGATCCTTGGACGACAAAATGGCATTCTCCAAGTCGCGGGAGTCTATGGAGACTGAATCGACTTCTGCCGACGTCATGGAAGAACCCCAGTTTAAGAACTGAAAATGGAAAAGTATATACGTTTTAAGTTTTTTTAACGTTTAAAATGTTTAAAATTCATGTTTTATGGTGAGAAAACAGAGAGAAAACCTTTTACAGGGTAACTTTCTAGTCAGGAGACAAGCATGGGGCCCGATTGATAAAAGCTAATTGAAATTAATTTGAAACTGATGTTTTTTGCAGACTTTGTATAATCAACAATTGAGTATTCTTCCAATAAAAACGAAGTTTGTAGTCATTCTGATCCTCAAAAATCATTCAGTGACAGAAAAATCGATTTATAACGATTTTCAAGTGAAACAAAGCAATGTTTTCAGGAAATGACCGGATGTGCGTGCGCAAATTCAAAAAGGTCAAAGCGCCGCTCAGAGAAAACAGCTGTTGTGTTAAAGGACTGTGGTTGTGATTGGGGCGCACCCCGTGACCCGCGTGATTTTTTTCAAGTAGTTGAGGTTCAATTTTAAAAATGGCGTTTTTATAGGCTTTTTGTTTGCTTGTTAATAAAACTAAAATAGTTCAATTTACATTTGTCAATTTAAAAAAAGAAAAAAATGATTACTTTTGAAATTTTGAAATTAAAAATATGAGGTATGTGTTCTTTACGTGTTTAACTCAATTTTATTGAAAGCAAAAATGAAAAAAAAGGAAAAAGGATTTGGGGAGAGAAAGCCGATCGAAAGCGCTGAGAAATGGCGGCAAAATCTGGTAAGGACGTTTGGAGACGGCAGATGGTCGAGTGGTGACCGAGGTCAACCGTAAATTACGGACACATAGGGTTAATTTTGCGCTTTGGTTTTGCCTGTTTTGCTGGCTTTGCGGCCTAGAATCCTTTCGAGTGTGAAGAGTTGCCGGGTGGAAAACAACCCGGGCAACTAATCGAGTCCGTCGAATCTGTTGCTATTTTGACGCCGAGCTCAACAACAAGAGTAAAATAAGACCAGCCAAAACAAGTGTCTCAATTGAAAGGGCCAGGGAATGGGGGAAAAGGATGAGTCACAGAGAGAGAGAGAGAGAGAGAGAGAGAGAGAGAGAGAACGACAGATACATAGACAGAGACAGAGACAGAAGTAATGAACTTCTGACGTTGGACTCTGAATTGCCCATTCCCTGGAATGAACCCATGGCATGTCGTTGTATTATTGCGTGATCGGCTTCATTCCGCCCCCATTCCTTTTGAAAACAAGAGGGTAAAGACAGAAAGAAAAGTCAAATCAACATAAGTATGCGATCCCAGGCGTTGTTTTCCTCCCCAGTCTGACTTTATGAGGCTTGGATCCGGGAACCTGATAAAAACAACCAGAATCCGCAGGGAAAGGGAACAGAAGCGTCAACTGGATACACATTGATCGTAGGGGATTATCCGCCTATTTTTCTTCCAGAGTGACCTAGAATCAGAACGCCTATGGGACGTTTTTGCAACTATGCGGTCGCAATTATCGGCGTGAAAGGGTGCATTCGGCAAGGTTTCCTGTGCACGGAGGTGACAAATCTTGGCTGAATGGGTTCAAAGTTTGGCCGAGTTGTGGAAAAAGGCGTAGGAAGGGGTTGGATTTAACGTGAGAGTAAGAGGTAATTGGAGGTAATGGGAGAGGGAGAGAGAGATAAAGAGAGAGAGAGAGAGAGAGAGGAAAAGGGTTAGATAGAGAGACAAAAAGAAAAAGAGTGAGTGAGTGAGTGAGCGAATAAAAATTTCACTAAGACGCAGTACAAAGCATAAAGCGCTGTGCGCTTTACCCTTTGAAAGGAGCTGTCCTGGCAACCTGCCACAACACTCTAAAAAGTAGTTCTTTCGAAATGTTTCGTACTTTCAATCCACATTGTGTAAACATTCATTCTTAAAACTAAAAACACTTCAAAAACTTATTAGAATGTTCAAGAAGTCTGCTTTTGTACCCGAAAAAGATGCATATACAGTTATGATGAACTGATGTTCTAAGTACGTACTTCTCAAAATATGATTATTGAACCTCTCACTTAATAACTTAGTATTTTCATAACACAAATTTCAGAAGGTACAATTTTACTTGAAGTCACTTCATTAATCAAGGATGCTTTGAAGGATTCGGAGTTAGTGCAAAAAGGGTACATGGAATGTTGCTGCAAAACAGGCTTTTATAAAACCTTTTATACATTTCACTATATTGAAGGAGTTTTTTTTTATTTAGCAGAAAAATTACTAAAAAAAGAAAACTGAAGATAAAAACTAAAAAATCCTATTAAATGCTTGAAGAAAAGCGTTTAGCGTTAAATAAACTTTAAATGTTTCTTATATTGACAAATGAATTTTTAAGACAAGAATCACAAAAATATCTATTGAAAGCGCCGAAAAAATCAGTTTCAGTTTTTTAAAAAAAAATAAAAAGCGCGTGGCTCCAAAAATGTATTTCGGCAAAGACGCAATCACGTATTTTCTTTTAAATGTGCATGAAGTCGTAGTAAATCCGTTTTGTGTTCCCATAATAGATGAGCGTTGTGTAAAGTTACTATTCTTTTATATAAAAAATTTTATTTAAAAAATCTTTAAAAATAAGGGAAAAAGGATTAGTTTTTTAAACTTTTATATTATTAAATTTAGCATCGCCAATTGTAACTTTTATAACATGTTTCTTTATACTTTTTGCTTTTCAAGTTTTACTTTTCTTTATTATCTTCTTCACGCTGCTTAGAAAAAGCAGAATGGTTGTAAAATTATATTTATAAGCATTTTAAAATAACTTTTATAAAGGAAAAACTTGAACGTTTTAACATAAATTACAAAAAACTTAAAGTTAATGTTTAAAACAAAAAATATAAAAGTTTTTATTTTACTTCAGGTGTGCTTAGTCACTCTGGCGTAACCTAACATTTTGAAAATTTCATGTTTGTCATGAAGATTTCTTTGAAGTGGGATTTAACAAAGGGCTTGAAAAACGTCACAACAGGAAGAAGACTGACAAATGTGTTGTTGTCGCATTTGTGACTGATTGAAGATGCCAACTAGCAACATTCGCCGCATGAAATGATGCATTCGGAGAAATGTCACTCATAAACACGGAGTGTCTTCTGACGTAGCAAGTGCTTCGCCTTCTAGAAGAGCTGCGCTGCACGCAAGACGCCGGAATAATGAAGTTGCTTGATGGAGGTCGCTCTCCGGCGGAGGAGCGCTCTCTCCTCCTCGTTCTGATAAGCTGCCATTGAGACAACCAGCTGTGCGTGCTCACTAATCCAGTCAGATCTGTGCGAGCACACGTTCAAAACACATCAGAGACCAGGCGAATGAGGCGAATCAAAGAGCGAAAAACAAGGAACACAAGTGAAGAGCTCTCGAGAGTAATTGAAGACCCTGAGAAATCTCTTTCTGTTTTTGTGTTTGGCTTTTTTGTTTCTGAAACTAGCCATGTTTTCTGAAGATTGATGTCTACGTCTAGGCGATTTGCTGGATCATTGGTCCAAAATAGCTTTGGGTAAGCAAAGTTCCACCTGGACCAGGAATGGAAAAACAGATGTGGGCTAAAATAGCGATAGGTAACATTCACGTAAAGAAAATACCAAGGAACGGCTGGAGAGCATTTATTCTATGAAAGAAAAGAAATTAGATATTTTATAAGTGTTACACCCAATTTTCATCATTAGTTCAAGTCGTCGCCAAAGTCGGTTATGGCGATTCGCAAATGTAACCTTGACGGAGTTTTACGTACGTATGCTTAGACACATCAATTTTTTACGCAATTTCCTGTCTGGTGTCATTTTACAAGCCCCGAGGCTAGAGATAAAAGATATCAAAAACTTCCTCTATTTTTTTAAAATAATACAAAAAGTTCCAAAAAAGTCAAAAATTTATTCGTGAAGTTTTCATTATTTTGGGATTCTTAAGTTTTTAAACAGTGGAGTGGTGTGAAACAAAAGCTCACTCCTGAGTAATACAATGTCATAATTTTGTAAGACAATACGGAAAAGGGTTTTTCGCTTTCTTTCCCAATAAAATCCCTCTGGAACAGGTATTGAAACAGTGGAGTGGTATGCCAAAAGCTCACCCATTATTTTATGCTGAAAAAAGAAACTAGGAAACAAATTTTTCTTCATTTTGCCTGTAGAAAAAGGTTTCAACCAAAAAATAATAATACCCCAAAACGAAAAAATAATAATACCTTTTTAAAAAAATCATTTCTCATGTTTTCGGAAAATGTTTTTCCACAAAATTTCCTGAGAAACATGGTGAAATTTAAATATTTTAAACACAATTTAAGTATTAAAAATGTAAGTATATTTATCTTTTTAAATTTTTTCAATCACAAGAATGTGGATTTTTCAAGATTGAATAAAACTTCATTCAGCATAGGACGGCCGAGATTCATTTTCTCAAACGAACAATTGCATATTCATGATTAGTGCATTTTATGATATTCTATTTCTGGAACCTATTTCACTTCAATGGCTAATATTTGCATTGTCATTGTTAAGTAATACGGGTTTGTTTGTATTTGTGTGTGAAATGAAAGCCAAATCAGCATTCTACGTCAGCAGCTCATTTGCAGTGGATACTGGGATTGAAGGTCACTGCCTCACGTGCTTTCCCAGCTGGATTGAAATAATCCGTTTGTGGGAAATGGCAACATGTTTGGGAAACAACAGAGTATTAGGGAGCATTTATGAGATTCTAGAGAAAAATCCGGAAATGCCATATGGCTGTGTTGGATTCGTGTTTGTTTAGTAAGCAATCAAGGAAATGTGTTTTAATTTCGTTATTGTTGTGGAAAATGCATTCTTGGTTGATTGGTAAACATGGCGTTGTTGTGCATCTATGGCGGGTTCGAATCCAATCGAAAACAATTACCTTCCTTTCATTTTGGAGACGTCAACAAACAATTTAATTTTAGTTGGAAACAAAAACAACGTGTTGTTTTAATTTAGCTTTTTTCACTTGCCAGTATTATTAAAATAAACTGTCAATTTTGCTTTGCGAAAACATTTTTCGGGAGCATTCATGAGACTCTAGAGAAAAATCCGGAAATGTCATGTGGCTGTGTTGGATTCATGTTTGTTTAGTAGGCAATCAAGGAAGTTTATTTCAATTTCGTTTTTTTTTTCAAACATTTTTTTTGCACCAAGGTGTAGTTTTTTTTTCAAAAGCGCTCATAAAAAACTTAAAAATAAAAACTCGAAAGTACAATTTTTTTAAACCTTCTTATTTTAAGTATAAGATATGCTTGCAAAAAAGAATGCCCAAGACAGGAATCGAACCTGTGTCGCCACGGCCACAACGTGGAGTACTAACCACTATACTACTTGGGCCGATAGCGAAACGCACAGGCGCCACTTATGTACCCGTGAGAACTAGATTAGGTTGCAGGCTTTCTGCTTTGTTTTGCAAAAATAGGTGAAAGATTAACGTAAATTCAACTACAATTCAGCATTTCAAATAGAGCGAAAATAGAGTTTGAAATTTTACAAAAGAAAATGAACTTGTTTTAAAGACATGAATTTTCCCCAATTCGAGTTACAGAAACCTTTCTGTTTGAAAAAAGGTTAAAAAAACATCATTTTTGTTGAACTAAGCTTTGATAAAAAGATACAAAAAAGAGATTATATTTTCAAAAGCTAACAAAGTGATATTCTGAAATTGAGGGAACAAAGAGGAAAGTTGAAAATTTAAAATCCCAGAGAGGAGAGTCGCCAACATTATGACAATCAAAAAGAAATGCTTACTAAAGTATTTCCTATTACAATACTTGGGACCTGTTTGAAGACACGCCTGTTGCGACGAGTGTATCACGTAGTGTGCACGGCCGGCGACTGGAATTACCGCGTGAAATCCTATAGTAAGCGCAGAACAAACAACTGGCCGTGAAGAAACACGCCGCCACCTTTTTTTGTTCCAACGCAACGGACCGGAATTTGGAGGCTTTTGCTCCCGGATGCGAAGGCCCCCGAAATGGGATTCGAAGCGGCGCTGATTTCTAAATTCGAACTCCAAGTGCCGGAATCTATTATGACAGGCGTCACGTAGGCTTTGAACCTAAGTTGTTGGACACGAGATGAATGCTTTATAGGTGGCATGTCGAAAGATCAAAGGAGGGCTAACGGGAGGTCGAGTGCTTTGGAAAGGTGCAGGGTTTAAAAAGAAGCCCGGTTTGGCAAAAACAAGGAATGAATACGAAAGGAGAAAGCAAGCAAAAAGAAAAAAAGAAGAAATATAAATATAGAGAACGAGAGAGAGAGAGAGAGAGAGAAAGAGTGAGAGAGAGAGAACGCCACAAATTGACACAAAATACACCTTTTCATGGTTCAAAAAAGCTCACTTTCTAGCTATCAAAGGTAACCAACACTTGTGAATACATGTAATTTCCTTCTTTCCGGAGCGCGCCTAGGCGAACAATACGCAATAATGATTGTTTTATATCCAGGTAATCACTTTTTCACATGAATTCAAACTAGTTTCTAAGAATAGATCAAATGGATGTGTCAAGAAAAAACGGAAACAGGAGAAAAGAGAGAAAGAGAGAGAGAGAGAGAGAGAGCCAAAGAGAGAGAGAGAGAGAGAGAGAGAGAGAGAGAGAGAAGAACATCGTCGGTCGTATCAAAAAGTGTCGGTTATCGCTGTCCTCACTATCATTATCAATCGAGATATTAGAATGTACATTTTCATCTGCAACGTTTTTGAATCACAAAAAAACAATAAACAGCTTTCAGGTGCTACTAAGTAGACAACGTAGCACCATGCGTCAACCTTGTTGACTTCTTGTTTTCGCAATGTGACCGAACATCTGACTGCAACAGTGCTAATATTTACTGTTTGTGTGTAATGGATCGCGTGACAGGATGTGCTCGTTTTCGGTCCTTCAGGCAGGGACAGGCCGAACATTACACGTTTTGCTTTGCAAGCTGAAGGCAGGACAGGGCTTCGTAAAACGAAAAAGCGAGAAAGAGAGAGAGAGAGAGAGAGAGTCTAAAATGGTAAAAGAGACGATGGGGGATCAAAAGTGGAGTTTGAACCAGTAGGGAAAGTGAGGCAATCGGCACACCATCATTACGTGTTTGTGACCGCGATGCAACTAGTTTTGTGCTAGAATGTATCGATGAATTGGCAGCTGTCAAATTTTGGGCTGTCTGTGTCTCTGTCTCTCTCCGTCTTTCTTTCTCTGTCTAATCCAAATGCAATGAGAATGATGCAAGCAATGTGTATATTTAGTAGTGTGGAGTGAAATATAGCCTTACGCAAACGTTATGGATATGTCGGCTGCCGACCGTTGCCCCGTCGATGGGGCGCCGGCCACACAAGTTTCCTGGATACGTGGGGGGGGGGGGACGCCTGGGTAATGGGAAGATAATGGTTGGCGCTGGCGGCCAAGTGGTCGGCCCGTGCAGTATTCATTTCATTGTTTACCCGCGCGTAGTCAACAAAACGAGGCGGCAAAACAAGCCGAGCAACACGCGCCCGATGCTAATCTGCGCCACCTAGGACGGCGGCCGGTCGACGTTCGAAAGCGAAAACTGCCCCCGGAAACTACCAACCCCACGGGCAAAGGGAACACGGAAACCGGATCCATTGCACTTTCCGATGACACCCACGAAATGAATGTCATCTAGTCCCGTTGATACTACATTTCCCCGGTGTTAATTGCATCCGAGGCGTGAAAAAAAAACCAAAAATCTGAGGAAGAAACGTAAAGCTATGACGAATGGCCGACGGAGAAACGAACATGTATTTGGCTGGTGGCGTTGGTCACACGTAAACAAGAAGCAAACGCTACTGCGTTACTTTGTCGCGTGGGAATTCCTTGTTCAGTGGTGTTGAAACCGCGGGAAAAAGCCATTTCGCGCAGAATTTGATAGCCTACAAGATACCGTATGGATTTTCACTGATCCTATTGGAAAAAATATGGTTTCGCTGGGTTTTTTGTGGTTAAACAAAGCTTTACACTTTTCTTGGTTGAATATCAAAGATTTCTATTTAAACTGGACTTCAACCACTTGAAACAATACAATCAAACTCACGAGTGTGTTTGTTGGTTGAAAAATTATGGCTGCTTTCAAAATAACAACACAGCTTTAAACCAAAATGCAAGAAAAAACTGATTTTGCGGCTTGCGATCTAAAGTTTTAATTTTCAAACATTTAACACATTGACTATAAACATTATTTTAAGTGTTAGTTATAAGAGCAAAAAAGAATGCCCAAGACAGGAATCGAACCTGTGTCGCCACGGCCACAACGTGGAGTACTAACCACTATACTACTTGGGCCGATAGCGTTTGGCTGAGATACCGGTCAAATACCCGCGAGGGTAAGCAGCCAATTCAATGGCATTTGACACTAGAAGGCCATTTTGTTTTTGGTGAACATAGTATTTTTCTGTTCTCTATAACGCCAAACTACATTTTTCTGTTATTATACTTCGTTTTATAGTATTAGTTTACCAAAAAAAGTCATACAATTCTTCCTGTTCAATGTTCAACCAAATTCTTTTGATAGAAGTTTTTTTTCATTTCCTACGAAAGGCACATGTGCTTCTAGATTACTTTCATCATGGCGTATTGTTGTCTATGCAATAAACAATTACGACGCAGTCAGGCAACCGTTATTGTTGTTTTCAGGAAAACTCGCAAAGCAATGGATAAATAATGGTGAAAAAGGCGAAAGCAAGGCTTTCCGGGTACGAAAATGATTAGATACGTAATTCAAGCCTTTCCCGATTAGGTGAAAAACTTCAACTAGGATTGTGCTACCAAAATGTCTTCATTTGGACAGTAAAAGCCAAAATTGGGTATTTTGAAGATAAGGTGGAAAAACAATTTTTCTTGACATTTCTACTAATGTCAAGTTTCCATTTTGGACAGTAGACACATAACAAAGATCCTCATTTACCATGCATCAACAACAAGATTATGAATATTTGTGACGAGGAACCCAACCCTGACTCATTCTAGAAGACATTGCATGGTTCTTCATGATAAAGCTTCTCTTTTGTGAACTGTTGGCTTTCTACCCATCCATACAACAGTGATCTACTTCAATTAACCTTTATAAAGTATGAAGCAGTTCGAAGACACCTTTACAAGAAGATTTGGAAGGAGATTTCGTGTTGTGGCAAAACTGGAGACACGGAAATCACAGAAAACGAGATGTATTGTTTTTTTCTTATCTTCGGTATTTAATTTGAGCAAAGTACCCACGAGATTCCCAGTATCCAAAACTCAACAAGATGGAGAAAAACAAAACGTAGACTGTTAAAATTAAAATTCTTTTAGATCTACTATTTTTAAGGTGAAAGACGTGTTCACAAACCCTGATCAACCGTGATTGTTATTTTCTGGTAACTCAACATAAACTTGCAACAAATTAAGAAGCCAAGAAGATAAAACTCGCCTTCCCGGATAGTCACCGAAAAAAAATCTGCAGAATCTTCTGAACTACCTGATATGGCAGAACCGAGAAACTAATCACTGTGAAACTGAGTATTCGGTGTCGGCATCAACGAATAGGGAGGGACATTCGCTAAAGAGTGCTTATATGGGCTCAAACTAACTGTTCAAACATCATATGACACACATAAATACTTTTAAGACACTCTTAAAGAAATTTTCATTCTGGTTCTAGAAAATCGACATTCAGGGGTCATATGATAGATCGTTTCATTCCAATTTGCATTTCGAACAATTATGTCAACTAAAGTTTAAAACTAGTTTACAAGGGTCCAGAAAGAATTTCATGAGCCCTTGAAATTGAACCACACTGTTCAGTTGAGAATGGCAGCAAGCATGGCCAAAACGCGGGGGAAAAGTGAAATAATGTAAAATGATATATGACCGTGTTTTTCTTAAAAAAATGAAAAAGGAGTAGGGAACAAAAACTGTTTTATCGCATATTCTGTGTTTTGGTTCCTTTTATCCTGACTTTACATGTAAATACGATTCCAATTTGCAATTCAGGTGTTTTCCTGCCAAAACATAGAGATTACCCTAATCTCCGAGACTTAAAGGTGTGTTACAATCTACTTCTATTTTCAGAAATGTTTTCAGAAGGCAAAGGTTTTGAAGCTGTTGATGCCATGGAAGGCGTAGGCAACTTAAGCTGATTAGCATTCGCTGGTGGGATCTCTGGTGCCCCAACTCACCTTCTCAATCCATTTGAGAACGTTGAACTTGGGCAAAGGGCACATCGCCATAATGTCGGAAGTGCAGGCGTGTCGGCACGATTGGGGAATGAACTGCTGCTCTCTCATTTTATTCCTCTCGCGTGTGTGGGGGAAGGAAAAACATGCAGGTTTTGCGTATGTTGCGTGCAGTTGGATTGGGGCAAGGGGTTCTTGCAGTGGTACAGGCTGACTCCATTAGCTACAAAATGGGAATGCTATAGTGGCCTAATTGGAGTTTGATTGGATTCTGCAGATTTTGCAGGAATTCGTCAACTTTAAAGATGACAAATGCTTAAAATTTTCGATGAGTAGTATCCAGACATAATTGTGGCCAATTGTTGTTTCCTCTAATTCAAACCTTAGCTTTTGTCAAATCATCCATCAAGAAAGTGATCTCAAACATTTCAACAACAAAAAACTCTAATTTTTCCCCAAAACGATAAGAAATGAAAATAATAAATAAAAAAGGTGTGTTGAAAACATTTTTGTATGGGAGTCACCCGATAAAAGTTTTTTGCTGTAGTTGAAAATGAATATAGTTTTCGAAACCAAAACTCGCTCTCGAATCCGAGACCGACTATACGTATTTTAACTTGTGATATTTTAAACAAGAATTTGGAATAAACTTTTCCCAATTTCCTATTATGGATTCCAGCAATATTTTTGAAGTTAAAAATTTTCAATTTAAAATGTTAACGAAAAACCTATCTTTTTGCTTTTTATCTTGGTCTAAAGAATCATAAAAAGAGCGTTTTTTTGTGATCGTTTTCAAAAAAAGAAAATTTGTGTTCGACCATGGGGATCAGTTCCTCGTGTAGAACATTCACGAAAGGTGTGTCATATAGTATTGAAACCCTATATGTCCGTGACGACGGAACTTGCCGTCAACAATGGACATTGTTCAGCAATCTGCATGTGACAGTCATTAGCTAGCACACGTTGCTAGTGCAAGATCATCTCTGGAGAGAAGTCATAATGTTTCTGCATAAGTAACTGACGTGTTATTTTAACGTTCAGAGTTGAAAAACAAAATATACGAAAGAATCAATGAAAACTACAGGCAGTAAGTAAATGTACTTGAACGTCCAAACGAAAAATTTGTTTCAGAAAAAGTTTTAAATTAGTAAAGTTAATAACTTCACTGTTTTTGTCAAGTTTTTAAACTTTTGAAAAAAAAAACAGTAAACACACAAAAGGAGATTCAAATTTTAAATTTCAATGTTTAAAGCTCACCTTCTTTTTCAGTAACTCCATTCGTAAATGGGGTAGCGTATTTGTCAAAAGCAAACCATTTTCAACAAACTACTTCGGAAATTGCAGAACAATTTGGTTTATTTATACAACGCAATTAAATTAGATTTTTGCCAAAACATGCGAACGAAGTTAATTTTAATTGATTTTTTCCCAGAATCTGTATCAATCGTTTTCACAATAACTATTTTATGTTAAGACAAACACGAACAACTTGGTTAAAATCTAAAAATATATTTTTTTAATGGTTGGTGTTTTATCTACAGGTGTTTTGAGGTTTATGAGGAATCTGTGAATTAATTGTGGTTGAAATACGGGATAGCCGGACATGTAATGAAACAGCATTTTTAGGTAAATCTTAAAAACTGCGTTTATAAACACAGTTTAAAATTAAAGTAGACTTTTAAAAGACAGTTAATAAAAAATACAGCCCTTTTTTTAAAAAACGAAGCAGCATTTTAACACAAATTTAACAAAATAGCAGCCCTTTTAAACAAAGTTAAAAAATTTTCCCGGATTTGTAAGGCGGATGGTTAAAACATATACCTAAGGAGGACAAGTTTTCTGTGAAGACTACTTCATTTGCAGACGATTTCTCGTTCTTTGGGGTCATTGCCACAGCATTAATGTGCAAACTGCATAATTCATCTAGGGTTAGGTATGCCCTGAGGGCGTTCGTGGAAAGAGCGAACGGAAGCGAAAGAGCGTAGTTCTTGCGATGGACGGCGGCACCCTGAATGGGGAAAATTCTTCCGGCAAACAGCTCCAGCAGAGCTTTCCGAAGCGCATAACACGACTCTCAATGGACGGACGGACGTCAACAGCGAGCCTGGTCGAACCCCAAATCGCTCAAATCCGGACAAAGACCCCCCTTTTAGGCACGGCTATAGTGGCCATCCGGTGGTGCCCGAAGAGGTTCTGGGAAGGAGCTCGTGGAGTCGAAAAAGTGCTCTTCACAAGGTTGAATTAAGGAAAAAAGTTTTCGGGAACTTCAGTTTACTGAATCTGGCACTCCAGATTTCATTCTCAGATTTTGATCTTTCTTGATACCTAGTTTGAAGTTTGTTTCAAATCTTCAGTTTTTTTTTAAAGATTAGCATTACATTTTTGTTTTTTCCCTATTGTATGAAACAGAAACAATGATCGTCGATAAATAAAAGCAATGTTGGTCATCGAACACCAAAGAATTCCATTCCTTTGCCTGATTTGCTTCAAACGACCAAGCCATTTGGCTGTTTGCGGAGGATCTCTAACCAACAGATTGAGGAGCCTCATTTTTCCATTACTTGCTTCATCTTGGGCTACAACATTCGCTTGGTTTCTTCTAAATTGGAGAAGCAGAGTTCGATTTCTATTAATATACCTCCATAGTAAGCTTTTTGTTGGAATTTCCTGAACTATAATGCAAATGTGAGTTTTAGATGATTCTGCCAAGAAAGAACACATGGGCTCGTCAACAGTCGTATTATGGTCGTGGAAAACCAACTACTCTTGTCTACAGGAGGAATTCGGTATCAGGTGAATGATTAAAACTGTTACGACAAAAAAGAAAGTTTTCATGGACTTTTACGTGGGCAAAAGTAAGCTGTTACTTTTTCGCAATTTTGGCAAACTGTAACTCAACTATTCTCATAATCTCTAAAAAAAATCTATTTTAATTCCGCTGGCTACATGAAACTTCCGTGTTTCACGGACCACAAAAACCGTAAATTCGTTATTTTAATTATGAAAAGAAAACCGCAAATGTCTAGCAATAGACCACATACAAGTTCCACAATGACTTCTTTCCGACTGTGCTCAAACAAATAACCGCCTACAGTTTTTTATTGCCTCAGAAACAGACCACCGCACGTTTTCTGCGTTCATCTTTTTACAAAAGTTACCACATAAAAAAGGAGTTTACAGGGTAGACTACAGGAATCCGCAGCTAAACCACTATATTAAGAGTTGTAAAAGTTGCACTTGATTTGGATGTGACATTGATTCAGTTGGCGAAGCATTATTTGGCGAAATAGGGGGCCTGGCCAATCCTCATTCGTGCTTGGTGCAAACATTTGTAAGCAGAATATGAAAAGGTTTCAAAGGACATTTTTGCATTTTGTTTATCGAAAACCAGACTCGATTTTCAACTGCACAAAGTTGCCATTGAATCACTGGAAAACGATTCACTTAAGCGTGCTGAAATGTCTAAATTAGAACGCATCAGGAACCCGATACGTCGAAATGTTGAGATGAGCCATCAGAATTCTAACATCCGTTAATTGTGATTTTCTGTCTGCATTCTTGACGCTTTCAACGTAAACCTCTAATTTATCACCCTCGAGTGTCAAGTTTTGACCCAGACACGAGTTTGATTTATCGCTTCGTTGTTTCTTCTCATTCTCGTCGTCAAACCAACACATTCCTGCTGTTTTCCAAACACATTCTGAGATTTGATGCAAGATTGCAAAAGTTCCCAAGCCTTCTTTAATCCGCACCCGCGGTCAGGATAATGGAATGTGAAATGAAATAAAAAGCGTAGGAGCAAACTCAGTCTCATTTAAAATCAAGTATGCACGACAAAGGCACACTTTTTAAGAAACTTTTCATTTTGCCCCTTTTTGAACGTTTTGTTGTAATAAACGGGGCTCAATCGCTGTCGGCGAAGTGTTGTTCTGAAAATTGTATTATTTATTTATTGAAACACCTTTAAATTAAAAATATCCTATAGACCTTGAAAGGAGCAAAAACACGAGCAAAAAAGTCCACTTTTGAATAATTTTAAAGCTAAATTACCATTTCAATAGTCCTCTTTTTAAACACAAAATCGAATTTTTAGCAATAATTCTAGAAATTGTTTTGTTTTCAACAATTTTCTTTTAGTTTTGCAACCCAGTGAGTGATTATTTTTTTCTGCAATTTTTTTGACCACTTGCCAAAATCATATAAAAAGAAAAATGAAAGCGAAAAGTTCATACATTGTTCAATCTACATAATTACATATAAAAGATTCCTTTTTTCGGTTTTTGGTCCTTATAGGATTACCAAAGAAAACAAACTGTTGAATTTAGTTGAGATGGAAATTACAAATTATCTTTTAAAAAGTTTTAATTTTCAAAAACACACAAAAATGTGATTTTTACACAAAACAAAACGTTCCATTAAACTTGAAAAATCTACTAAGAAAAACATGCTTAATTCAACAGTTTTGCTTGAAAACATCCAAACAAAAACACGATTTTGAGAAAATTAAACTTTTACCTACAAGTTACATTTTGTGTTTTTCTTTCACAAAAATTTAGCGAAAAAACTCGAAATACTAGAAAAACCGTTTTCTAACGTTTTTCTTGCTCTCTTCCTGGTCATTGAAACCAGTGAGTTTTCGCCAAAGCGGACAATTCAGTTAGTGTTGCTAATGGAAGCCCGTCTCTCGTAGCGTATTGTTTGTTCATATATTGTCTAGCCTCTTCCCTGATGATTTCTCCTGCTGAAAACAATCGGAAGAGATTCCCTGCATGTTGTCTTGGTGGCCTAAATTAGGCGGTTTATATGACGGATGCTCAGCTGTTTTCCTCTATTCTTGTCTCTTTGAATTCTTCTGATTGCCATTGTTCAGCTATCGCAGCAATGGAAGAGAACGCTCATACGCAAAAGAGGAGTTGCGCTTCTGAAATCATCGAAGACGACTTCTTGGTGAGTTGAAACAGTATATATACAATTTAAAACAAACTATTCTTATAAAACTAAATTCGATTTTCAAATTAATTTTAAATTATTTCCATGAAACGTGACTATTCTAATAAAATTTAAATTAATTAGAAAAGGGTGACGAAACATTTTTAATTAGAAATGTCTTAAGTAAAAACAAAACAATTAGCCTTACGCGCCAAAGATTAGTACACTCCTTGCGTATTCGTATTTTAAACTGTCTGTTAATTAAACTTCATTTAAAAATCCAAATTTCTTTAAAGTTATTTAAATTCTTTTATTTGCTAATTGGTGCTTATATGTTTTAATCATTTCTATTGAATGTCAAACGTCTTTAGCTGCGAAAGGTTTTTTGGTTCGATGCTGTTTGGACAGAGTGTTATAAATCGCTGCAAAGATTGTTCTCGATGTTGTGGAAGAAAAATCTAATTTGTGAAGATGAAGACCAAAATGAAGTTTTCTTCTCTCAGGAAGAGGAAGAGCGGCCAGTTAGAAGGAAATTGGGAAGGGCGGATTCAAGATCGGTTTTTGAGAGAATTAACAGGTAATTTTAAAGGAGATAGAAAAGAAAGAGAGAAAGAGAAAGAGAAAGAGAAAGAGAGAGAGAGAGAGAGTTATTGTTCCCCATCCATTTTTCCTTCAGAAACGTTCGAACAACCCATTCGCACCTAATCACATGCAAAATTTTCCTTTAAATGGCAGCAGCGGAGGAAATTCGCATTGTCATTTTTCAAAACGCGCAAAGGGCGCATTTGCAGTGCAGATTTTCAGAGAGCAGGAGACCCCAAAGAAGATGTCCTTGTCGTCGATGATTTCGCAAAAGTCTTTACTTCGGCAAGTGGTTGAATCAACGACAATTAGTTCTTATTTTCAGCAGAAGCGTCGATTCAACGGGAAGAAAACACGCGTACATCAGAAGAAGGACTTTTCGATCAACTGCTTCAGCTGTTATGAATTTTAGGAAGGCGTTCTTCATCTTCGACAGGGCGGTGAGTTGTGCTCAATTGGGTAACATATATTTTTATAAAAATCTTTATTTGCTTTTTGAATAAAGGTAAGGAAACAGAGTATTTAGGTTTTGCCGCTTTTTTACTGGTTTTCCTAGCTTACTTTTATAGAAAACTAATTCAATTAATTTTGAAAATGCTTTTGCATTTAACATGACTCTGAAGATTTAAATAATTCTCTAACTGAACTTGGACCTTGCAAGTCTAAGCGCTACCAGAAATGTTCAAAACTCGTCAGACGCTACCCAAAAAGGTGCAAATTGTTTTCTATGAGAGTGTCTGCTCACTTTTCAGAGAACACTTTCTCACGTGCTAACGCCTTATAGCTTTTTTATTTGTAAAAGTTTCAATCAAATCATTGTTTTATATGCGTGCTCATTGGTTTTTGGAAAACTTTTTTTTCTTTTAACTGAGTCATCAAATACAAAATGTGATAATTCAAAATGTGTTTTAACTACAACATTTTATTGAAAAGCTTGACAATAACAGGCTGTGTAATTTTTAAAACCGTTTGTTTTCAATTGATTTTACCAGTTCTGAAAACCTGAAAAAGTGAAATCGGTGTTTTTGGAAATTGCCGTCTGGCGGAGACATTTCAATGTCGAACAAAGAAGATATTGAAAACAACCCTGGCTTTCCCATCTTCGAAATTTACTTCCCCCGTTCCAAAAACTTCCTGGGTGGTTTGGCTTAGGTGATTATCCACCACGTGGTACGGCATTTCGAACAAAGCGGTGGCTGTTTGTCTCGTGCGACGAGGACCAGTAGAATCGGTTTACTCCTAATGGATTCAGGGTCGCTGAAAACTTCGAACCCAGACAATTGAGGTGCGAAAGGAAAATGTTATTGCATGCCTTGGCTGCAAAAGGTGACGAAATTTTGCAACGTTGGTAATTTTAAAAGCAAAGCCTAGGACAAGCTTAGGATTTTCCACAAAACGTTTTTTATTTGTCTTTGTATTAAAATATGATCTGTAATGTAGTGTTACAAAAACGTACATTTAGTAAAGCTCTAAAACTGGGTTACCATTTAAAAAATAAATTTAAATTTTGTGAAACTTTTAAAATGAAAACAAAAAACTTTGTAAACACACTATGTATAACAAATTTTCCTTAATTCGAGTTTTGTTTTAAAAAAAAACAAAAAATATTAATTTTGATAAATTAAAATTAATTGTAAAAATTCTATCAAAATTTTCGATTTCTAAATTTTTTTGCAAAGATTCGTTCTTTAAACATTTGTTTTTTTTAATAAATAGTCGAAAAAAATATTTTCTATGTTTTTCATATATATATTCTTTGCAAATTTTTATATTATTATTTTTTTTGTATTTTCTTTCCCAATTTCCAGGTTTTAAGTTCAAAATGAACTGACCAAGAACCACTGAAAAATAATAAAACTACGTTGTAAAACGTTAAACGGCGACAAACAACGACCGATTACTTCCTTTCGTTCCAAACACGCCATCTATTTCAAGCCAAGACTTAGAATATACGGACCTTACTTACAACAGTGTCTTAGGTTTAGTTTCATATAAAAAACAATCACCATCTAAAAGTTTTTACAGTTTCTTAGAAAAGCAGCTCGCATTTTAACATCAAACAACTCTTTTCTGACTTTAGGTGCACTTATGAACCATATAATCCTTAGCTTCCTAAAAGTATAAGAATTGGTCTTCGACGCTCTTTCCATCTATGAGCTGTTATTCCAGAATTTGCTACTAACAGCTGAAAAAAAAACCGAAAAAAAATATTTTTCACATTTCGCCACAACATTTTTTCTTTGACGTGGGTGGTATTATAAGTATCACCTTTCTCCTTAAATTTACCACCACCGATCTTTAGTTGTTTTCCGAAAACTATTGAAAAGTTCATTTCTTAGAAATGTAAAGTGAGGACCACGGACCCTTTTAAGAAGACACGCGACAAACACATTTGTTGAAGTACCCCTACACACGTGATCAGTCATTTTAAAGGACGTTTTGGCTGAAGACCAACTAGTGTGACTAAATTTTAAAGTTTTTTTTAAACATTGTAAAAATGGTTTTTCTCTTTTTCTAATTTATTATTTTTCTCATTGTAACCTTAAAATGGTTCTTTATCCCGACATTTTGCTTTTCAATCGGCCAAAACATCTGCCTGTCAGATGCATTCCTATGGAAATCGAAATCATTTCCCACTGAAAAACAGAATTCTTTAATTTTGAAAAGAAATTGACTCTTAAAATGCGACATTTCGGGTTTTGAACCTCATTCATGATGTTAATTTATTCAGTCTTCAAGCCCCTTGCGGAACCATCAACAAATTTTTGGCAAACATCTCCACTTTTAAAATTGATGTTTTATTGTGAATTTTTGTTTGAAATCCGTTTTTACCCTTATTTTCTTTCTTCTCTTTTTGTCTTCCCACCATTATGCTCCATCTAAATTATGCCAGGAATGGCTTCTCCGGCGGGGGAAATATGGCGCTCCCCATCCGAAATATATCTGTCGTCGCCTTCCACACACAAGTGCCCGATTCCGACCGATTGGACTGACGAGGTAGGTTTTTGTCTCAGAAAATAGAATTTTTCGTTTACTATTGTTTCAAACTGAGCTTTTTGCTGAACGATATAGAAAACTAAAAAAATCTTTTTTACGTGTGTTTTCAATTGAAGTCCAGGTTTATTTTTACATTTCTGATATTAAGTTGTAGCTCGCGAATAAATCAAAACAAATACAAAAATTTGATTTAACATATGTGTGGGTTGTGAGGTAAATACAACATGAAATACAAAAACATATTGTTCATGGTGTAATTGTGTTAAAACCCCTTTTTAACTTTTGTTTTTGAAACTTTTACTTTTTTTACTTTAAACTGGGAACTCTAACAAAATAAGTTCACTTTACTTTGACAAAATCCAACTAAACCATAAAAAGTTGATTAAAAAGTGAAGTGGATTTTTTTTAACATTTTTTAGAAGCGAAAGTTATTATAAAACACAATTTAAGTTTCAATTCATTATCCGTGTTTCTAAAATCATGGACGACAAAATAGATTGTAATCATGATTGTAAAACAATTATTTTTTAGTTGATTTGTTGTGTTTAATTAATAGTTCAGTTTTCAGTTTTTGTAAACATTTTTAAAAGTTGTATTATGTTTTTTGTTGTAAAAACAATGATTTTCCAATTAAATAAAACAAATTGTTGCTATAAACAACAAGGTGTAAATTTTGAAAATTCACAAAGGACTCTTTTAAAAATTAACAATATTAAAATAATCTGGTGATCCTCAAGAGTGCGGTCTCAAAATACGTAACGTCCGATATTTTCTTTTTGAAAACAATCGAAGCGTTACGTATTTTGTTTGCCATGTTTAATAGTGATCTCACGACCTTCAGGCTCCTACTGAGCTAATCTATGGTCGCCATGAAATGCCCCTGATTGCGTTGTTTCCAAAGCCGGAAACTGAAATTTGGAGGTGTTTTTCTTGCAACGGAACCTATGTTTTAAATCACTTTGTCGTTTTGCACAAAGTTTCCGGTTGCAGGAACTTCAGATTTTTTTTAAAAATTACCGTTTGTTTTACTAGTCGTCGAGCTTTGCTTGTACCACTAACGCTATAGCTTTTGTTAACCGTTCCTAACTTTTTTTTTACAATGTCCCTAATTTTAATGAGTATAAAATAGATCTAATAAGCTTTTTTTACTTTGTAAAATCTAAGGCTGTTCAGTTGATAAAATTTAAAAAAAACCACTTCATCAATAAATTAAAAACATAATTCATTTGAATTTGAATTAATTTGTTCTCATTGTTCTGAAACGCTTAAAAGTATCATTCAAAATTTGTAAAATCAGGTCATCCTGCCGTTAAAGTTCCAAGAGACGCTCGTATTGGCAATTATTTAGAAGATTCTGTCGCAATAGTCCACTTTTCGCGTCATACGTGCATACATAATGGTCACAAATCAGAAAACTCTGCGCGAGATTTGGCGCCAGTGGGGTCATCTTGAATTCTTCACTCTTCTTCACAGGGAAGAAGGATGATGGAGGAATTAAAACACATCACTTTCACACGATCGCTTACACGCGCGTGCACGTGTACACACTCACACACACACGTTCACTGACGCTTACCCTCACCCTTACTCACTCACTCACCCACTCACTCACTGATTTCCCTCAGCAACATCACCCAAAGGCAGCTGACTCACTCACCCAAAAACAAAATGACGTTAACAAACAGACACAAACACCCAGACACCCAACCTAATTGCAGCAAAAAGGAATCCCAATTGTTTGCGTCTCTTTTTCCCGATGAGCTGTCCAGATTACATTAATAGGCTCCACTAATCTGATATGGCCTCACCGCTTTCTACAGAACAAGGAAGCCCGTCATCTCTCGCTCTTCAAACTCTTAAGTAGGCTTCCGAGGACGTCCCATAGAGTTCCCCCGAAAATCGCAGACTTATTGCGCCAGTCATTTGTCTTAGTTTTTGATGTTCTTTAAATAGATTGAGTTGCTTTTAAAGATTACCCAACTTTGCCGTTTATAACAAACCGAAAAATGTGAAGAAGAAAAACCTAAAACTAAAATAACCTTTGTTTTTTTGGCTGGCTGATGGAACGCCCCGCGCAGTCAAACATCCTCCGTCGACATTAATTACGCCTAGATTTTGAACTTTGGCCGCCCTCTGACGAAACATCCAGAAGAGCAGCCTTTTCTTGAACTTCGGATTTCCTAGTATTGATATTTATTTTAATGCTTTCGAGATTATACAGATTTGTATAATCTTTATCTACCGTAGTTGACACAATGAGACTCTTTATAACTTCCTTGTTTTCATTATGAAAATTGTGGTCAATTTTTCAATTTTAAAAAAGAATAAAAACAATTTTTTGTTCTTTTTGTTTTCTTCCGGGTGGTTGGCTGAAATATTCAGGAAGCGAAATTCAAAGCAAACACTTGAAACTTTTTCACGTTTTTACCCTTCCTAGTCATTCTTTGTTAATTTTTGGACCCGAAATACCGCTAAAAAATAATTTCAAGCGCAGTTTTGCATTTGTCAAAGTGATGTGAGTTTTGTAACAGCGTTGAACTACTTTTGTTTATTTTGGTTTATACAATACTTAGTCAAGCATAGGAATAAAAAAAATCTGAATTTTATATTTACAAATATAAGTCACTGGTAATTTCTTTTTACAAAGGTGATGAAATTTTTTAAAAAAATTGTGTGAAAATTTTTGCTTCAATATTTTTAAAAAAATTTTAAATATTAAAAAAATTATTTTTATTTTTAAATTTTAATTTTTTTAATTGTTAATTAATTTAAATCAAAGTTTATTCAACACATAAAAATTAGGTTGATATAATCTAATATTGCTTCAAAAGCTTTTAAAATTATTTTATCATTCAAATTGTGGAAACTCCAAATAAATAATTAAAGAAGATCTAGATCAAACAAAAAGTTCTATCCTAATCCAATCAGATATAATAAAACACTCGGCTGTTTCGTTGGTCCAAAGTTTGTACCTGTGCCCCCTTTTTGCTAATCTTTGAGATAAATCGGTTCCGATGTATTCCTACGATTTCGATAAATTATTCACCGAAAATTGCATTTGCACAAAAAAGCAGCCTAGGCGTTCATTTTTCGGGTGTTCGCTCAAACATCACAGTTGCTTTTCAATTATGAAGTTCTAATTTCAAAATTGAAATGAAGTTTGAGTTTCAAATTTCACATGGAGTTCGAATTTCAAATTTTTAAAAATTTGTTTATATTTTTGTTAACTAATTGTAACTTATTTTTGCACGTTTCAATGCTAAGACATATAAAACTATTTTCAAAAAGTTATACCGTATTTCAAACATAAAGATTTTTTTGTTCAGGTGTCTTCAATGTATTAGTGCATTAATTTATTTATTAGTGCCTTTTTCAATGAAAGTACGAAATCAAAGCATACACCTATTCTTCTTAACATGAACACATGGATGATAACTAGGTTTTCACTTCCTTTGAGAACCTGTTTCCGCCCTTCATCCAAACAAAACTAAGTTATCTATCAAAGTTGCGACGTCTGCGTCTGCAGAAATTTTTCTATTGTCTGTTGGAGGTGAAACTGATTTCCCTGTTTAAAAATTCATTTTCAAAATTCAATTTTGAAAATTAATTTGAGCGCCTTTTAGCATGACGTTTTCACAGACATCTCGTTTCACTTGATTAACTTTAAAATAAAAGTGGAATCGTTGCGCTGAAAATTGGTTCAGTCACGATTTAATGACGTGCAAAGGGTGTTTGCGTCAAGCCAACGAACTTGTAGCTACCATTCATTCATAAGTTGTGTTATTAAAATGAGCGGGGTTGTAGTTTGTCCTTGCAACCGAATATCCTATATTCCGCCCACTTTCCAAAAAAAAAAAATTCAATTTGAATCTGTTTCACGAAATTATTTTGTTTCCTAGATTTAACCAAACTATTTTTTGTTACACATGATAGTGTAACAAAAAATGATAGAGTGAAGTTATTATTCAAAACAAAATGTTTTTGGTGTACAACCTCTAAGATTTTGCTTTTTAAAAAGTATGATGAAACTCTGTAACAATGTTCATAAAATATTTTTACAAAATGACTGAATTTCTTACAACGCAATTTTTTAATTGTTTTAAAATGAAATTTAAAAAAACGCTTTAAAGTCATTTTCAACTTTACTTTTTGTAATTCTTGACAAATAATACTTTTTTAAATTAATTTTGATTAAATATTCTACTTTTTTTAAAGGATCAAAGTATTTTTTAATTCTCTATATTTTAAATTCAATCAATGTTAAGGAATCTCTCCATTTTTTCTGAAGTTTTACGAACACACAATTTTTTTCTGAAGTTGCAACCATTTATCTTTCTTTTTATATGCCAAAGGCTCTTTCTTTACTCCTTTTTAAACTAGGTGTTTCGGCTTAATTGTAACAGCTCTGTCGTAATATACTAATAATTAAACTAAACAGCCTCCTTTTTAACTAATAAGCGCTAGAAATAGTAAAAAAGTCTTTAATTTTGTGAAATACTAACTCAAAGGTATAGATTGCTATTTTTACCTTCCAGCGCAAAGTATCAAACGAAAGATGCGAAACGCAAGACGCGGAGTGCGAAACACCCCAAGGCGTTCAATTGACGAATTACGTCAACTTTACTGGAAGCAAATGCTGAAAGTTCGATTTCAATCACACCTTTTTGAAAATTCAATTTTCAGGACATGTGCCTCTGCGGGTTGTTGTCCCTGGACCTCTCCGTTCATTTGATATGCTGCGTTGAGGTAAACAATTTAAAAAAAAAATCCTGAAAATTTGATTTTAGGTTTTCTTTTCAATGGTTCTGCTCCTCCAATCTCCCGATTTGTTAACCTTAGACGGTACTTATTTCTACTTCTTGGGAACTTTTGATGGCTGTGGCTTATATATTTTCCTAATTCATGTAATAAGTAAGTTTTTATTATTTAAAAAAAAGTAATATTGTATTGTCAGTGTGTCTTTCTTGTGTCCTAACAGCTCTTTTACTCTACGCTGGTGGAAAATTGAAAAAGCCTCGTCTTGTCATCCCGCATCTCATTTGGCAGATTTCTTTCATTATTTTGGCAATTATTCTATCTACAGGTAAGAACTGATAAACCTCGGAAAATATGTGTGTTTCAGGATTGCTCAACTTAGGCTTGACTGGCCGGATGTTACTTCCCTCGAGCATCGTAGTCAGCGTCATGCTTATCACGCCAGGTAGGCAGGGATCCGGTTTCAGCACATCACATCCACAGCTGGCGCTAATGCATGACAAACATTGCTGCTAATGGCACGCGTGACAAGGGAAAAGGGAAATTGGGTAATCTGTTTTAAAAATACTAGCACATTTCAGCTTTGATTCAAATAATGTTTTATAAACATGTACACATGTACCCACATGTACACACATGTACACGTACACACACGTACACACACGTACACATACGTACACATATACACACGTACATCATTCGCAGTCACATACACATACACACAAACACACACATGCACACCTTTCAAATAAATGGTACATTCAAACATACACACATAATATTGTATACACACGCAGGCACACACATGCATAAACATACGTATACATACACACGTACACACATAACCACATCCACGCACGTACACACATACACACATTACCACATCCGCACACGTGCACACGTACTCACACATGCGCGCTAAAGCATACGTCTAAGCGAACGTTGGTTTATAAAGAACATACGTTGGCAGTGCTGGGGATTTTCACATTTTGAAATTTTAAGTTGCGCTTAAGCAAACCAGGACCTGCATTACATTCTAAAGTTTTCGATTTGCGCGGACATTTTTAGAAACTCAAAACTGATTTGAGATATAAAAAACAACAACAGAGGCCTGGTTCGGTGCAAGGTTGCTATTACAATTTCTATACTTTGTTCAATACAAAGTAAATATTTTCAATTCACATTCTGTTAACAATTTAGGTATTTTTTGTGTAAACCGGTCTTAAATTGCTTGCATTTCTGAAACTTGCATGATTCTCTGAAAACTTTTTTGAACTCATTTTTATCCGTTTCGTTACTTAAAATTGGAAATCATTTGGCTTTTCAATCAAAGGCTTTTACTTTATCAGCTTTATGAACGTTATTAAAAGTGATCTGCAAAAAATTCAAGGATCCGTGATCGAGTGTAAATCAATTATACGTTTCCAGTTAAATGTGTTAAAGCTCTATACTTACATAAATGTCATTGTTTGCAGCCAATAAGTTGGTTTCAGGTCTAGCAGAAGTGTGGTGGAGCTACCTAACCTTCTGCTTCTACCACCAACTGCAGCGCCGACTGAGCAAACACCAAAACAATGGCTCCGTCTGCCTTTCTCTAGAGGTTCCTTTCACCGAGTGCTAAAATTGTATCTTGCGGGTTCGAATGGGTTAATAAATGTATTTTTCTTGTGAAACTGGATTTATTTTTCGTTTGAAAGTGAACTTCAGTTCGAGTGGGATCAATGTCGGGCAGGCGCCGACGGGTGTTGTTCGGTTACAGTAGACAGAGCTCCAGTTTCCACGACGCATGGAACGCTCTCGGCCGTCGCACTCGGATATCTCGTAAGATTCTCACCTTTCTCGTATCGAATGTCGCGTCGGGTCTTCATTTGCTTACACGGCGCCAGTGGAAATGTTCCCTACGTTGACGGCCGTTTTGTAATATTTACCATAAGACTTTTTTAAAAAACAAATCATGACAAGACACAAAGAAAATTAACTTACATTGAAAATTGTAAAGCCTTCTTGACGCAAAAACGTTTGCCTCGTATTTAACAGGGGTCCGTTTCCTTTTTTTTAAAGTTTTTTTAAAAGTAGCATTGAAATTTTTAATTGATAATTATGGAACAAGGAGTACACATTGATCATTCATTTTTTTCCATGTTTTTCATTAAGAATTACAGTTTTTTGCAAACAGCAGAGTGACTCTAGTTTGGGATAATTTTCAATGGATAATGTCAATTTTTATTTTAAATATTAAAACAGCCTAAAGGTATGCCTTAATTTGAGTACAAAAACACTATTTTTATTAACGTATAAGAAGCATTTTAACAAGCATTTTAAAAAATTCATTCATAATTCCTTTAAAAATGATATTTTCAAAGGTTTTCTGAAATCTTTTCTTTAAAAAACTCCCACAAACTTTTAAAAAATGAAAATTTTTTAAACATTTACAGGATTGTTTTCAACTTTTTTAAAACTTCTTCTGACTTGAAAGACTTGAAAAAGATTTCACAAAAGAATGTTTAGTGCACAATGTTATGCAAAATTGTTGCGCCTGAGACGAACTGTTTCTTGAGGCCCAAGTGATTTTTAAACTACCTTTAATACATATTCAATAGCAGTATTGAAGATTGGTCATCATTCAAACAATACAATAGTGATTTTTTTCGTATTAACCGTTTAAAAACTTCAGTATAAAACAATTTTTTAATAAATAGGTAAAAACAAAATTTTTTGGTTTACATCATCGTTTTTTTGGCGTTTGTTTCTAATAAAGAAAAGAAAACCAAACATTTCGAATGTCTCAAAGACTTCGAAAGCTTTCTTTTTCTCTAATATTCATTCATTAACCAAATATTCGTTCCTTTTTTGTCCACTGTATATTTTCTTTAGTCTAGCATCATGCAGCTACACTCCCGACATGATCTCCTGTATCTGCGAAGCCCTTGCCTCCGAGGTCGACCGACTGGTAAAAATTTAGGTTTCTTCACGAATTTCAAAAATTAAATTCAGGCCTTCTTTTTGTGGACAATCCCACCAACAGAAGAAGTTCTGCGACTTGAGAGCGTTCTGAAGGCTCACGCAGTAGTAGCCTTCGAACGTCAAAACTACAAAGAACTTTACCGAATCCTAGAGCAGAATCACTTTTCTTCAACTAACCACACTCTTCTTCAGCAACTTTGGCTCAATGCCCATTACCTTGAGGTGAGTTATTTCTTCACCCCCTTAGACAGTTTGCGGAACAGTTGTTCTTTGTCCCTAGCCCTCCCAGCTAGGTGGCGTATCGGGATCCTTTGCGAGCCGCTTGCCAAAAGGCGGTGGATCGGATTTCAAGGGCGATTTGTAAAACAGGTGCAGTCGCGACTTGCGCTTAGAACATTCCGCAAATTCTAAAAAGGTTGAAAATCAAGTGCTTTTATTTTAGGCTGAGAAATTGAGAGGAAGGGAACTTGGAGCAGTGGGTAAATATAGAATCAGGAGGAAATATCCACTCCCGAGGACAATTTGGGATGGAGAAGAGACCAGCTACTGTTTTAGGGTAAGGTTTTCGGCACAAAAAAGAGATTATGTATCTAAGCATATCATTAATGACTAAATGTTAACCTTAACAAATTAGTTGTACAGGATTATCAAAATGGCGATTGAAATCTTTATTCGTTTTCAAGTCATTTCTGTTTTTTTCGCTGTTTTTTTTAAAATTTCATTTGTTTCTTGTTGGAAAAAACGCTTTCATTGTGAAATTTTTCAGAAACAATTTTATTCTTTAAAGCGCTTTTCTTTCCAAATTTTGTGTATTTTGCTCTTCTGGAACCACGAAAAGGCTTTTAAAATTTGTCGAAATTTGTGAGTTTTTAAAAAAAGTAGTTTATAAAAAGTACATTTTTTTGTTTTAAGATTAGCTCTTCTAAGGTTCTTATTTTCAAATTGTCCCTAAAACCCGCTTAAGACACATTTGTCCACTGTTTTCACGGTAATTAAAAATTCCACAGTGTTACATCACACTCAATTGACATTTAAAAGCATATCGCAAAAATTTTTGTTGCCGAACCGTTTTAAAAGGTTCTCGGCTTCGTACAAAACATGTGTATACGCAAAAACACGCAAATGTCATGTATGATATAACTTTGATTTCCAAATTATTTTTTAACATCCAAAGATAAACTTTTTTGTCGATTAATCATAATGTATCTGTGAAAGGTGCTTACTGAATACAACCTTAGAACAAGAAAATACAACTTTTATGAACTGGTTTTAGTTTGGTTGCTTCAACTTTTCATGTTTCGTTTAGGAAAAATCCCGACATCTCCTTCGCGATTGGTACACAAGAAATCCCTACCCAAGTCCAAAAGAAAAAGTTGAACTTGCTTCTCAAACCACTCTTACCGTAACCCAAGTCTCAAACTGGTTTAAAAACCGCAGACAGCGGGACAGAGCAGCTGACGCCAAGGACAGGTGAGCCTTGAAAACCTCGGAAGTAACTTTTTTCTTCAGGGACTCAGGACAGAGGGAATCTTCAGTTGGAAGTGAAGATGAAGACCAGCACCACCCTCATGCTCAGGCATCTCCAAGACTTCTTTACCCAACTACAATTCCCCTTACAATTCCTCTCCAGTACCCCTACCCTCTGCCCTATTGAAACAACGAGTAAACCATTTTTTCACGGAGGCTCATTTGTCGCGCAGGTCTGTCAGGTGTTGGCGCAGTTACTAAACAAATGTGAGGTAACCGCAGCGCCGCCGATAAACAACTGACCGGCACAGTTTGTCAGCGTGACGGCTGTTATAAACAACGGACATGGGCACTGAACGAAAAGTGAACAGGTAGACGAGCAATGAATCATTTGCTGGAATTTACGAAACAACTGTGAAAAAGGGGTGAGTCACTCATAAACAAAGGGATGGCAGTCAAACTCAACGTGTTACACTGAAAGGTATTCAGTCATATTTTTGATATAGAACCAAGCTAACCATTTCTTGAAATGTTTTGTTATATTGCGATTTCAAAACCTGTATGTGCTCTTTTCTTCCCAGATTTTCAAAAACTCCATTTAATGACCTGTAAATGTGATGTTTTAGGATTATTACCAAAATTCATTTATCCACTAAATTTTTATA
This sequence comes from Oscheius sp. G VE-2021, assembly GCA_022343465.1. Taxonomy (NCBI): domain Eukaryota; kingdom Metazoa; phylum Nematoda; class Chromadorea; order Rhabditida; family Rhabditidae; genus Oscheius; species Oscheius sp. G VE-2021. Next base: position 1,919,295 of record JAJQXH010000028.1, read on the forward strand.
GTTTCAAAAATTGTACTGATTTCCTGAAAATTATTCGATTTAAAAAATTTAACTTACTTTTACAAAAACGTTTATTATTGTTTATCCTTTGAACGCCGCTGAGTTTTGTTTCGTAGTTTTCTTCAAATTTGCGAAAAACCCTGGATTTTGCATTTTCCTGGAATTAATTTATGAGAAAGTAAGATTTTTTAAAAATAAAAACTGTTTCAGCATTATTTTAACTTTTTTGTCAGAATTTATACGCACACAAACTGAATGAAATGTGGAATTTTCCATTATAAAAATTAGATACGAATGTGAAATGGGAATGAACAAGTTTTACCATTTTACAATTGCACTTTACACGGTTTTATAGTTTCGGATTTTGAAGTTTAGGGTTTTTGGTAAAACCCCTTTGAGATTCTAAACCCCACAACTGCCGCTCCATCCGTTTGTTTTCGAACAGCCGCCCACTTGCCCCAGAAGGCGTGGCTGCTTCTGGCGATGGCGCAATCGATGGCTGAAACTCGATCCGCTACCGTAATCTGCGAACGCCACTCTCGAAAACACGCGGGGCGCGTGAGTGGATTAAGAAATGGTTCGAATCATGCCGCAGGCCATCGCAGCTGCTTCATCGAAAGACAAAAAATGCGTTTCTTTTCCCAGCTCTTTTTCCTACGGCTATAAGCACGTGTAAACGAGCTAATGACGCGAATTCGCGCACAGTTGTCTTTGAAATTGATACCCTTTGTCGGCGGAGGGGAGAACTGCGTCTCTCGTTAGGGCGCGCTGCCTCGCTGCGGGGTCCCAGATGACTGGGCCGTAACGGCGACGGTCGCACCGACAGCCGTGGGACACCGCCGCACAGAAGCCGACGGGACCGTAAAATCCACAGAAACATATGTTTTCACTTGAGGATTGTGGGAACAAGTCTGTTTCGGGAACGCTTTGATTGAGAAGAAAAGTGAAAAACTGAACTTTTCGTAAGTTTGGTCACCTTAGGATTTAAGATTATTTGACCCAATCAAGCAAATCAACGGGAACGACCGATCTCGCCTGATATGAGCTTTTAACAATAAGAATTCTAAATTTGGGCCAGCCGGCTTCTTAAATTTAATCGGCAAAGCTAAAACCGCAGTTTGAAAAAAAACGAGATTTTGTTAGCATTTCCTTGGCATTTCCCATACTCATTGGATCATAATTCAAAGCAATTCACGAAAAAAGTGACCTTATAGCATAGCTGGAATCATAAGGCCTTAGTTGTGACCCTAAAAACTCTTAAAGGATCACTTTACATCCTTAATCCTTAGTTTGTATTGGTGCAACTTTAAGGACCTTGGTTTACCTTGTGGATATGTAAGAGCATGTTGTAACCTCAAGGCCTTAGTTTTTACTTTAAGGTACAAATTGTAAACCTAGAGAGTTTTATTTTAATCTTCAGGAACCATTTGGGAACCTGAGACTTAAGTTGATATTCCTAAGGCCTTAATGTTCACCTCTATGTTAACCTTAACCTTATTATGCACTAAAAAATTGTAACTTGTCTATTGCTGATATGGTTTCGAAAAATGAAGTCTTCACAGTTTCGTAAGTTTACTTTATTAAGCCAAAGCTTAGGAAAAATAATTTAACGGGGACTGCGATTTTTTTAACTGGTACCATTGCAAAGATACTCATGCAAATGCGGACAGTTAAATAAAAAGATAAACGCCAGAACTCTCGCGAATCCACCTTAGACTCAAATTCCGCGTTCGTTTTTCTCACGTCGTTCATCTTCCTTGTCCAATCACGTCACAAACCTTGTCGCAAGCGCTGCTGACAGCGCATCCTTGCGAGGAGCACCTACGACACGGCTGGCAGGTGTCAATCGGGTTGACATGCAGGTAGCAGGCGACTATTTGCACTTGCTTGTCGAGACATCACCGGCTGCCGCGCGAGCAAGCTGGCCTTGATTAACATACAGGCCATGCCGCACAGAACAGGGGGCATGTCCATCTGCTTCTGTTTGTGTAAGACTTGTTCAGAAGCCTCTACCAGCTGTGCAGGGGGACTGAGAGTCAATAACAGACCGCGAATCACCTGCCGGGATACATGAAGATCAAATAGAGACAGCTTGACCGGATGGGAGTTAATTAAGCCGTTTAGGATTAGTCGCGCCGACATAAGGGACTGGTTTAACTCAATAGACAAAAGCTGTGTAAAATTCTGTTATAAAAAATCAAAAAAAAATTAAAACTGTGCTTCAAAAAAGCTCAATTGGTTAAGGTTGCATAATAAAGCATTTGCCATTTCATAAGATTACAAAAGGTTCCTTAAGGTTAACATAAAAAACCCTAGATTCACATTTTAGGCCTTAAGGTGAAAGCTTGCAAACTGGTCTTAAATAAACAGAAAAGCGACAAGGTTACAATCGAACGCCTTAAAGTTAAAACACGAAAAACCTTGAAGGGTACAAAGTAAGGATTTATCTGATTGTATGGTTACAACTAAGGTCTTACGTTTCCATCTAAAGCCACGAGGTCATATTTTAGCTAAATTGCATTGAATTAAACAGTTTAATGTTTGAAAACGATAAAATCCTTTTTTGTTAAAAAAAACAACAAAAAATTGGTATCATCGATTTTAACAGGATATTTGTAAAGTTTGCGAAAAATCAATTGACGAAACTTTTGTTTTAATTGTTGTGCAAAGAAATGAAAATCGGAGAAATGTAGAGAAGAATAACAGAAACAGAAAGAGACAGAAAGATACAGTGAGAGAGACAAACAAAGACAAGGCGAGAGAGAGAGTGTGAGAGAGAGAAAGAGAGAGAGAGAGATAGAAAGGTATAGTGAGAGAATAGGAAAGAAAGAGAGACAGAGAGAAATAAAGAGCGAGGAGTTAACGTTTTTCTCGCAACTCGCGCACTTCTCGCGCAGTCTCACTCTCTCTCTCTCTCTCTCTCTCTCTCTCTCTCTCTCTATCTTTATCTTTGCCAATCAATAAATATTTAACTCTATGTCTCTCGAAATATAGTACAGAATGATCGAAACTATCCGCCAGCGACTTTGCAACATGCGGGAGAAGAATTGAAATTGATACCCAACACAGCTCGGGTGTCTTGTAACCTTCGCCGTGGAATATTGAATCTCGGTGCTATTCAGGTTGACTATTCTTGTATAAACACTCTTTATAAAGATTGTTTCAGCTTCTATTTTTCAATTGCCTGATTTCAGAATGTATGCAATGTCTCCGTCGCAATACGGTAGCGCCGAGCCCGGCGTGACCCGCGAGGCGGCGGGCGTCGGGGGCGTAACCCGAGCCGGCGTCATCACAATGCAGGCGTACCCGGCGGCCGGCTCGGCTCATATGCTCCCGTGAGACTATCAACTTTCAAACTTATTCAGTTTCCAACTTATAGATCAAGTTACGATCCGCCCTATCGCAGTGTCGGCGCCGCGACGACGTCGTCGCCGCGTCTTAACCTTACCTTTTTTGAACTTCAAGTTCAGACTTTGAAACATTCGCGCTTACGTTTTGTGTTCCAAACCCGCGACTGTTTGCGAATCGTACCTTGGTCTATCAGTTGGGAACTCAACCGTTTCTGGTCTGACTCTAACTTTTATGTTCAGACATCCAACGACATCTTACACGGAGGCGGACATCGAGTGCATCTGCGAGTCCCTTTTCAACGAAGCATGGCAGACACAACGCTACGAACGACTTGTAAGTCAACTTTCAAATAACTTCTATTTCAATTGCTTTTCATTCATGGAATTCTCTCTGTTCTCTCTATCTTTTGAATCAAGCTTTTAAAACTTAGATTTCGAAATTGTTGACATATTTCTTGTTGAAACGATAACTTCACTTGGTTTTCTACATCTGCCTAGGATTCATTTTGAGCGTAGTTGAAAGTTTGTAGTACAGTGCTTAAATGTTCAACGTTTTTTATGACATTTTTAGGTTTTACCAGGTTTTCTTGTTTTGAAATCAGTCCCAATAGTGAAGGCAGTTTTGTATAATTTCACTTGGAGGTTTAGATAAACCTAAGAGTACCATCTAATTCACACTTTGAAATCGAGAATTGAAGTTAAAACATTTTGAAGCTATTTCAAACATTCAAATCTTGATTACTATAACTTCATACTTTTATTCATATTTTACATGTAACATTGGTACCACTATTAAAATTCAATTTTGGATTGAGTTTTCATATTTCTGTGTTACATGCTTGAGTCTTTGAATTTGAAACCTTCTGAATTTTTCGTATTTTTCAATATTTTAACCTTTGTCAAAAGAAAGGAAATTTTTGTTCATCGAAAGAAAAATTTACCACAAAACATCTTGAAAAATGTCAATTTGTTTCCAGTTTTTTGTGTTAAAACAAAAATATAAAATGAAATATTTAAAAATTTACTCTTCAAAAAGTTCAAATTTTGTTTTTATATTGACATGAGAATCAAAATTTTATATTTTTGGGGAAAAAACGTGAAAACATAGGGTTTAAAGTATAACTAAGATCTAAAAACTTCAAACTAAGCTGAACGAGTCTTTTGTGTTACCTAGAGCCATGAGATTCAATAATCTTCAATTTAAAAGCATGTATCGCTTTCTGCTACCGTATGCCCGCTTACCTCTCGTGTATATGATCGATTAGCCGTTTGCCTCGAAGAGATGACAAACGGCTGTCACCACCGTATCATCGCAACAAGCTGCGAATCACCTGTTGATTGACATGACGCAGGTGCGCCAACTGACTCTGCAACGGCAGAGGAACCCCTTGGGGAACTTTGTGCAATGTAAAGCAACTAAATCAATTATGCTACTACCAGCTGTAAAACAGCTTTTGAACCTAGACAACTATGACGCGCTTAGTTTAGTTTAGCCTTCTGTAGTTTGCCCTTTAACTGACCAAAGTCCCATGTCCGGCTGTCCCTTCCTAGCAATTAGCTTGAGATGGATATGTCCTTTTGCTTACTGAAGAGCTTGAAAGGAAAACCATGGTGGTCCATTAAGAGCTACCGTATGCCATCTGGCGATTGGACACGGAAATTGAAGCGCAAACATTGCCAGCACACGCAGCAAATGCACACGGCGGCTTCTGTCGATAAAGGCTTGTTTGGTTTAGCTAAGGGAAGGTGGCAGCAATGGCCACGTAAGGGATGTGGGGACACCCAGAAGATGGGGTCCATAACAAACTTCTCAAATGATCTTCTCGTAAAGTACCGTTCGGTTTGATGACGCTTTTCTTTGTAAAACTATTATGAACCGCTGCCTTAACATGTAACCTTAACTTACATTTGTAGCCTAAGGATTTTTCTACTTTAAACCGTTTCTATGCCATAGTTTAGACCATTTTGACAGATTATTTCAAGTGAAACACACAAAACATAAATCCTTAGTAATTCTTGTCTTTCCGGAGCTTTCTTATGAACTTAGGGCCCTATGGAAGAAATAGGAAACAAAGAACTAAAGTAACCTATGAATAAGGATTGACTTTGCGGCACCATTATCTTGTAGTGCAGTCTTAGGGCCTTAAGCACCTTCCACTTTAAACTTTCTTTTATCTGTTGAGAAAGAATGCATATAGTTACTTTAGCAACAAAATTTTCTCATTCTTAGTTGAAAGCTTTGAAAAAAAAACTCAACTGCAGATTTCTCTAAAAATTCTGGTTTATCCGTTATTTCACTTTAAAAAATATTTGCCAAAGATCCAACAGTTTAAGTTTTCGAAAAGCCGTTTCAAAAATTAATTTCTTGTTTACTTTTTGAATGATTTTCGAATAATTTGGCTTTTCAAAAGGTCAAAATTGGCGTATTAAAGTTTTGAGGTCACCGTGTTGATTTCGCATCTAAAGGCTTCGTGAAAAGCGATCCTCCCCCGAGTAGGAAAATTTCCCTAAAAAAACATTATAAACTTTACTTTCTTACCTTGCAATTCCCTTTTAATTTCAGGTTCACTTCCTAAGCCAAGTCCCCGAGTACTACCTCGTAAGGTTAGAAAGCTGTCTCAAAGGCCAGGCCTTGATCTACTTCTTCCGGGAAGAATATAAATTGTTGTACAAGTGAGTTCACTTATTGTTCCAAATAGAACTACCTATCTTTCAGGCTCCTGGAGAGCAACAAATTCTCCCTCCACAACCAGCAAGTTCTCCAAGACATGTGGCTTCGAGGACACTACGCTGAGGTAAGTTTCACAGCTCAACGGGATATTTTGACTTCGTAATCCGTTTTTGGCGCTAATCACATGCGCAACGCAAACATATCCGTGGCCGCAGTGGTTTGCCGTATCCACACCGGGGCCGTCAAGTACATTGCGCCATCGCAAACATTTCCCTTGGGATAGAAAACAACTAGGATTTAGGCGGAAAAGACGAAGGAGAGGGAGTTAGGAGCGGTTTGCAAGTACAGGATCAGGAAGAAGAATCCATTCCCTAAGACTATCTGGGATGGAGAGGAGACAACCTATTGCTTCAAGGTATGGAAGGCATTTGAATTTGGATAAGTTGTATTTTCAGTCAAAGTCAAGGAAAGCACTGAAAGATGCTTACAGCCAGTCATCTTACCCTTCAGTTGAAGAGAAACGACGGTTAGCTGCTCAGACGGAACTTTCCGTCACCCAGGTTAGAAGCACTTTCGATTTAGTGAAATTTCCATATCTCTATGTTTCTTTTCCCCCTCTCTCTCTCTCTCTCTCTCTCTCTCTCTCTCTCTTTCTCTCTCTCTCTCTCTCTTTCTCTCTCTCTCTCTCTTTCTCTCTCTGTCTTTCTTTAAGTGTTTCTCTTTTGACCAATTAGTTATATCCCCTCTTTCTTTAAATGTTTTTTTTGTAAAACCTCAAACTCCTATTTCCAGGTCTCCAACTGGTTCAAGAACAAGCGACAGCGCGACCGTGCGAATGGCCAACTCGACAAGTGAGTTTACCTTCTGCTGGGGGGTCTGGCGGATTACCGGGTGCGGAGTACCATCAATGATGTAATCGAGAGCCTACGTCTGTTTGCCTAATTGACACGGCGCTGACTTCCCAGCGGGGACAGGTCGCGCACTCTAATCCAGTGAGGCGCCGGATATAACCCGCTAATTGGGGGTCGTAAATGAGTCAAGGGTAATAAACTTGCAATCAAAACAAGCATCTTTTGAAATGTAAAACTTTTCTATTCGTTAGTTTAAATCGCCAATGGGAAGTTAAATGAATTATCCATTTGACGTTTAGATTCAGTGTGTAATTTTAAGTTTCACCCCAGGTCTGCAAACAAAACAATGAAACCATGCCATAGGGATATATGGGAGAGGAAAAGGGTTTGTTAATCCCAGAATGACCAATTTTCAGTGTTCGTTTGCTCTTTTCATAGAGAAAATTGCATTAAACTATTTAGTCTTAAACCAAAAACAGACAAAAATTTGCACGAAGTGGGATTTGAACCCACACCCTCATACGAGGACCAGAAGACCCGAACCCCCCAATCTCGCAGGAAGCTGTCGCTTGAGTCTGGCGCCTTAGACCACTCGGCCATCCGTGCCTGGGTGGTAACTAGGCAGCGCGGCGTTTTGTGCCCGCCGCAGCCGCGTCCAATGCAGTCTTTATGTCAAAACATTAGTTTTTAATGGAAATTAGCTGTTTTGAAAGATGGAACTCAAAAGTTTCAGTTTTGATTCAATTTTGACTAATAAACACCAAATTATCTGTGTTTGCCGGCTATTAAATGCGAATGATAAGTTTGTAAAACATAGTTTTGAAGATCTTTTTGCCTCACTTTAGCTCCTGACCTGACAACGTCCTCTGCCCTCATTATTACACCTCCGTGTTATTACACCTGTTGCGAAGTTGGCTCGCGTCTGGCGAGAATGACCCTTCACGGCGTCACCCCCGTTGCGCCAATTAAGCGAGTGCTTCAGAGGTCGCCAGACAAACAGGGTTACGGTAGCGGGTGGTGGTATGTGTGTTTCGTCCACTTCACCCCTAGTTGGTTGTCCGGCTAACACGCGTTGTTTGCAAAAGCGGCGGGTGGCTCTTGTGCCTTTGTTCCTTAGGCGTACGGTCTGTCCCCCGCGGCGGGACGAGCCCGGGCAATCGGGGTCATTTTGGGGCTTCTCCTCACTCAACTTTCTGGTCAGAAACATTCAACACCAACTTTCGAAGAATTGACGGCTAGAATAAAATGAGCAATTACGCCTCTATTGTGACATGTGGCTAGTACCTTATGGTAATTAAGGTTATTTCTTTAACTAAAATTACTTAAGCCAGCAAATATTGGCCACCAAATATTAACAGCCAGAAACGGTTAAATATTTGGTTTTGGTTTCATAAAAACTGATCAGTTATAGTCGTTGAATCAACGAAAATTAAAATATTCAAAACGGGCAGAAATCAATAAATCAAATCAAAAGTTTAATCGATATAATTTTTTACTTTATAAATCGAATTCAAAATTTCCGTTCAAAAATGGCTCGCTTGAATAAAAGGAGCACTTCAGGTTACGCCGCTACTTGTAGTTTTTACCTTAGGACATTTAACGTTGTTTCCTTAAATGGGGATGTAACTTAAACTTAAAACACTAATTAGTAATTTGAAAACCTTTTAACTTTACAACTATATACAACCTTTTAACCAATTGTATTAGAACTTGATGAAATTTGAATATCAAAGTTTGGTATTCATCTATTGAGAGAACGAAGGTCACGCTGCCTCTGTAAAATCCAATTTCTTACAAAAAAGAAACTTTTAAATATTTGAAATGGTGGTTTCAGGTAATATGAAAAAATTTACATTGTAAGAAATATGAAAATTTTCAATCAGTCGGTTAAAAAAATTTAAAAGACATTTTACATTTTTAATTTGAACTGTAAGAAAAATGAAAAAGTTTTCAATCAATCGGTGCTGCTTTTATGCTAAAAAAAGAGACATGATACAGCAACGGAAAATTATTTTTATTAAATTTGGGTTCTTGGCGAAAAAAATTTTTTTTTCAACCCAAATCAAACCAATCGCTTACAGGAACTCCGTGAAATCCGAAAGCGATGAAGGCTGCTCCTCCGGCCGTGACTCCAACGGCCGCGACCCTCTCCCATCAGGAACCTCCACATCTACTTTACTAGACACTTCCTCCCATCCCTTTGTTGATATGCAAGCCTATGCCCCATATCAGGCGGCCACGGCTGCAGTCTACTTCCAACAAAACCCTTACGTTCCAGATATGTTCCAGATTCAAAACCTCTAACCTCCCCGTTTTGCTCTAGTCGCTCATTGTCATAGCCGTTTTGTTCTTTTGAATTCCGCTTTGAAACAGTATTTTCTGCCAGCAGTATTCAGTCCCCCGAGTATTTTCTATGCAAAGATTGTAGATGTCATGATGTTCAGTGCTATAAATTGTGCTCATCAAAAACGATTACCGTTGGGGGTCTCTGGGGAATGCGGCGTCGGCAGGGAAGGAAATTTATTGGAGGCACGAAAAGATGTAAAGTTTAAAAAAGGTTATGCAACAGTTTTTCGAAGTTTCTGAAAGGTTGAGAGACTGAGTTTTCTAATTTACGGGTCGCAGTACAGTCTTGAACAACGTGTCAGACCGAGAGAAAAAAGTTCACGTTGGTTTTCGTAAACTTTGGTTTTACTTCTTATTTGACACGGATCACAGGGATTACCAACTTGCAACTTTATCTTTCATCTTGAATACCTTTTTTCCACGCAAATCGCTGAACAAAATTACGGAAACGACCTTAACTGAACTAAATGACCTTAGGTAGCACCTAAGGCAAACTGAGCAGAATGAGCTAATGTGATCACTTCACTTTACTTTTTACTTTATGCCACACTTTACTTTGATTTTTACTGATGTGGTCCTTTTCTTTTCTACATTGGTTTTAAAAAGTAAATATAAGAAAATAAAGTAAATATAGAAACGGCTTGCATTGATGCTTTTGTCGTCCGCGCTGAAGTAATTCAAGGGTTCGTCACAACTTGACTTCTAAATGTTATTATACTCAGGAAGGCTGTGAAACTCATAGCAACGCCTAAGACTACAAAATTTGGTTTTGCTTAGTTTATTTTTTTTCTGTAGTAAAAGTTCTGTGTTGTTGGTTTTAAATACGTAAACAACGATAGCTTTATGCGTCGGCAAAAGCGGCTATATAATCAATTCAGGCGATTTTTGTTGTTTACGCTATTGATTGACGAAATTTCCCAATTTATCAGAGAGACCATTTATAGTCGTCGCCAATCTTTGTCCCAGCAGTTCGCGAATGTAACCCTGACGCAGAGTTGCGTACGTAAGTTTAAAAACTTTGTTTCTGTACGCAATACCTCGTTTTCGTCAGTTTCCACGAGATAAGAATGAGGAAACTAGGATGGGCAATGGCTATATCTTATTTCCATTGAATGAGAACCCCTTATGTTGTCGTGGCTCATAGTGTACCCCTTGTATTCCTACATTTTATTTTTCCCATTCCATTAAAGGTAATTGTTCATTTGAAAGAGGCTGATGGCCCCTGTAAGTGTTTTGTGATTTTATCGTTGAACCCAAATGGCGTCTCACGGCCTGACCCAACTACAAACTTGACACACACTTTGTAGTTTTACCTACCAATCAAGAAAAACTATGCCGTCGGAGATGTTTGACCCTAGGACCACGAAAAGTATGACAAAACAAGATGATTTCATAAAAATTTGGGTTATCTGAACCACTATCTTTTTCCAAATCGCATTTTTTTCAAATTGAGACCTGCGTAGGTTTTCAGGGACAAGAAAGGAATTTTGTGTTTTACTGTAGTTGCTTTAGTGTTCTCCTTCCCTTTCATTTAATTGTTTTCCTCAAGGCGTCATCATTAAGCTTAATTGTCATCCTAGGCTTATCGAAACCAGGTCCTTCCTCTTCCAATTCCAGCGCCTCCTTCAATCGAAAACGCGACATAAACAGGACGAAACGTCTCTGCGTAATGAAATTCCCGCCTTCATAGGAAGACTCATGCAATTCGATAAAGCTCCCGCGCGTATCCCGAACGAAGACATGGACTCTCTTTATAATATGTAAGCGGATGCAAAAGAGAAAGATTCGTGTGATGATCGCAATGTACCCGTGCGGTGGTCCTGGCGAAGGCAACCCGTGACTCAGAGCAGTCGCTGCATCAACGCGACCACCAGCAGCAGCCACAGAGGAGCTGTCCACGACCCAACGACGTTACAAAGTGGTCCATGACAGCCGCACAGCGTCAGACGAGAAGGCTCCAGCTCTTGGCGCTGCGCAGTTGCCAAGAAGAGCTCACGAGCAGTGGTATCTGGAAAATTCAAGTTGCAGTTGAAAACTGAAGTATGTTAAAAATGGTAGAATTTAACATACAAAACAAAAATTTTAAAAATTTCAAAATTGCAAAATTATTAGAAGGAAACTGCTTTAATTAGAATTTTGAAAGTAATTTCCTTTTGAAGAACATCCGACAAGTGAATAAAACTCAGAAAAGTAAAATTACAATTTTCAACGGTCCTTTTTTTGAAAACCGGTTCTAAAAATCAATTAAATATTCACAAAAAAAATTTTCTTAAATTTAGTAACTTTTGTACTTTTGAAATAACTAACATTTCTTTAAAAAACATGATTCATAGGTTAAACAAGTTTGAGTACAAAAAAAAGAAAATCTTGAAAATCTTGGTCTTCCAATTTTTATATTTTTTAAACCACGAAATTTACGAAATTTCCTTAAAAGTGATAGGGTTTTAAAGATAATTTTGTTTTAACACACATTCTGAACTGATTTTTTTATTGCAGTTAGATATATTTTATAAACAACTTTTAAATACAATACAGTTGTTTTAGAAACTTTGATAAATTTTAGACAAAAAAAGATAAAACGGAAATTTAATTTTTTTCAAAGCCCAGTTTTGAAAAAAGTTGATTGTTGTGTTTTAGCCTACAAAAGATTACACAACTTACAATACCATTTTGATGGTTTAAAATACAGTTTAAGATTTTAAACTAAGTTTTTACTTACCTAAACAGCCTGAGTGTCCTCCAAGGGCGCGCACTAAGCTGTGATTATAACCGTGGATGTCAGAAAGACAACCTCTCACATATCCATGACGTCTCCTCCCTTAAAACACCCAATAAAAACTTTATAAATTTAAATTCTTACCTCCCACCACGTCGTTTATCCGTAATGTCACACACATGTCCGAACAATTCTTCACATAGAGAAAATTTCGATCCAAGCTGAAAATTGAAGTTCATACTAGATAAAAAGTATTATTTGCTTGTTCAGCCCCTTGGATATATTTGATTAAATTGACTGGCACTCTGTTTTAGAGCCATTACCCTTGGTTTCATGGGCATCAAAGAAAGCCTTGTGCACTTTCAATCAAACTTTTTGAAGCGTCGGGAGTGACCTCAAAGTTAGGTCAAGCGTTTATATGATGTATTCAAAAGGGCAAATTGAAGGCCAAACTTCAAAACAAAGTTTCACGGCAGAGGTTTAAATTAGAATAAATGGGAAATTCTATCTCAAAATATTCTAAATTTTATCAGTCAAAGTTTAATTGATCAGTTTGAAAGCGTCAAAAGCGGTCTAAAAAAATAAAATGAGAAATCCAACACTGTTTTAAAAAATACAAACAAATAAAAACTCTTTAAATTTACACCCTAATCCGAAAAAATTTTGCACGAAGTGGGATTTGAACCCACGCCCTCATACGAGGACCAGAAGACCCGAACCCCGCAATCTCGCAGGAAGCTGTCGCTTGAGTCTGGCGCCTTAGACCACTCGGCCATCCGTGCTCTGGTCGTAACTAGGCAGCGCGGCGTTTTGTTCTCGGTGCGGCTGCGTTAAATTTGAAAGTAGTGTTTTAAAAACTTGAAAAACGCGAATGTTTTTCTTCACCATTGTGGAACTCCAAATTACTACTGACAACCTAAAATTGATGGAATTTTTCAATTAGTGTTAGTCTTCAAACAAAATTGCGCTAAGTTTTTTTAATTGATAGAAAAACAAAAAGGGGAAAATAAAGAAAGATGTCGAATCAATATGATATCAGTTGAAACATGTCATATGACGTCATATGCGTTAAGACACGTTTCTGCGAACTAAATGTTACGATTCAGCCTGCTATTTGTAACATTTTAGTTTAAAAAAGCTCATTTAAACTATAAAAATTGAAAGTGAGGAAAACTAAAATTACCTGTGTCGATCGCAGTGAATGTCGAAAGACATTGGTTTCCTGTACAAGTGCTCAATGTAAGGGTAGTGGTCCTCCAAGTAAGGACTCATACAGCTGTAGCACGGCAGCCGAAGAGCTGAAATACTCATTTTAGTTTCCGTTTATCAAATTTGAAAGTCCCTTTTCATTTTTTACCATGTTTGACTCTCTCCCCCCTGGAATTTGAAATTCAAGGCTCTATAAAGAATTGCCTGTCCCCTCGCCCTTCCCTAGACTAGTCGACGGGGGCAAAAAAGAGTACTTCGAATTGGCCATTGTTTCGGACTTCTTCCCGATTGTTTTCCGGCCAACTACGAGTGTCAATCAAGCGCGAGAGCGCGCGCGAGAAACGAATCACTCCCTGAGAGCATTCCACAACACACCCGGGCCAGGACGGATGAGGCGCCCGAAAAAATAAAAATTAAGTGATGCCGAAATTTATTCACAGCTGCCGGAAGCGCGGAAGAGCGAGCGCCGTTCGGGCGGCCAGACGGACTACTGGTTCCGGATTTATGGAAAAAGAGAAACCAACGGGTTCAGCGTTGATTGGGAGTTCTGTCTAGCCAAAAGGACCATTTCAACATTCAATTTTCAAATGCTATAACATGAACTTTCAAATTCTTTTAACACAAAAACGATAAATAGAGATTTTCAGTTTAATTTTAGGATGAAGCCTCGGCAAAGCTTGTTTGAACTTTGTTTGTTTAATAATTGCTTATTTCAAAATCGGTACACCTTTAGTTTTGCCCTTTAGTTTTGCCAGATTACCTTAGTTCACAAAGTCTGCAATCAGCGTTTTCAGATTTTACGAGACAACTTTGCTCAGAAAACAAATAAATTTAGAAATAGTGTTTATCAAAACAAACCCAAGTGAGTTTAAAATTGAAATCGTAGCATCAAATTCATCAATTTAAGAGAATGGAAATGAACTTTTGAATTGTACCACTTGAGACTCCTTGATGAGTAAAATTCTTTACAGAACAAACATTTTGAAAATATCGTTTTCTCTAAATGAAAACTTTTGTTAATTGTTAAATTCTGTTTAAAAATTGAAACAGATCTTAGAAATCAAAATTGGAAACTTGAAGTGAAAATTCTTTGTCAGATTTTTTAAAAAAAATTTCTTATCATTTTTTTTAAATATCTTCAAACTAACAATTTTAAAAAAACTGGTTTTGAATGCATACGACATTTTATATTACATATTTTTTGTAAGTCAACAACCTGATTACAATTTAGATTTCATTTTTTAAACAGCACTTTTCAGTTTTACTTTCGGCCATACTTTTCCCTAGCAAAAAGCGGCTGTCTAAATTCATGCAAATTTCTCAAGGCCGCTAAGACGGCCGACAACATGTCACTGGTTTGACACCCACTGCCCTTCAAATACGGAAAGCAGTCTAACTTTACTTCTGATGAAGAGGAAAAGTTCCTTCCTTCACCAAAAAGAAGGTTTAGATTTTGTTCCCCTGGTAGCTTCCTCAGCTTTTTTGGCTTGTTCGTACACGCCGTCGAAATAGCAACTGGGCCGTCGCGAGGCGTCGAAGTACATAAATCGAGCGCGCAAGATTCATGGTGGCGGAGGGGAATTTGTTACCCTGTGTTCCTCCCGTTCCTGGGAACCCAGCTGTGCTTTTTTCGCCTAGTTCTAGTACGAGAGGACCCGATGCACCAGATTAGGCAACAATCCAATTAAAAGACCGCGGGAGAGGGGCCCAGCCCGCATTAACGGCCGCTCAAGCGGCAATCCACAACAAACGCAAGGAAAACAGTGCAGATAACATCATTTTCTCCCTTCACTGCACTAATTAGGAGGGATGATGAGATTGGGTTACTAGTATAGCTGAGAAAAGCAGGAGAACGGGTACGGTAGCTTTCGGACCTGTGGAGAAGTCGGATACATTGGCTAGGAGATAGGAGAAGAGCTGGAGTACATCGGCCGCCATGGCGGACACAATGTCCGGAGAGGGGTATGAGTGACAAGTCGGTCCGGATTGGATTTAGCCCTCCGAGGCCTCCATTTCGATGACGGACGCCCTCAAACGCGCTAATTCCGCCATTTCTTCACAGCTCCAACCATCAAAAACACTATCTACGGGGCAGCCATTTATTAGGTTGAGGAGACAAGAGGGAGAGAAATGGAAGGGTTGAGGTGTTGCCTGCGCAAAGAAGCGTGAAAATGTATTTTCGAACGTTGTCTAATGTTGAAAAGTCCGAAAGTGACAATTTTAAACAAAGAATATCCAATAGGTATTCATATTCCAAGTATGTCTAAGAAGTTTAATACATTTGCTGCAAACCTTGTCAAATAGAAGTTTCGAAAAGTGTCTTTAGAATTGTTTACCTGTAAAAGTGACTTCCAAAAAAGAAAAAGTGGTTGTCCAGACTCCATTTCAAACAAAAAAGCAAATTAAGTGAAAATTAAAAACGTTACGCTTGATCTTTGTTTTTTTTATTTTTAGACCCGGAAATGTGGATGTATGTAGATTTAATCTGGCTAGAAATTCGTTTACACTATTTGCGCAATTATGCAAATAGTTTCCGGACTTTCATGACTCAGGTTTTCTAATGCTTTCACGTATCAAAGGTCTAAATTTTTAGAAAAAAAATAGTAAAAGAAAAAATACACAAAACAGCTTATTCTAAGTTTTAAAGTTTGACGTGGACGATTTCATTTTTTTTTTTTTGGATTGTGGAAGTTGTTTTCTGCCATGTTTCTATTAAAGAGAAAGAGGTAGTAAAAAGTAAAGCCAAGTTAAAAACTAAACTTGCTGTTTAAACGTTTCAAATCGGATTTTTAACTTTATTTCAAAGTAGGTTTCAGTATCCACTTTTCTCTTTGCATTTGAAATCAAGGGGTTTGTTTTGCCAGACAATTGAAGTCACAACAAGCAAATCAGAGAAGTCGAACATTTCGTTGATCTATTACGTTTATGCAAATTCAGTAAAAGTTTAAAGTTCTAAGTCAGTTTTCAGAAAACACATTTTGGCTCTACAAGTCTGGCCTTTCAAACTTCACAATATCTCCAAACATCTCCAAGTGTTAAAACTTAGATACTAGAAAATGTAATAAAAATGTAAACAAGCTTTGTGTTTCTCATTTTGGAATCTACCTTCACCAGTTTCTGTTTTCTTTGGAAGTTATTCTGGCGTGTTATGTTGCAATTAAGGTCTATGTTTCCATTTTGTGTACGTTCTCTGAATTTCAATTCCAGTGTCCTTTTAAGACCCGATCTCTGTGATGAAAGTTCCTTGTTAGAGTAACTTAGTTCCCGTCTGTTTCTCCTGAATGTTCCCGGTGCAAATGCGCGACGGTGCGCATGTCCTCCCGTAAATGTCTTCTTCCCAGCCACATAAACATGGAGATTCGCTTCCGGCTGCTCGCTGTTTCAGGGATCCCTACCGCAATTCCGCCCCAGCTTAGCCGTTAATTAATCTCAGACCGGATGGCCATTTCCCGGGATATCGATGTGAGTGCAAAAGAAGAGCACCTGAAAGTCACAAGGTGCTATTTCTGCCGTTAATCAGCGTCAAAAGGGTGGATAAACATTGTAACACATTAGTTTTCTCCCCGTGTTGCGAAGGACAAGGTGTCAAGGGGAGGTTTTATGGGGTCCGAAGAGCGCAGTTGCTCAGAAGTGGCAAAAAGGTGGAGAAATGACCGGCGGGGCACTTTTTCAGCAGGAATCGTTTGTCAAAGCGCCTTGGAACGACTTTAAACATGTCGCATTGTAGCCAATCTTCTTTGATTGCTGGGATCTTGTCACAAGGGTAAAGAGAAGAAGGGTGTGATAAATGAGGTCACAACTGTCAGTCAAGGGTGAGGAACAGTGGATTCTAAAAATACTGATTCTAAAGCTAACAAAGCAAACGAAGCTTTGAAATCAAAGCATCGAGTCAGAAAAGGTACCAAATACCAATCAAAATAAGGGTTTCAATCAATTGAACCACAGAAACTTTTGATTTTCTACGGGTCCCCCCTAACTACATTGTATCGTTTCGACTTTGGCCCTAAGGGCCCCAACAGGAACCCTGACTTGCATGAATGAGGAATTTATCATTTTTATTGTATACCCGGTAAAAAAATGACGTTTTTTTCGTTTTCTTTCAAAAACGTTTTTCTCAGATAAAACAAAATTGAAATTTAGTAGGAAAAACCATAATTTTGCAACAAGGGCCCAGAGTCATGATTTTGATTCGAACTCCTATTTTTCAAAAGTTTATAGTTAGAAAAATTCAAAACGATACAAAACTTTAAATTTTTTGATTTTCTATAACCGAAACTACCATTATGACCCAAAATTGAATTTTTATGAATACTCCGACTTAAAAAATCATTTTTCAATTCATTGTTTTAAAATTGAGCCATTCCAGCTTTAATTCGTAAAGCCCTCAAAACTAGCTGCCCAAGAAATTGAAGTTTAAATGAATTTTCCAGTCTAATGAAGTTTAAACTGGGCTCTCAGCAAAAAGCTTCAGTTGAGCTTGAAATAGTCTTATGAAAACTGAAAAATTGATTTGAAAAGTTCAAAATTACTTTAAAAGTACTGAAAGATACTCTCAAAAATTTCCAAGGCTTCTTTTCTGCCACAGTAAAAATGTTGCTTACTTTAAGAAGAAAAGGGTTATTAACGTTGATAGTTTTTGACCTGTTAGCTTTTCAAATGCAAAAACTATCATTAATTCGTATATCTCAGTTTGTTTGTTTTTATAGGGTAAAGGAACGCCGGAATCCCTTTTTTGTCCTTGCAAGATCACCTGCAGACCCTCTATTCTTTCGGCTGAATGCCCTTACTCCAGCCACACAAATGACCTTGGTCCTTGTGCTTACTCGTCCGTCCATCCGGCCATTTCCGGAGAGCTGTTGGCGAATTTCCGAATCCCGTGTGTCTTTTCCGCGCAATGTGCGCTCCGGCGAGAGAATTTGATGGGGTCCGGGCAGCCAGCTGTATAATCCGGAGCATATCAGCGTTTATGAGGCAAGGTGCTCCCGCCGGACCCGGCCACCTCCCGGACCCTCATCCCCAAAACTCGTCAGCCGGTGCGAAACCTCGTTAGTGCATCTCTGCTCCGCGTCTCTCCCTCCACCCAGCTATTTTGGAAAATCGAGACATGTCTTCGAGAAGAAGAAGACGGTTGGGAGACGATTACGTGGAGAAGTGAACTTCAGAAGCGGGGAATATTGCGCCTAGTTTAGCAATTGCTTCACTCGGGGACTCGTATTGAAGGTGGATGACTCGCCTGATGGCCCTCTGGGGACACGGCGCACCGCTCGAAGCCATTTTCACACTTTTTGCGCCGAACGACGAGCAACCGACAATTCATTCGGGCCGAGGTAGCAAATTGCGCGGGGACAATGGAAGGAGTCCCTTGCAGGTTGCAAACTCTGCAAGGACGAGGTACATTCTGATGTCTTCCGAAGACCAACTACAAAAAGTGACCCAAAACTAGGAACTTTAGGAAAAGCAAAGATTATTCAACTTTTCTAAGACGGGTTACAACAGACGAAATTTAGCACATTATTTCCAGCTATTTCCAAAACATCCCAATTTGTCAATTGGTCTGCACTCCAGAAATAATTTATTCAGTGGAAAAGGCATAAACTGAAATTTCAGAGATCACAAAATTTTGGCACTTGAACTTTCAGGTTCACAAATTCAAAACGCACTTTCATCAAGTTTAAAGTTCTTTTAAAATCTCTTTTGAACTTGTAAAAGAAATTTTGAATTTGTATGTCGTCAAATTTGTTAAGGAACATTGCGTTTTCGTTCCATTTCGAGTTCGCCCAGTCTCAGCGCCATTAAGCGTCAGAAGAATAAATGCGCATTGTTTCGAAGTCAAAAACTGAAATAATGCAGTTTGATCTACGGTGATCTTTAAGTTTTAGCTGCGGAAATGTGGATTAACTAAAAATAAATATTAGAAAAAAGTGTAGTACGACTAGAAATTCGTTTACACTATTTGCGCAATTATGTAACTTACTTCCGATTGGTGTTATGAGACATACGTCTGGTTTTTTAAGGTTTCAGAGAGCAGAATGTTGGAAAATGGGATTTACAATAATTTCATTAAAAAATGTATTTTGAATTTTAAGCGTCAATTAATAATGTTTAGTAAAATCATTTTAACATTTAAAAATTTTCACTAAAACCATTTTAACGTGTAAAAATTAAAAATATTTGAGTTTTGGGGTTTCTTAACTTTAAATTTCAATTTTTTTGAAAATCATTTTTAGGCCTTTGAAAATTTTGCTATCTGTGAGTTTAATACAATAGGCTAACATATAAAATAATTTAAAAATTAAAATTTTCGTCAAAAGGGTCTCCGCCTTTCCTGAAATTTATGAGAAACTGACCGAAATCTTCTCAAAACGTGAAAAAATTGCTGTGTTTAAACCAATTTAAACTGAAAACCAAGTAAGAACCGTGATGGTTCAGAAGTGAGATCTCAACATTCTAACACTTTTTATAGGCTAAGACATTTTTGTGCTGGAAGTAGAGTTCAAATGGCTTATGATTTGAAGCAGAAGTTCAATGCAGATGAAAGTTTGGAAAACCTAACCTGAGTCTTCAAAAGTGGCTGGGTCGTGCACATTGGCTAGAATGAAGGAGAAGAGCTTCGTAAACTGCGAAGTCATCGGGACTCTCCGACAGCTGCCGTTCTTCTTGTTCTCGTGTTGCTGCTCAGCAAGTAGCGCCGTCATCGGCTGCTGCGCATCGCCGGCGCCGCCACGAGGCAGGTGCGGCCGGCCGAGGGGGCGGGGCACGTAACGCTGTTTAGAGCGCTTGCGAGCGAATAAAACGAATCAGGCACCGCCATGCCTGAGTGACGAGCGCGAAATAGCGCGTCGCGCGCAGAGAGCCCGAGTGGATGCTCACTTGATACGATAAGGACAAGCAGGAAGCGGCCGACGACTGGAGAAACTCTCATGCTCATCGAAGCAAAAGGACGTCCTCAGCCAGAAGAAGAAGGCTCTGGCACGCATAATTTGCCCATCTTGGTCCCAGACCATCAGAACCACATAGATCATACATAAAGCAACGAAGCCCTTCAAGTCTACATGGACATTCTCCAGGAAGATGACAAATCTTTCTTTATCTGAGCAAAAATGACATTTACTGCAGGATTAGGGCGATATTACATCTCGCTGACCTTCTCGCTGATCACGTACGGGTTTCAGGAATTCTAGAGACTTATCGACATTTCCGCCGATTACACACGGGTTTCAAGAAAGTGTTTAAGGCGTTTAAGACGGAAAGTGTTTCTTGAGCGTCCTTCACCTTATGAGAAGTAAGAACTCCTAGAAATTTTGCATTTCATGGGTACTTAACATTTTGAAAACATTTTTCCGTCTGGGCTGTAAATCTCTTCCAGAAATCCTGTATTATCAAAACAGAAGTTCAGAAATAATAGCATTGCACCTTTAGGGCTCAGAACTGGAATTTGCAATAGGGCAGTTTTACTTAACCGACCATTAAAAAACCACGTCGCTATTCGTTGAAAGTGTAAATTTTGTAAAGTACAACTGGAGGCAGTTTGGAAGTGTAAAAAAGTTTTGCGCAACCGCGGCTGACCTACCGTTTTCAGCTGAATTGAAAGTTTGAATTAAAGTTTGCAGTCTTTTGAATACATGATTTTCAGCATATTTTTCACCGCCATATACACCCTCCGCATCAAATTGACGTCAGATCCTATAATCCGCGTACTCTAAGGGAAATGGTCTTCCTCTACGAGCGGCGCCGCGCTTCCTGCCACTAATCGGGTGGCGCGAGTTCTTTTTTCAGAGCCAATTCACGCAAAAGTGCAGGGTGGCCAGGCGCATGGCTTCATATCATGCCCCCGAAAATGGGCCCTAACTGCCGCAATCGGGCGAGGCGCTAATTAGCGAAATGCACTACCACGTCCGCCTTGCTCTCCAGTGAGATGGGATGTGCCGGATGGGCTGGGGCGTTCGGAGGCCAATGAGTGGTGTAAATAGACAAGAGGGGGCTAGGGAGAAGTGAAAGGGACCTAGACCTAGAGAGGGATGGCTAGAGAGAGACACAGAGAGAGAGAGAGAGAGAGAGAGACGCAGAAAGAGTGAGAAAAACGGACAGTAAGAGACTGAGAGAAACAGAGGGACAAATAAACATAGATACAAAGTAGTACTGAAACACAGAGACAGAGTCAGGAGAGAGGAGAAGAGAGAAAGAAGAGGAAGAGAGAGTGAGAGCGAGATAGACAGACAGACATACAGAGAGAGAGAGAGAGAGAGAGAGAGAGAGAGAGAGAGAACAAATAAGAAAGATATAGATAAAGAGAGAGAGAAACAGAGAAAGGGAGAGAGAGAGAGAGAAACAGAGAGAGAGAACAAAAGAGAAAGAGATACATAAATAAAGAAAGAAAGAAAGAGAGAGAGAGAGAGAGAAAGAGAGAGAGAGAGGGAGAGAGAGAGAAACATAGAGAGAGAATCATTGTTTCAAATTGTTTAGACTGTTTCTCTTTCTTTTTTCGCTATCTAAATCCCCTGAACGAAATTAATCCGGTTCGGCCGCTCAAGCGCAACAATTAACCTCGATTCTCATCCAATTATGCGCATTTTCCAGAGCATTTGTCGATATCAACGGACCATTTCATGCGTCCATAATTCATGTAGGTACTTGACGATAACGGCGCGTCAACACGCCGGTGGCTCTTTCGCGACACTGTGTAACACTTTTTTCCCATTCAACTCGAAACACATTTCTCCCACATGTGGAATCCTTCAGCCTCTGGTTCTCTTCTTCAGACAAGTGCCTCTCGTTGCTAATTTAGTCTCCAAACATTCCTGGCCGCGGCGGATCTACTATAAATCATGTTCCCCAGGCCACAGGTTGCGCGAGGGATCAAATGAGAAACGACCGAGCTTAAGCAACGTTTGCTTAAGTAAAGAAGGCAAAGACTACTACATCCCTAGCTAATAGGGGACTACCTTAGCTATTAGGGCCTTAGCAATTAGGGGTATAATACGGTAGCCGATTAAAGGTCGCCTTGACGGACGGCGGCAACGCTGCACGGTGACTGCTGCTTTATTTATGCGCCAATTACACTATTAGCCTTGAGAGTTGTGGTCCTCGCGAAGCGTTTAGGAAAAATCAACGACGTCGAGGGGTTAAAGGGAAATGCTATTCGGTGAAATGAACTGAAAACAAGCTTTTGAGATGCTAGACGGGAAAGGTAGCGGCGGAGATATTGGCATAACGAGATTGAGGTCGAGCATGCTAAACAAAAATTGAACATCCGCGTTCTCCAAAACAGGGCCGAATTGGCTTCATTGAGGGAGAAGGGAAATCAAACATGGGCCAAAAAGTGAGACATTGTTTAAAGGGTTTATAAAAGCGTCTCGAAACTGACACTCAACTTAACAATTTGCGTTTTCATTCTTTTTTCAGTTTAAAGTTACAGTTTCAAACTTTTTTAGCTCATTCCCGTACCAAATTAGAGGAACTTTGCATAGTAAGATAGCTTGGTTTGCCCGCAAGATCAATCTCATGACATCAAAATGTAGTTTCATTATAATTTCATGATGTAAATTTTTTTAAACCCGGTTCATCCATACCAACTCAAATGAAAAATTTTGCAAGACGGCTTACTTTCAGCAAGTTAATAGTTTTCTGTCAAATCGTCGACAAAAAATCCCAGCATTTTTTTTAGAAATGTCTACAATTTCTAAGTTTTGCCTAAGCCTAAGTGCTGATAACACACCCGATTGTTCTTTTATCTTCGTTTTAAGGAAACCGCAATAGAGCTTTTTGGGGCTTGTGTTTGCATATGGTGCTCGTTCCGCTCGTTGTATGCGGCAGGACTTCCCTTACCGCTATCGCCGATCGCTTACGGGTGTGAAACTCGCTGCGTTACCTTGTCAGACATGCAGAGTTCTGCGTCTTTTCAGGTGGAGGAATTGAAAATTTGAATTGACGACCGAAAATTCTATAAACCGATAGATTAGACAAACGTGTAAACACCCTGCATGTAGTTTGTTAAAATTCTGGTTTTAGACCTGTCCCCAAATTTGTTTAAAAAGATCTACAGTTTAGCTTTAGTTTTAAAAAGATGCCCGATTCTGCTTGTATCGTCGCGTTAGCCAACGATAGGAATCAAATTTATGAGAAACGCCGTTTTTAAGATAAAGTTTGATTTACAGTTTGTTAAAAAAATGGCAATGCTCCGAAAAGCAAGTAAATCAGTTTTGCTGCCAGACCAACTCAGGTTAGCCCGACAGTCAAGGCCCTATTCCAAGGGCCCCCCATTTTACCAAATTTGTTTGATGGAATTCCATATATTTTTCAAGACTGATTCCCAAGAATTTTTTATGAAACTTGATTTGATCAAAATCCACCCCGTTTCATGTGATCATGGCAATTTTAAGGCTATGCATGCTACGCGGCGATTTGACTCGCGTAATTTGCATAATTGCCGAAGACTAGGGGAGCTCATCGGAAATCCGTTTCCTGATGACCACACAGTCAAAACATTCTGTAATTTACATTAGTGATTGCCATACCTAACCGGAAGTAGAACTTTTTTATTGATACGCTAATGTGCAACCATTTCGCATCTCTTGTTAACGTAAAGTAGACTATTTGTGTTTTAGTTTGCTAATTATTACCTCTGCTTGTTGCAACTGTCATGTAAGGCTGTTATTGTTCGTTAAACTAAGCTCTGCTGATTAGCCAATCAATTCCTTAAATGAAATTTAAACAAAGATGTTTGATGTTTAATTGGTTAATTACGCTCTGTCGGATGCACAATCCCTTAATAGAAACTGTTTGCCTAATCTATGGTCTCTCATCTGCTTGAAAACATTTGGATAAGGGGACGTCGTGGCTATTAAAATGACACACAATTTTCGATTTAGCGTTTTCTTCGGGGTCGCCCAATTTATGTGGGGAAAGGGGGATAAATTTATATTTAAGTTTTTTGTTAACGCTTTTATATATCTCTGTAGACGCAATTAAAGAAAGTATGCTCTCATTCGCCATGTTTGGTTAGTATCTAAGATTTGAATTTTCACACATTTTTGAAAAGGAAAAAACTGTTTTTTTTACCCAAAACGAATACTAAGAACATGCGGATCGACAATTATTTTTATTTTTAATTTTTATTATTTTTTTAATATTTTTAAAAAAAAATTATAATTTAAAAAAAGTGTTTTATACTGTTAGCGTGTTTATTGAAATTTGCAACTATTTTTTATTAAACCTGGTTTGAAGTGTTTTGTTTTTCAAAAATTGATTTTCCAACCTTGGAGCTCCCAGATTACTTATGTGTTAAAAAATGAATTGGTTAGATAATCTACATTAGTTTATCCCATCCTCCAAATGTAACACTTTTAAACAATATTTTTATAATGTGTTTTAAAATAAAAAACGCAATATAGGCCGTCTCAAAACAGGGCCTTCACCTGTGAAAAAAAATTATACAAGTCGCACCTATAACAGAAATATCTTCCGCAGGTTTTTAAACGCCCTTGTTATTTATGTTTTAAAGACCAATGAATTCAAGATTAGAAAATTACCTTTCTTGTTCCTACCTTGTTGTTTCCAGCGTTGTTGTGGATGTTGATCTTTCCACCCGGCTGTCGACAAGGCGTCCTCTGCTAGAACCGCCAAGAGACTCAGGACAAGCCAGTGAATGTTCATTTTCTGAAATTAATTCTCAAATTCTGTATTTATATATTTTTAAAAGAAAAAGAACATGATAAAAACCAAAAGGGTTAAATAGAGATTTCAGTCTTCTGGGGACTTCCGCTTGATCCCAGAACATGGACTTAGAAGGTGCTTGGTCTGCCTGAATTCACGCATTAGGTGCGCTTGACTAGACCGAAATGACACGATTTTCTACCAAAAGGGAGTTGGACCGAAGAAAGAAAAACAGAGATTTACGACTAAAGGTCTTATTAATGTTGGTTTGGGCCATAAGACGCCACACACAGGACTGGCAGAATAATCGAGTGAAGGCATCCGATTACAGATAGAGCCAGCATGTGGCTTACACGCAAATAACTCGGTACACATGGTGGTAACAGGAAGTGGGACACCAGAAGGTTTAGAAGTGAAGGTTTCACAGGTTTGACTAGAAGAGATCTGAGTCAAATCACAAAAACAAAATAGATCTGCGAGTACTGGGGGGGGGGGGTTACCAAAAGATGGCTTGGACACCTGTTGGAACAGCAAAATAAAAATAAAAATATTCAAAGAGACATCGACATATAAGCACTATGTTCGTAGGAGTAAAAAGGATTCGCAGATACGAACGAGTATGGTGCAGGAAACGTACTAGCTTACTGATACAGTAACATTACCAGAAGCAGTCAATTGTGTGTATGTGTGTGGATGGGTTTGTGTGTGTATGTGTGTATGAGTGTGTATGTATGTGTATGTATGTACGTGTATGTATCTGTGTGTGTGTCTGTGTGTGTAAGTGTGTGTGTTTTATGTTCCCTTATGATGTACAAGGCAACAAAACAGCTAAATGAAAACCAAAGAATAATTTCTCTTCGTTTTCGATTTAATTTTCAGTTTCTCTATTTATCTTGCACGAAAATTTAACAATCAGTAAACTCAAATACATTGAAAAACAAAAACTCACAATGGCGTTTCGAAACACAAATGTCAAGTTTGTGGATCTACTTTTCTGTGAGAAAGAGTCCATTTTTGGTTTACTGTCGTTGTGTTTTGAAACTCTTTCCTGTATATTACTTGAATACTATGACGGAACAAGACTTTTGTAAAATAAAAAAAATAAAAACACCGAGAGTTGTAAAAGAATAAAACATGGATGTAGACTGTTATTAGATGTCTGTCAGTCAGCGTGAAAAGTATATTTGGTTTATGGAGATTGTACAAAATGAAAATAATAAAGTTGTTTTAGGAATTGTAAATGAAGAACATGTGTGACAATCATTCAATGTTAAATAGAATCAGTTCAACCATGTCCGTGTTCATGGTACCATCAAAATGAAAGTGAAAAATGAAAGTCAGGGCTAAAAGTATATTTGGTTTATGGAAATGCTACAAAATACTCAAATTCGATCTTAAACATACACGTTTCATACAATAGTCTCATGGTATCATCAAAATGGAAGTAACTCGTTCGTAGTGAACGGAAGAAGATCGGCCGGGAGGAGTCGCGTGCTTGAGCAAATCGAATGTGAATCGAGCAGCCACAAACAAATGTCGCAAATAGTTTTAGTTTTGGCCCCTGCGCAAAGGGT
Organism: Oscheius sp. G VE-2021; assembly: GCA_022343465.1. Lineage (NCBI taxonomy): Eukaryota > Metazoa > Nematoda > Chromadorea > Rhabditida > Rhabditidae > Oscheius > Oscheius sp. G VE-2021. The sequence goes on from JAJQXH010000028.1 coordinate 1,945,664, forward strand.
CAAACGTTAAGGTGCTTTTCATCCGATGGTGTTTCTGTTTCTTCTCAATTGGATCGTTTTATATGACGCAATGGGGAAAATAGGCTGCCGTGACAGTACAGGAAATTAGTGAGGAACTAATCAAAAATTATTTCCATGATGATGAAACACCACAAATGAAAATCTGGCAAAAACATGGATAACATAGCAAATCAATAGAAGATATAAAAATATATATAAAAATATAAATTATGCACTTTCGATATCACTTTATTAAAGTATAGGGAGGTTACACAAACATTGCAATGAAACTGCCTTGATGGGAATAAGAAATATTGATTCAAGAGAGAAGAAAAACAGAAAGTTCAATTAATTCCGCCGAGAAACCAAAAAAACTGTAGTTTTGAAAATATGAATTGTAACGGAATCTAATTATCGACCATGAAATATTCAGAGGCTTCAGAAATTTTTTAAAAAGAAGGGGACAAATAAAAAATTAGTTGTGATAAAAGTTAAAGACGTAAAACATTGGAAATTTTTGAAAAAGAAAGGAAAATTTTAGAAGACTAAAATTTTCAAAACAGTGATTGATAAAAACGAGAGTAAGAAAATGTGATAAAAACGGTAAATGTTTTAATGAAACAATTTTATAGATTGAAAAAATGGTAGCTTTTGCCTCAATTTGTATCAGCTTTTGAGAATAAGGGGATGCGTTTAGATAATGTGAGTCGTAAATGAAACTTTGGTTTCAAAAGCAATGTAAGCCTAAATTCTGCTAAAAAGGAACTGAAAACGAAATACCTAAACTTGTGTAAAAGGTTCTTATAAGCTTCGACCAGGGAGGTCAAGAGGTGGAAGTGACTGTGGGCGTGCCCGCAGTGGGTAGCTAGCTAATAGCAAGTGACAACGGAAATTACTGGCGCTGCGACAGATCGCACCAGATAGAGCAGTCGATGCAAAGCCCACACATACTCGCAGATTTCATTAGAGCTTCTGAAAACTAGAAATTCCAAAAAGGGAAAAAACGGACAAAAAAGGAGTCTCCAAAAAGCAGAGCCGTGTGCTCTTGACAAGGAGTAGTTCCCTGGGGAGGGGCAATGTGTGGTATTTATGGCCGGCCGCCGTCAGGTCATTCGAGGGTCATTCCATTTGGCGTGCAGGTGCGGTAGGTTCACGCAGTTGCAGATCATAAAGCAGGAGAGGAATGGCCGCCCAGATTGCTGAAAGGGCGCGTAAACAGCGCGCAACGTTCCGCGGCCAATTTCCCTCTTGGCACCCGCAGACAATGGAAATCAAGCACTCTCACTAACTAACTTCGGGTAATGATCCCGGGTGACTCTACTGGAGGTCTGGCGAAAAGTGGAGCTACCGTATGACAATGGCCACAGAAAAGAAAGCGTAGTAGTTCTTTAAGCAAAACCAACTTCGCTAAAAGGAGTAATAAGTCAAAAAAGAGACAAGCACACCCAAAAATTTATTTTCAACTATTTTGGAAACCTCAGCATTTTCACAAACTCATAACAAATCAATAAAAAGGTGAAACATAGTTTTTTTTTTACAATTTTTTCAAGAACAAAAGTTTATGAAATTCAATAAACCTAGCATTTGACTTCTCGCATTTTTCGCAGACTTGGCTGAGTTTTTTTAAAGTTGAAAAACTTACCGAAAAAAGATTTTGGTCTAAAATGGTTTAAGCGTCCTTTTGTCAGTCATTTGTTTGTTTCATGTTTTAGTTTCAATAATCTTGATGTATTTAAATTATCTAACATTCAGTTACAAAAAATTAAAATTAAAAATCGAAAATTATCATTTTGAAGAGTTTGGATTCAAAATTTTGAATTTCCTTTTGAAAAAGAAACAATTTTCAAGATAAACTTGAATTCAATTTTTTTCATAACAAAAAAGTGTTATTTCTATGAAACGTGAAATTTCCACTGTTAGACAACTTTAACTTTTGAATTGTCTTACAAAGGTTGAAATTGCAAGCATGGTTCTTCGAGTTTTTACCAAATTGAGCATTTTACAGAAACAAACATTTGGAAGAGCGAAGCGAAGCCTGTTGCTATAGAAAGGGATTACCATGTCAACGTCAGAGACTTCACGGAGGGAAGAGCGGCTTTCAAAAGGTCAAGTTTCGGGGTAACCGACTATATACACTCCGAAAATAGGTGAAAATGATTTCTAAATCACTAAATTGTCACTTTTAAAGAAACGTTTCGAGGAAACCCTCCAACAAAAACGATTTTTCTAGGTGAAAATAGATTCTTCACAAGATTCTGAGTTAAAAATGGATTTTTAAAGAAAACGAAACTATCTTGAACAAAAAAACTCATTCTGTTGTTTCTCGTGCTGTTATGTGGCTGTGGCTTTATTTTGCCAGGTGTTCTCATTAGCGCCGAATGTGTTCTAACTCATTGGCTGCGACAGCTCCAGCGCAGGTTTCTGAAGTTTCTCGAAAGGCGAAAGGGTCCTAAGGAACTGTTGAAAGCGCCGAAGGAGTCGATATCGCGGGGCGCGCGTGAGGCTACTGGGAGGAGTGAGGGATACACGGATTAAGCTTATGCAGCGGCTCTCCGGCGGCTCACCTGCGCGTTTACGAAGACGAGCCGCACGTGCCCAGCAGCCGAAAGGACCAATCCCATTAAACGAGGGTTATTCAAAGGGCCGACATTCACATATGTTACACCTGGGGTGGGAAGCCTCATTTCCGGGAGGTTTTAATGGTGATGTGACTAATTGATAAGGATTCCGAAGCCATTCAGGATAATAAGGGGAATCATCTGCAACACATAGTAAAGAACATCTATAGGAAGAAATCTCATCTTCTGCACGAATGTGAACAAAGAGGATCCCCCTGCTTCTTTCCAACTTTGAGGTTGCCGTTTTGCTCTCATTTTGAAATTGTTTTTTTATAACAAACTTGTGTAAAACTTTTGATCTCATTGCAAATGTTATTAAACTAACATGCATACATAACAAGCCTAAGAGCGCATGTATAATGAAGACGCAGAGATTATTGTGAAGCCAGTGAGATTTCACCGCAGAATGTAAAAAAGTTGTTTTTTCCTTATTTTAAGGTTTATTATTCATTCGAAATTGATATCTACCCTGTTCTTCCCCAAAGTATTTTAAAAATTTACAGCAATTTTAAGAGATTCTTAAAAAAACAGGAACTTTGACTGACAAAATGTAATTCGTTGTAAAGTTGTTTTTTCCAACTCTTCTCGTATTCTTGCGCTCTCGCTGAGCTATCCCCCTCTCGAGAGCTATCTCCGCCATCAGTGCGTTCCTCGCTAATCAAAGGGTGCAGCCAGGCATCAAATCAAATCTCGTCCCTGATAAAGTTAACGCCTCAGCCGCGCCATTCATTTAGCGCCAATATATGGCCCGCAAACAAACCCCTCCCCCGCGGGACCGCTTTCTCCAGACAACACAGAGCCACAGAAAACAGTTTCTTCATCTTCATCTATCCGACTATCAACACATCTATTGGCGAAAGAGAGAACGAGAGATTGGAAGGGCGGCCGCTGCTGCCTACGGGGAAAGCACATTATCCTGGCGCGAATTACATTATGATGTGGGGTGGTGAGGGTGTGAGATATGAAGAAGTAGCAAAATAACACAATATGTGGCTCTTTGGGGGAATTAGTACTGAGCGTAAGTCATCATCATAAATGCACAGAGAAAGGCACAATGTGTAGGGAAAGGCAACGAGATAGTGAGAGGACCCGACGTCGAGAGGACAGAGAGTGCAGCTACTGGCCGAGGTCGTTGTTGTTAGCCTCGACGGGGATGTTGAACATAATGAAGTTCAACCTGAAAAAGAGGAGTATATGAGGGGAAATGAAGAGGAAATTACCGTTTCCTGTGGCAAAGAGCGGGGTAGAGCGCCAAATAGGTTCGAGGGGCGAGGCCTGTTTCGCTTCCAGATGCAGACTTCTTTTCACACGTCCACCAGTTCTGAAAAAAATGCGATAGTTTAAAAATTGTTAATATAGAATGCTGTAAAAGCGGTCTTCTGCGGCCTTATTTTGTAAAAAAAGCGCTTTTCTGCGGCCTTATTTTAAAAACTAAAACGCTCTTCAGCGGCCTTATGTTGAAATAAGCGGTCTTCTGCGCCCTAATGTTGAAAAAAAGGGGTGCTTCAGGGTTACGTTAAAAATGTAGGGGTAGTGTACTGTAGCAACTGTAGCAAAACCAACCTTTTCAATGTCGTCTTTGCTAATCACTCTGAGTTCGTCTCCAGCTGCGAACGAAAGCTCATCGTCAAACTGAGCTGTGTAGTCGTAAGCGGCGTAGACTCTTCCATCGTTCAGACTGCCCGTTCCGTTGTGGGCTGCCGCCAGGTACCCAAGACAGTTATCGTAACCCTAAAACAAATCTATAAAACCTTTCACAAAAAGGGTTACCTCTTCCTCCTCTTCGCACTTTTCCACAGGAGTTTCAGAATCAGAGAGAGTGGAGGCCAGAACACAGGCTCCACCTTCGACCAGCTGACGGACCTGAAAAATTTAAAGTTGTAAATGTCAAAATAAGACAATGAAAAGAAAATGTATAAAAAAACCCAACTAACCATGGGGAGGTTGTTACAGGAGGCTGCGCAGTGCAGCGGAGTCCAGCCATCGCTGTCCTGAGCGTTGACATCAGCATTGGCTTCGATGAGGAACTTCACAATCTCGTAATGTCCTGCACAGATGGCGTTGTGAAGAGCGGTGATTCCTTCGTCGTTGGCCACAGAGACATCAGTGAGCTTGATGGCACTGGTCTTCACAAGATCCAGCTCTCCTTCAAGAGCGGCGTCCAGGAGCAGAGCCAAGGGGTCGAATTCGATCTTCCTCTTCTCCTTGTGCATGCCAGGGGCCTTGAGGATTCCCTTCACGATGCGGCGTTCAACCTCCATCTCGACCGACTTGTCGTCGCCACTGATGCTGGTCGACTCTTCCTCAGTTGAGGAGGATCCCGCAACGACTCCCTCTTCGACAGTAGGCAGAGGTACCTGAAACTGACCTGTGATTTCAAAAAAAGTAGACAATTCTTAAAGAAAAAGCAAAATAGACAATGTACTCACAATCGCCTTCTCCTCCGGGCCAATGTCTGGAAGGTAGTGGCTCTTGCCCTTCCTCTGCTCCTCCAACAGGAAGCGCCTAATCGCGTCCGTCTCGGACATAGTAGTTCCGTCAGATGCAGCCCAGGATCTAGAATTCAATTACTCATAGGGTTCAAGGGGAAAAGTCTACCTCCTCTTAGTTGCTTTCAAGGAATCCGATCGCAGAGAGACGTTGTCCGTTCGAACCTGTCGCATCCTTGTCTCATCGAGACTGTCGGCAAAGGAAGTCGGCCGGGGGACGGCAACATCGTTCTGAAACCAAGTTTAAAAATTAAAATTTCAGCAAATACTACCTGGTAGGGGTGGTAGCGTCCATCAACAGTATCCTCTCCCGCTTTCTCCTGCTGAGATACGGTAGGGTGAGGGTCCTTGGGAGGAGAGGGGCTGATATCCTGCCTCGTCGCAGAAGGGGCGCTAATTCCAGGAGCCAGGCCTCGAGGTTCACACGGAGGGGAGTGTGACTTTCCATCGAAAATGACTGAAAAGCCGACAATTAAAAAAAAAATTTAAGCAAAAATTTACCAGGGGTAGTTCTCTTGTTAATAGGGTCGTCACGTTCAATCTTAGTCACAACCACGTTGAACGGCTCCACGGATGCCCGAGGCCTGGCGTCTTCCGACACAACTGGGATTCGCTCGTAAGATCGGTTCATCATCTGAAGAAACAAAAAGTTTAAAAAGGAAATTAATGAAAATGTACCGTAGTTACGTTGTCTTGCTGCATTTTCCTGTGTTCGACGAGGGCTGCTGCACACGCGGCTTGCCTTCTTCGGTGCATATCCTCCAACTAAAAAGATAAAAATCAAGTTTAAAATTAAATTTACAAAATAATCGATTTACAGTTCCTCAAAAAAATTCACTAAAATAAACCGGATTAAGGCTTATTTTAAAAAAACAGGAATTAGAAAAAAATGTAACTAAAAAAATTCAAATTCGAAACCAACTCACTTGTCGCCTAAGAGCATCTGTCCTGGTAGCAGCAGCCCTGAGGAAAGCCTGCTGTTCATGAAGTCGACTGGCCAATCCCTGCAGTTCGTGGTCCTTGTCCTGGTTCCTAGCCTTGAGAGAGTGAGTCTCCCTCTCCAACTCGTTGAGCCTCCTCAGCTCACTCTCCTCATCAGCCACCTCCCGTCTGATCTTGTTCACCGACTGAACCACATTTCGTCCCATGTCCATGCGCTGTTGCTGTCTGCGCTCCACTTCCTGCCTAAAATCAGTACGGATTGACAGGTTCGGCCCGCCAGAGAACACACCTGTTAGCTTCAATCATCCTCCTCTGCTGTTCGGCAAATTCCGTCAGTTCGTCGTAAGACCTAAGAAAAAAAAGTTAGAAAAACTAGGAAGTCTCAAGTTACCTTCCAGTCATCGGCTGGACACTCATCGTCGGGAGAATGACCTGGTTCTGGTAGCCTCGGAAGGGGAGTGGAGTGTAGGTTGGCGCCGGCTGCGGGTGTCGAGACATCGCCGGTCCTCGACTAGGAGGCTTCGACATCTGAAATTCAGAATTTAGTTTCATTTTGAAAATGAGAATTAAAATATGAAAGTGATATATGAAAAATCGATAATTAAAATGCTTGAAACTTTTAAAAACGTGCCAGAAACCTAATCAGAGAACGTTTATCATTGTTGAATTCGTTGAAAAGGAGGCAATCAATCCGCTGTTAAAAAGACGGTGTGACCCGAAGCGTCAAAAACATGACAAGAATAGTGGGCTGCCACCTGGGAAGATAGGGAAACCACTAACAAATTGGGCAAGAACTTGACTAAATGGGGGTTACGGTAGCTTTTTGACAAGAAAACAAATGTTTTGGTGACTCCAGAGAGACTAACAAGTGCTTGACAGTAAGGGAAAATGTAACTAAAATTAGCCGAACATAGAAAAGTACTACTAAAATCATATTTGTGGCTAACGGCAATTGAAGCAAAAACATCAACAACAAAAAACGATTTCTGCAACTTTTAAGGTACGGCTGGTTCGAGCAGTTCAAATTTCAACGTATTTCACCAAATTTAATATTGAAGAACAGCCAGTACTAAATTTCACCGCCAGTTCCATTTGCGCAAAATAACTTCTACTCACTAATGTAGAATTAGACCGTCTTACGATTGTTTTAACATGTCAGCTAGTTTTACATGTCTCGTCTAAAACAAAACATTTCCGCGAAACAAAAGTTAGTTCGATCAACAATCAAGGTGACGTCTTGTAAAAAAAAGGCGGCAGTCCAATTGATGGGAGTGTTATGCACTCTCTGGCGTTACGTATCCGGTATTCATTTTACGACCGTCGCGCAAAGTCGGTCGCACCCAGACAACGAGACACCATGAATTTACTCGAACTCTAACCTACTTCAGCACCAAGATAGACAATTATAGGCGTCAAAGATTGACGACGTCGACGACGCAAAAAGAAAACAAGAGAAGAACGAGAATTGTCATTTTTTAAACTTCAGAAGTCAGAAATCGGACAAAAAATAATCAACAACGTCAAATTCGAAGCAGATCTTTGGTAAAAACAGATAACAAAAGAACATAACATGTTTTCCAAAATTTATGTATTTTGTGCTTAACGACTCGCCAAAAACTGACTTTTGTGAACTTTAAGATAAAGATCACAAAAGGGAACTTGTCGATTATCAGAACATGGAATTCAAAAAAAGTATGGGTTGAAAATAGCAAACGAATTCAATAAATAAAAACAATTGTTAATCACCTTAACTAAGCTTAAAAAATTTTAATTTTAATTAGTATAAATGTTTTTTTAATTGCAGATGTACGATTTGTTTTTTAAACGTTGTAGAACAAGCAGGGCAATATAGGTCGGCCTAGCCACCAAATCTCGGAATCTTAAATCTCGGGGTATCAAATTTCAAAAAACAACCTCTCCGGTGTTAATTTCCAGCAAACACCACCAGAGCAAAGGTTCGTCTCGTGTTCAAAAGACAAGGACGGTCGCGGCGAGATCAAAGGCTAAGCTCAGCTCGAAAACGCTGTAGGCTCAGTTGAAGAGTTGCGAGGGGACAGCCACACGCGCCATAAATCTATTTGTTCACTGGGAGTGCCAGCCGAAAGCCCCGGTGGTCATTTGCAATAGTCACAGTGAAGGGCGACGCGCGAAAAAGTCAACAAAACCACCCAAACCGAAAAGGAGAGACAACAACCCCAGACGACCACGGCAGGTAACCCAACAGGTTCCACAGGCCTCCCCGGTTTATGTGAACGCATTCTGCTGCTGAAAGCGAGTTCCAAACACACGAGATTTCAAAAATCCCCCGTGCCACGGCTGGCAGCAACAGCAGCGGTAATGTGTGATCATGGTGGGCAGGTTGCGGCAGAACAAACGTCAGTGGAAAGTGCCATCGACCAGTTTAATATTAAACATAGTAAGGTCATCAGATATCAGCGGTCGGGAATGTTTCGCGCGCCCGAAATAATTCGTCTGGGTCGTCAGCACCCGGAAAATTGATCTGTTTTCTTAATTTAAAACTGGTTTTCTTACAAAAAATTTAACAAAAAACACCGAAAAATGCACAAAATTTTTACCATTTCAATGTTTCAATCTCTATTCCATTCGAGTGTAATGTAAATGCTTTTAAAACTGTTAATTTCAAAATTTCTATTTTCTATTTTCAAAAGAATGTCAAAAATGCAACCCGGATGTAAAAACGCTCCGAATTCCTGCGGCAACTCAAGAAACGGTGTGAATTTCTCCGCGTGGACTTCCCATGACCCCGAGATGCTATCGCCTTCCTTTTCCGACCCAGTGAAGCCGACTAAATCGCAAAATCTCTACAAAGGGCCGATCTTAGAGGGCTTGTAACAACAATTTCTAATCCAAACAATGAAAAAAACGGGATTTCAAGTAAACTCAAAAAACCAAATCAAAAACGAGTCGTTTGCCGTTCGCTGCCGCATGGAGAGACTACCACGATTTTTGGTCTACTCGCTACTCGAATTCCTTGCGTATCGGGAAAAATCGTATCAACGAACATAGAAATGTTTCTCTCACGTTCTTGTAACCAAAACATCTTTTTTCCTGAGATTATCACCCATTGTCTCTTTTAGCGCTAAAGTGGCAGTTCAGTTTGACCTTCAGTCAAAGGAATCGTCACCTAGGTTGGGGGGTGTTTATAACGACCAGGAGATTGATAGCAGTCAGAACTGAGAAACAACAGAGTTACAAAGAAAAAACAGTAACATTAAGATGCATTAGTGGATTAAACACCTTTAAGCTACCCCCGATTCAACAAACAAGTATCCGAACTGTCAATGCGTTATCGTTCATCTTAGATTACAAGAACGGGTTCAAATCACAAAGCCTACACCATAAACAACGCAACCGGAGGATTTCTTGCAAAAACAAACAGTGATCAATGTTATGTTGGGTTAAACTGTCTGCAATGAGAAGAAAACAACACGTCCTACTAATGCGGGGCTCCGCTGTAACTATGAACATGTTTGTATTTGTGGTAACCAGTAGCTTTCTCCTCTCTCTGGGTCACTGGGTTAATAGCGCTCACATCTGATCAAAGACAACAAGAAGCACATAAAGCTGCGCCTAACGAGAGGAAAACAGCTTGATAAAGAAGGGATCGCGCGCAATGACGGAACGCTTTTGCTAGTGGTTGGAAAGGATCAAGCCGGCTGATCGCAGCACCAGCCGTTCGCATCTCAATCAATCACCGCACCCGTAGATCCCCCGTTGCGGACAAGAGGAAAACTTGCAAAGAACGAGTTGCTAATCTAAGCAGATTATGGAAAAGCGAAACCTATTGCAGACACGCCGAATGCCGACACTTTCGCATCCATTTGCACACAAAGAACTGTCATCAAGGGATGTCGGGTCTCAGTAAGATCATCGAGTGTGTCTGAAGCACTTCTTTCCAAAAACCAGGGCTTGTCGGCAAGTTCCTGGTTCATGCATCTATGTTACATCGTCGCAAACCCGCTGAAACTTCGCGCTACTTAATGTATCCCGCTCTGCAATTCTGCTTTCTGATGTCAAAAAAGCAGAAGCGGCTTTTGGTTGCCAAAAAGTCGCTTTTTTTAACCAATAGCAGGCTAAGCGGCTTTTGGTTGCCAAAAAGCGGCATATAATTGCCAAAAAGCAGATAAAGCGGCTTGTTTTCTGCGAAAAAGCAGGTCAACCGGCTTTTGGTTGCCAAAAAGCGACTATTAATTGCCAAACAGCGGATCAAGCGGTTTTTTTGTTACCAAAAAGCGGCTTTTATTTGCCAAAAAAACGGCTTTTAATTGCCAAAAAGCGACTATTAAATTGCCAAAAAGCGGATCAAGCGGGTTTTTTGTTGCCAAAAAGCGGCTTTTAATTGCCAAAAAACGGCTTTTAATTGCCAAAAAGCGTCTATTAATTGCCAAAAAGCGGATCAAACGGCTTTTTTGTTGCCAAAAAGCGGTTTTTATTTGCCAAAAAATGCTTTTAATTGCCAAAAAGCGACTATTAATTGCCAAAAAGCGGATCAAGCGGCTTTTTTTGTGGCTAAAACGCGGCTTTTAATTACCAAAAGCAGATCATGCGGCTGTTGATGGGCAAAAAGCAGGCTCAGCGACCTTTGATTGCCAAAAAGCGGCTTTTAATTGCCAAAAAGCAGAGGCGCTTTTATTTTCTGCGTACCATAGCAGAAAAACCGTTACCGTATATTTTTAAAACAGGAGACCTTCGATTTCCTCGAACTAGACTGTGAGTCAATCTTTTCGTCTTCCGCACCCGCACTCCAAATTTTTATTCTCGGTGCTTCAGACTCTTTGCTTGCGCAATCAACGGCAACTAGCTGAGCAAGGAATACGTGTACAAAGAGAGATTTGCAGAGAAAAACAAGGTTTGCGTCCATGTTTTAGGCAGGAAAGTGCCCTTCCATGAATTATATAAGGAAGTTCTACTGCACAAATTCTGTTTCATGATCGTTTTATGAACAAATGGTAAATAAACAGCGGGGATACTAAATCAGACAAGTTCTTGTGAACTGTCCTTGTCAGTAAGTGCTTGTCTTCGAGAAACAACGCATAACCTTTTTGTGGAATCACTTGATTGCCCGACAGAAATTAGGGTGACAGTTTGCCCCACGCAAAAAGGCAGGTAACGGGAAAAGAGGCTACCCCAGTACAAATGAACACATTTGAACCAAATGTCCTGAAACTGATTTAACAAACTCAGTTAAAATTTGAATTTGAAAGTTCGTTAAGCGGCACGCGGGCGGATCAAATATGAACCCATAAAATGTCTCGCCAATGGGTGAAAATTGGGACAAAACTACCACATGTTGATGTTTTCGCATTGAATGGCGTAAACAAAAAATAAACAAGTGTGCCGAGGTGAGAAAATATTGTGAATTTTTAAGGCGACAATGACTAGGCTGGAATTTCGTTCAATGGCTGATGATAATAAAGATGACTGCAATTCTCCCGATGCTTCTGGTTGTGGGATGATCGAAGACAAAAAGTCCAGTTTGTTTACGCAAACCACCACATTCCATTCCCAAAATAAACTTTTCCATTGGTCGTCAAGCGCTAAATTCAAAAACAATTGAAACCTGCTGAAAGTTTCACGAGTCGAGGGGAATTGTGACAGCATCACATGCAAGTCACATGAAACTGTATCAAGAAACTGTAATAAGGAAGTGTTTCAATTTTCGATCTTCGTTTTGTAATGCCGCAAGAAAACAATCCTACTTTGTATAACCCCGATGTATTGATAAATTCATTAAAAGTTAAGAAATCATTTCTTAACGGGAAGAATTTAAATTTCACTTCAGACGGAAACATTTTAACCGATTTTCAGTTTCGGATACGGATTGGAAGCAAGGTCAAATCAAATCGTAAGCCCGATAAGCGGATTCCTAAAGCATCACCGGATCTTTCAAGGATTTCCTAGAAGCTAACACCTAAAAGTTTCTTAAAACACTAATGATACACTTTAAGCCTAAGGTAATTGGCAAAATAAAAAATAGCTGGGATTAGGAGGATAAGACGTGAAAGTGAAATTTTCAGGAGAATATCACATTTTGGCAAAGAACAATAAAATTTTCCTCTTGAAAATGGAAAATCTAGAAAGAAAACTGAATTCGAAAATATAAAGCTATCAAAACATTACGCCTTAACGCCAAGAAAACAGCCTAGCTTAGAGAAGAAACGAAGGCTTGTGGTGGAAGCTTCAGTTGGTGTAAATGACAGTCATCAAATGAAATGAAGAGATCATCAAATGAATCATCCGTATCGTATCACACCAGGATTTACACCAAAACTAGTTGGCACATAGTGTCTGATCGTGAAGCACTCCTTTGTATCCGAAGACTGCATGCCTGACTGAATATGCCTCCTCGCCATCCATCATAAGCGACGGAGGAGGCAGGAAATCGAGCGACAAAACCACATGTTGGCGCCTCTATTCCAAACAATGGGCCCAATCCCCCACAAAATTCGGAGAGGAGAGACCAGGTGCACCGGTGGGATCACAGACAGGGGGTGTCACGCGCTGATACATAACCCACATTTGGTACACCCGAACTGGTGGTCTCACTTCGTCAATACTCCACACCACCCCGTGTGTAACAAAAGAGACACGATGCTAATGGCGGAGACTTCTGTATCTGCCGTAACGTTCCGCTTCGCCAGCTTCGGGCGCGGAATCCCGTTCGACCGTGGAATGAATGGCTGGGGGATGTTCGCGAGGTCAAGATAGCGCATGCGCACACGTCATTTCACAGGGGTTCCCAAGGTGAATTAGTCATTCACGTGGGAATACAAATACATTGGCCTTGAACCAGTTAAAAACTTCTCTCGAGGCGTATGGTTTCCCAGAATACCACTTAATCGCACACAGACCTCGCAAAATTGCTTAAGTAGCTGTGAAACCAGGTTTTTTGTTGATTAAAAAGGGTGAAATGTGTAATCATCAATGCAAACCATCGTTTCATTACCAGTTCGGCATTGTTTCGCAGTCTAAAGAGCCGAAGATGTGTCAGAAATGACGATCTGTGAGAAAATGAGTCATGTCACCACGTCTCGACGCATACGAAACGGAAACCGACATCGATAGTACCACAATCGGCAAAAATTTGCAATCGACAACTTTGAATTTCAAATACGTAAATTTACATGCGCTAAAATTCTTGCAAGAGCTAGGAAAACGGCCGAAATAACAGTTTTTGGTTTAAAAAATCAAATAAATTTCAAGAAAATCGATAATTCAAGTACTTGACTGATTAAAAACGAAAAACAGGATTATATTCAAATTAGAAATCCTAGTATTATTTGCAGATATTAGAAATATAATTTTCAGGGGAGTCTAACGTCAAGAAATTGATTTGGATTAAACACTTAAACTTCACAAAAATCAAAATAAACTTAATTTAAAATGCAAAAACAGGCTTCTTTGGGGGTGAAATACAAAATAAAATAAATAACTCTGCTTCAATTAACACAAAACCACCATTTCTGCCCAAAATAATGTTTAAAACGCCAGGTTTCAGAATCCCTGGGGAACTCACCCTTGTCACAGGTGTAGAAACGATAGAAGTCGTGGGGGTCGCGTTGGCCATACTGCGGACGGAATCGGAGGCATGAACCAGTGACACCTGAAAAAATTTATGGTTATTGGGAAATTTGGGGAATGTAGAGAATTAGAAGTGAAAGAAACACCAACCTGTGAATAATTAGCCGTTGCCTGGGACGAAGAGGCCGATGTTCCGAGGAACATCCTGAAAACAGAATTTAAAAATTGAAAAAGTAGTTGAAAACAAGTAAACGAGCGGGTCAAGTGAACACCAAATTTCAAATCAAAGATCGCAGCGAGAAATCACCGGAAATGTTCGCGAAATCGGCGACAGGTAAAAGGACACCCGTTAAATTGGGTAATTTCAGATGGGAAAACACCGTTCGCGTCACGTCGTAACATGCACCGAAGGGGGAAGGGGTCGTAACGGTTTCGTAAGTGAATCACGCAGTGTATCATTCGGAAGATGAATCATTTGAAGACATAAAGACAAGCGTAGGAGCGACTGAGGAAGAAAACATGAAGCGGCGCGGCGACGATAAATAATTCAGCGTTTTGAATCATCGAAAACACGCGACCAACAGCTTGTTTTGCAATTTATGACCCGGTCAAGCTGGGTAGAACAAATATTGATCCAAGATAGGGAACTAACAGCAATCTAGTTTAAAAATTGGCATATTAGAATTAAATTAAAGCTAAAGTACAGGAAAATGGTTCGGAAAATTCAATTTATAGAACAAACAATCAATATAAATAGGCAAATCACGAAATTTGAGAATGTCAATACAGAAAAGTAGTAAAACTAGTATTAGAAAAGATTTCATGTTGTAAAATTAGCAGTTCAAATTACCGAAATGATTTAAAAAATTGGGTTCCAGGCGATAAATTAACCGAAAAGAGAAGAAAAGCGTAATTAAATTGAATTTTGGATGTTAACGGCAAATTTTAAATTTTTTAAATAGAAATAAAAACACAATTCAAGACAGAAAATGAAAAAAAATGTGGAGAACATATTGGAAAAGAGGCGACACAGGCGAAAATTTGAATTTGGTGGAGGGACAGTGGGCACAACAAACTACAAAACACAAAATTGTTTCAATTGTGATTTAAAACGTTGAAAATCAATTTAAATTGATTTTTGTAGATAAAGTGGAATAGAAAAAGGTAAAATATGATTTATAATTGAGTAAAAATACTGATAAATGAAAAAGCGCGCGAATTCAAATGAAAAGTGCGATTAAAAGGCGTAAATGAGTAAAATACGAACACAAACGACGAAAATACAATAATAAAAAGGTCAAAAGACCATAAATCTTGATAACCAGCCACGGGCAGGGCAGATAATGTAAGAAAAAGCGAAAATTGCATGCGAAATGCTGAATAGGCGGCGTAGACGCGGCGGACGATCACCAGAAATAATTTCAGGGTCAGGAGTGAACGCGATCGATATTCGGCCGGTGGCCCTTATGATCGGCCGCTCGTTATCTCGCGAACCGTTTGCTAAATCCACGTGAGGGATTTCGCGATTAAAAACTGCTGAAAGTAGGTTATTTAAGATCGATAATCACAAATTTAAATACGAAATTTCGATTTCCAAATTTTAAATGGTTAAAAAACCAAATTTTCCCGCATAAATATTTGATTTTCGTAAAATTAAATTGAAAAACTGTGTGTTAAAATGAACACATTGATCCTTCAACCGTTTCAAACGTACAAATGTGAATAAAATGGAAATGTGGAAGGACAAATTCATTTTAAACTACTGAATCCACTTCAAACCAATAAAAAAATGAATTTCACACATTGAAAATCGATTAAGTTCAGATTTTAAGGGTCTAGCAGTTCATTAAAGCAAAAAACTGTTTTTTACAAGAATAGTTTTATTTAATGTGCGTCTGATAAGTGAAAGTGAACCGATAAAGTGAAAATTTGAGATTTCAGTCTCCAGTAAAGCAAAATTCTTATTTTCAAGCCATAAATTGACAGTTTTCAAAGGGGCACTATTGTTTTCATCAATTTCAAAGTGTGGAACGGCCAAACTCCCAAACTGGGAATACGAAAATGCGGGAGCACCTCATTTTAAACTCGATAAATGAACGTTTGAAGCTCCCACGGCTCTCTAAGAGCCTTAAATGATGCGTCCATTAATGTACGCATGGTAAAGCGTGTTCCGGAACGAAATGTCCTAATTTGATGATGTCCTAATTTGATGACTTTGCAAATAGCAGATACAGAGCGATGCGTGGCTGGGTGCACCCCGACCTATACACAGTGCGCGAGATAGTGGGCAAAGGTCAGAGAGGCCAGAGGGCTACAGTCGTCGCGCAGGGACCAGGGAACACAACAGAGAGGACGCGGAGGGCGACCAATGAAAACAAGAGATTAGCGGAGGACGCCGACCAGGAAACTCAACACCCTGGGAGGTCCTTACTCAATAATAGCAGCTGTTTCAAAGGAAACTTTGAAAGAATTGGAAACGACTTGTGATTTTATTTCTATGACCACTGTCGCGTGGGGTTTAGGCCAACGCCACTTCTTTTCGTCTGCTCGGACCACCCATTCAAGCTGTCAGCCAATCCTTCAATTTTGACAGAAACTGACAAACTTTAAGCCCAAAAAATGAAAAATTGTCGATGAAATAGCTTTTTATGTGCTTTTATATGTATTACCAGTTTTGTGAATTAAGAGAAACCCCAAAATATTGCCATAATCAACGAAAATGCGGGAAAAGCTGGCGCACCGGCGGAGATTGAACCCCCGTCGTGTGGTTAACAGATTAATTGAGTACTCCAGACAGATAGGCAAATCCGGGTCAGCCCGGATAATAAAGAACAAGGTGGTCGACAGGGCCGGGCGGACCGATGATCTCTGCAACAAGGTCATCCCTTACCGAGCAAACATCGGTGGTTCGGATCCAACCTGGGCCATTTTGCCTTGTCAAAACATACTTCTACTGTAATAATAAGGTGTTATTGCAATGTAATATTGTCATTTTAACACCAAGTTTGATACTGACAAAATGAAAACTGTCTCTCATTAAATCGAAACCACTTTTTCATATAAAAAACAAAATTTAGATTTATTAAATAAGTAACTAATGTAATAACTTTGCTTTATAAAGGCGAATTTCAATTCTTCAATAACCCCATTAAAATCTTATCAAAATATCCGTTTTAAACGCAATTTTGAAAGTAATAGTACGATTTTCATGTTTAAGAATGTATTTTATCACCATAAATCGCAAAATTACCACATTTAAAATTTTATTAAACCGCCGTATTTGCCCATTGCAGTATAACCCAGCATATGGCCAGATGTGTTCGGTTTAAAGGACTGCCCGCCCGATGGCTCGGCGTTCGCCACGGAGCAGCCGCCGTAAAATTATAATATCGTTTTACGGCTCCGTGGGAAAATGTTATACCCAGTTAACTATCAAATATGGCTTTATAATTAGCACAAAAACGGAAAATATGAATGTAATGGCTCAAAAAATTCAACAAATTGAATGAGCATCGGTTGAAGTTTCTGTTTATGGTTGGAGCAGGGTTCCATTCATGTCCGCTTCAACTGGAAGGGAAATACAAAGAACCGGTTCGGATTGACTGTGGGGCCTGTTTTTAGTGAAGTAAATGGTTTCAAACTATTAAATAAAAAAAACTAGTTTTCTAGCATATAATTTATCGAAAATATTTCATTAAAAGTGAATTTTGGTTGCACTTTTTCAACAATTTCTTTATTTTTCAAAGTGTTTGCCAAAAAGACTTTAAATGTGGGCTTTGAACGAATTTTAACTATAGTTTGTGCATATTTGATTCGCGTGAATCCAAAACTCACGGTGGCTGTCTTCATTCAAAGCGAAAAACGAAAACATGAAGTGGTGGCGCTAATGGCCAACTACTTGTCTACTGGAGCCGGGAAAGACAGTACGAGAAGCAAGAAAACAAGACGATTAATGCGCAAGCCGGCGCATTCAAGATCGGAACTAGCTCTGCCATCTCTTCGTTTCACATTTCGCGCACACGAAAGCAATGAAGTTTTAGAGAATGACTGCGAGTAGGGAAAACAAAGATAGGTGGGGTTTTGGAAGGCTAATTAGAGTCATGGTTTGCTTTCTCAAGGAAAAGAGAGATAGATAGAGAAAGAGATACAGATACAGAGAATGAAAATGAAACAAGAGAGAGAGAAACAAAGAGATAAAGAGAGAGACAGCGAGAGATAGAGAGAGATACAGGCAGAAAGAGAGACAGAGACAGAGACAGACAAATCAACTGAAGAGAAAGAAAGAGGGAGAGGGAGAGAGAGAGAGAGAGAAGCAAAATAACGAAAAATACGAAATGGTTTGATCGCCGGAACTTATGCCTGCAGAGGCTTTACGCTTTCGCATAAGTGAGGACTATGCCACTTTTGCGGAGATCCAGGCCTGAGAAAAGTAAATAAGCCGATTTATGTGCCGCTGCTTTGGCCTTCAGCCCATACAGGTAGCCACAGCACAATGCAACCGTGCAAAAAGAAAGATAAGCGTAATTACAGGATACCCATAGAAGAAGGAGCTTTTTGTAAGGCACTTTCAAAAGAGCAGAAACAAATCACTTGTCAGCTTTAATTGTGGTTTTCCAAACAACAATATCTAGTGACATATAATATTTTCATTTTATTGTAGACAGCTAGACAGAGAGTCTATGCAAAGAAACCCAATCCAGAGACAGAATCTCAAATTGTGGAATTAACCATTTATGAAATCTGCTCATTCAAAATGTTTTAAACTGAAATGCAACCGGATGGCAGGTGTAAAATTGCGGAAGTCTATTGCAGACAAAACCGTTTAATAGAAATGAAATGCCGAGTTTATTTTCGATACTAGTTGTAGTTTTGCAAATCTCGATAAATTACTCTTTGGTCTCTTTTTGGTATTTTAAAGTCATTTGCTCTTAACTGATGTAATTACAGGGTAATTCTGATGTAATTCAAGATTTGTGTGTGTTTTCCGGTATTTTAGAATTTCGATACCTTCTTTGTCGATTTCATGTTTTTTTTATTTGAAATACATTGCATCTACAGCAAACCTTTGTATCAAAAAACACAGATCAGAGCAAATTCCATCGGGTTGTGATAAATCGCCGTGAAAAGTTGCGAGACTTGCAGGCGCCGATCGCCACGTAGTGCATTTGCAGAAAATTACAAGAATTGATAGGGGATGCTAAGAGAAGGCCGATGAAGCGACCTGTGACCTTTAGATCCATAAAGCATAGCAAGCTTCTGCAAAAAGGAAAACATCCCTGCTTGTGATGCCTGGCAAAAAGAGTTGCCTGTGAGAAGAGTTTTTTTTGTTGTTGAACTTTTGGTGAGAATTTGTTCGTAAAGAATGGAACGACTTCCAAGTGATTGTGCTTATTATGGGTGGACAAAGAATTCCAAAACATTAAACGAAAGTAAAGTGATTTGATATACGTAGCAGACAAACCTACTGTGCACTATGTGGTGTGCCATAATTAGAACAACTGGGTCATAATTAGTCAACACCTACTTATCACCTTCAATGTCGGATTATGCGATGTACCATATTGCTAGGGGCTTTGTCACATAGACTAAATACAGAAAAAGATTAGCGACTGTGGAGAACGACGTTTGTATCACCAACGTTTGTATCACAGATGTTGTGCAAACGTCATGTGGAGAATTCTTGGTTACAGGAGCGGTCCGTTTACCAGAAAAAACAAAAACAGTTAAATCTACCTAAGGGCAAACATTTTTGCTTCAGCACCACCCTGACAGGAAATCTTATTAAACCAACGTGGAGTTTCCGGATAAGGGATGAATATTCGATCTGCCATCAAAACCAAAAATGGACAAGGGGGTTTCAAATTACCAAATGTGCTTCAATTGTAAGAAATAGGCCTTTTCCTCACCAATGTCCTACCGCACGACCAGTCTGTAGTTGCTAGTATTTGTAGCTAGCGGCGTGATGACTCAACAAGGAATCAACTGGGCTACAAAGGAAGGTCATGACTTTTTTGTATCGACAATTTTTTTTGCGTTTTGTGGAGTGAAAATCACAGGTAGTTAAACTTCATGCATCTGCAGGTGGATTCGCATCAAGCACAGACGATTCTACATATAAGACGGGCAAAAACGGTCGGAAAACGTAGGGAAAACCGCTTCATTTTCGAAAGAAAAGTCCATTTGGCAATTTTCAACACTTTTCTGTTTTTAGTATGTTTGATGGTATATCGATGATTTTTCCGACATTCGTTTTGCTAGCTTTGCCTTCTAAAATCATTTGCCGGCAGAGGGAATTTTCAGATGTTGGCACGAGATGTTAATTTTTACCAATTTCATATCAAAACTCAACGTTTTTCTTTACTAATCACTCCGAAAAAGCCAACACACACAAATCAGTCACAGTTACGTTTATTGCAGATCTGTAACGGAGTTCGACTTCAAAAATTGAAGATTAAAGCTTTTCAAATTGAAAAAAAATGCTGTCTGAAAGAGGGCGAAACAAAGGAAAAAATTAAAACCAATGATTCACAGATAATCGGTTTGTTTACTTGTATAACAAAGGCTTTTGGTCGCTTTAGAAGAAATGACAAGTTTTCTTTTGTTTTTATAGTGAAAAGTGGGTGATTCAAATTGTTAATTTCATCACTAAGCTAAATGATGAGAAAAGCCGCGCAGACTGAAACACAGACGCCGCGCTTCCCATGACGTTTGTGTATTTTGTTGTTAAGTTCCCCGCTAGAGCAAACACTCTTAAACCTATAATTCTCCCACAATCAGCAGCAGAGAAACAATTTCACCAAGACAATTTATAAGGGAGACAATTCATACCCTGGAACATACAGAACAAACATAAAAAGATATTTCTTCGTTGAGTCGGAGGACCTGGCGGGCTCAATGCGGAACGGGCGGAATGAACTGCTGCTCAAAGGTCTGCGACAAGTAGTGCCACCAGTAAATCAACTGAAATTCAGGTTATCACTCTGCCTAGCCACTCAGAATCACATTGAAGCACGTGAAGGCCAAAGGGAATGCAACGATGCTGAATTTGTCGACAGCTTCGGGATGAAACCGGACTAGACAGCCTCCAGGAGCAGGGGAGGGAGACCGAAGCTGAAATCGGATTAGATCACACAATGGTCTTGAAGCGAAGCGTGCAATGACAGAAAGATTGGTGCTGGAACTCAGATGGGAGTTTGTTTTTGGAGAGATCTGTGCGCTCAAACTGTGGGGAACAACAAATAGACACCGGTTGCACGGGCAGACATTCTGTACAATACCTCGTCGATTAGGGGAAGATCGGCGTCAGCCGGCAGCTGGAAAAGGCGGTTTTCCCAAACTCAAGTTTGTGATTTCAAGCTCAAACCTCAACCCGGAACAAATAATCTATGGCACTCTTCTGTGTCAACAAAGGAAATTTCCTTTCCTACCTGTTCAAACGTAAGAGGAGTCTCAGAATCGAAAGTTGTCATGTGGATGTGGAGGGGAGAGAGGGGTGGTCTTGATGAGACGGATCCGCGATTGCCGACGACCACACTTTGCCCATTGTGATTTGCCAACGAACCTGAATGATTTATATCTGATCTAGGAAAGAGCGTCTGGAGACTTCCGCAAATTAGACTCAAAGGACTGAATAGACTTTGTGACGTAGGCTTGCATATGTCTGGGTCTAATCTTAACTTGGAAGCATTGCAGCGTGAAATCCCCCTAATGCAATTAGGAAAATGATTTTCATAAAGGCAAATGATGTATCGAATAAAATTCGCGATTCTGTAACTATGGAGTGATAGATATGCTATTTTGTGAACTTCAATTTATTACTTTTGAAACTGTAAGGCCCTACAAGGTTAATGAGAAGATGATTTTTTTACCTATCGAAATAATGTTAAACGTAAGCATAAGGTAAACTAGTGGCCAAACCGGGAGCCGAGAATGAAAAGTTGGATTTTAAGTTAAGAAACCCAGGGTTGGTTGCTACATTTATAAATATACAGGTGAAAAAACAAGAAACTTGTTTTTTTGAGTTTCAAAGTGGGAGATGTTTTTGTTTCTTGACATTTCCAGTCATTTTGAAAATCTATTTCAACCTAAGAGAAACCAATCTTTTCCGATTCTGGTTACCAAGCCTGACCTTTTTTAAAGTTGGAGTTATCCCAACGTTATTGATCTTCTAATTGTGAACTAAATTTGTGAGTAGTGTCAAATGACCAGTACAAATATGTGCCCGAAAAGGCAATGACCGTGTCCACAAACATGGGATCATGAGCCGATCAAACTACACGCTTAAGTTGGCTTTTGGCTTACCTCTGGTTTAACGAACAACTTGGTTTTCAAGCATGTTTTAAAAATAAATTTTGTAAATCATATTTTTTGTAATCGTCTAAAAAGCTCACCGTTAGCATGTCCGTTTCCAATTCTACTACGGCAGGATCCGTTTGCCCAAATGTGAGACGCCCGGGCTCTTTCCCTCCTTCTTTCAGCACTGAACTCATTTTTCGTTTTAAAAAAGTTAAGTTCTTACTTTCTAGCACTGTTCTGACATCTACTAATATAACAAACAAATGCGAGTTCGACCATGGTGCCGAATACAAATGAGATGCAGCCTAACATCCAAACGTCCATAGCTGAAATCATTCATATTTTCTTGTTTTTTTTTTCAAAGTTACCTTTGACGTAGGATACCCGTGGGAGATTTTTCAAAATGTTACCGAACTGAAAAAAAATTTAATTTACCTTCAGAAAACTTAAAAGGATACCTGAAATGTTAGAGCAAGAAGCGAGGATATGCCGACGGTTGTCCTGGCGGGTAGGGCCTTGGGCTCCATACAGAAAGAGACCCACGAGACGATAATCGTAAGATAGGTGGGTACATACGCCTGGATGATGTAGAACCCGTAGCGACGCTTGAATGTGAACACAACCTGAAAAGGCAGATGAAAGTTTCTAAAATGTGATAAATTCACATTCAGTTTTCCGGGAAAAAAATCCATTAAAACACAAACAACAGAACCGTTTTTTCTCATTTTTCAAACTAGAAATTCATTTTCTTTTCAAATTCAATTCAATCGTTCCTCTAAGTTTGCCTTGAAACCAAGGTAAATACGTCGTAAAAACCTGTATGGCCGCGTTATGCCATAACCAAAGTGAATGAGGCTAATCCTGTTTCGAGTTGAGTTTTATTGCCCGCGAGGTATTACGCAAGTTTGAAAGTTTTCGTCAAACATGGGGGACATGCTGGAAAAGATCAAATCCATTTTTGATAAAAAGTTAGGGCCGTATGAATTTGGGGTAGTTAAGAATATATTTATAAGAGCAGGTTTACTTTAGCAGTGAAGTTTGAATTCAAATGTAACCCCCTTTTTCAATAAAAGTACTTTAAAAGGACCAACACAATCCTCTTTTCAACTGGTATTTTCATACATTCTCATTACTGATGGCGGGGGACTACCTTTGCCGCGGCCGCCGATCTCGTACGGCTGTGAAACTTACGGCGAAACCATGTCATACAAATAGTGTTTTCTGCGTCTTTTCAGGCGGGAACGATGAAAATTCTAAAGTGACAACAAACAAGTGGATAAATCCATAGATTGTACGGATTCGTAAACACAGTTGCCATAGTTGCCTGTCGCCTTGAATGGGCAACAAATGGCATTTTTAAAGTAGATTTTTCCAAAACGGCGCATTTGAACATGTACAACTTTATATATTACTTCCTGGAATAACTTTTAAAGCTCTTTAATATAAGATAAAATCGAAAGAGGTCCGTGACACCACTATAAAAAAAGTCGCAGCAGCATTTAAAAAAACTAAAAGGTTCACATTTCAAGAATTTCTTATTCTAAGATTTAAAATTCAGTTCTAAAATAAATTTCACAAATGTTGCCAATTAGATTGCTACTTTAACCCCCAGGGCTGACAAAATGCAGGGTCCTTCTTTTAAAAAAATCGGGCATTCCATCAAATCTGCCAGCCTTTTTGACCTTCCCTTCTGACTTTACCCAAACCCCTTTTGCCTACTACACACGTCAGGCGATCCCTGCTCGCCAGCTGCGATGAGCTTTGAATGGCTGTTCGAAATGCACATCATGTGTTTCGGCCAGCTTCGCCTGGGCAACGTCTACGAAAAAGTGTTGATTTACGGCGATATGCGGCCATATGGGGGACAATACGTCCCTGCTGGCGCATTCCGCACAAAATGACGAGCGCCAGAGTGGAGGAAAAAGGGAAATTGCCAATTCCAAGAAGAATGTATATCAGAGAAATAAGACTGATAGCCAAGATGACGTCACTCACCTGTAGCTGATCCCAGTAACCGTTAGGGTAAAGAAGGGTTTCTTTCTTTGTTTCGAAATGAACCATGTCAAAGTCGGGTAACTCGATCTTCTTCATCAAAGTCACTGGCTCATCCATCCAGTGGAGCTCCACCTGAAACGCAGATTTTGTTTAGTTTTCATAGTCTTTTTAATTTTCACTACATTTAAGACGTTTCAAAATCAGGTTTTCATCATGGGCTTTAGGCAACCCCCTGATCCGAAAAAGGTAGCTCTCATTGCTACCCCATTTCCGGGCCCGTTAGGAGAAGCGCCGTGATTTATATTCCCCCGGTAAGACCCAAAACACTGCAGGAACATTTTTCCTCAAGGCCGATAATAGCAATTTTTCAAAACAAAGAAGATAATGACAATATTTTTATTTTGCAGTTAACAAAAATTTTGCAAGGGCAGGAAAATTGGTCCCTTGTTATTAAATTTCTGGAAAACGTCATTTTGAAGATTTTTGAGACTTGCGTGTGAACTATCAAATTTCATCTACAACGATCTGGACATTTTTGGGCTTTGGTTCTTAGAATATCAAAGATCGAAGTTAAGATGAAATTTTTATAAAAACAATCGATTTACTGTAAAACTGAACTTTTCTTCAATATAAATTGTTGGAAAACTTTTAAAATTCACTTTGAGTTAAAATCTTTTGGCTGAAACCATATAAAATGTGGTTGTAATTTGCTTTTGTAAAAAAAAGTTTGTTTTACTCTATTTAAATAGATTTTTCAAAAATTAAAGTTCAAATATTAAAAAAATACAAAAGTATGAAACAGTTTTTTGGGTACCGAATCAAAAAGGAAAAAAATCAACCTTGAAAGATTAGATTTTTTTTTGCGGATTTCAGATTCGGTGGCTTTCTAAAAAAAACTTTTTTGTTTCACACACGATTTTTCAAAATATAATTTGAAGCCATTGAATACTCATCCAAAAAACTCAATTCTCAATAATAGGTCAAAAGATTCCAAAAAAGATAAAACATATCAAAGGTTGGAAATTAAACAAATTTCTCTAAAGGTAGATTTTCTGAAAAGGAAGATAATGTGACCCTAAACCCATGGTACCCCCTATTTTTCAAAATTGGCCCTTTTGCTTATTCATTTCTTTAAAACTTACCTCTTCCGAATTATGACTGTAGGACTCAAAAATGAGCAAGCAACTCTGCACATCGAAGGGGAACTGCCTCAGATCGAGATTGCACGGCGACTTCACCGACAACCGATGGTTGATCCAAACCGTTCCATTCTGAAAAAGTCCCCTTAGCGTGTCCTTTTAACGGAAGTTCTTCGAGGAATCTCTTATGTGACGCAGACAAGTCGGGCAAGCCGATAATTGCCACAAGCTGAATTATTGAGCGATGTACGCGACATATGCGTTGACTAATCAGAGAAGTGCTGTGCAAGGACCAATGTAAATTAGGGTCGACTTACGTCGTAGAGGATAATCATCACGTTTTCCGAAGGAGAGGCGTGGATCATCGTCTTCTTGCTGTTGATGAGACAGGTGTTGGGAGACCAGATCTTGGGCAACATGCGAGCTTCCATTGTGATGTTTCTGAAACAAAATGTACTGAAATTTTTAACAAGTAGCTCATCGCATAAAAATAGCAGTTTAAAGGCAGATATATTTGTACCAAAGAGACTTTTTTTAAACAATAGAAACAATGCTACTGTTTTACTTTGTGTTTTTTAATATGTTGAACAACTTTTTTACACTATTTACATTATCAAAATATTTTACAAAAGCAAGATAATTGACTTGGTAGATAGAAGATTTTCGTCAGAATCATGTGATTGTTTTTTGTTTTGTTTTTCTATTTGAAAGAGATTCATTTATACAATTTACAAAACAGAAGTAAAGTGAGGAATCTGTTTTGCAGTTTCGAAAATAATTTTATATGAAATACCATTTTTGATCATTCCATCCTGCAGACATTCGCAGGAGATATTCGTTTTTACGCAGCGTCATTTTTCCTGTAGTACCGTTTTACCGCGAATATGGAAGTTTCGAAAAGGTTAACGGATAAAGCTAATGTTTTCCATGTTCCTTTTTTATAGTACCCATTCTCGTTTACCAGAGTCAAACTCAAACGATATCGGTGACAGAGCGGCGATAAAAAATTATTCAGTTTTTTTAGAATACAAACGTGACTAATTTCATCTGAAAAACAAAATTTTTTCATTCCACAGCGTGCACGCTGTTTACGCGTCATAATTCTTCTTGGCGTGAATCAAGAAAATTCAAATAGATGGGCGAAGAAACGCGTTTTACCAGGTTCAAGCATGTTTGCATAAGAACCCTATATTGAAATATTTTGGTTAGCTGTGTTAACCAAAAAATAAAGAAAAAAGTCTTAGCAAGTGGTCTTTAGTTTGCTGCATTACAATTTGGCGCATCTGCAAAGTCATCGTGTCCCCCAAAAAACTAAGACTAAGATCAATCTATTGTTCCAGCTCTGCTCTGATATAAACAACACCACGTGGGTAATAGGTCACATTGCAGATTCATTATTTGATGCTAGGTTTTTTGGGCCCATCTGACGTTTATCTGATAGATTTGTGCTTCAAAGTCCAAAAGATCACCTTTTCACTATCTAAATTACTCACCGTTTGCATGCCGGTAGGTGCGTGAAGGACAAAGCCTTGTCGTGCCACAATTGTGTGAAGAGGATGTCAATCTCAAAATCCGAAGTGATCTCGTTCAGTGAACTCATATCCTGCAAACAAAACCTTTGTTCTTCCCGCTAAACATTTTGTTCTCCCGCCGCTGCGCTCATTTTTTGGCTTATCGGCGCCCGGAAATTCCTCGTACGCACGTGCTGATCCGGTCCCGAGGGTGCTGAGGAACGGATTCCGCGCAGCTCCTCAATTACCTCACCCTCGCCTATCCAATTATGGTCATCTTGCAGGAGCCAACCTTCAGTCGACCAGGAACACTGGGTTCCGTCTGGGTAAACAAAAACAGAGAACCAGGTGGAAGGCAGAAGTAAACTGAACCATAAGAACTTTTTGTAATTTTTGAACAAATCTTTATAAATCTTGGTTTTTGGTTAAGTTAAAGTAAAGTTATGGTTTTTTGATCCTGAGAACCCCCGAAAACCCATAGGGAATTTTCAACCCCATAGGGAATTTAATTGAATATAAAAAAACAAATAGAATTTTGTTCATAATAATCTAAAAGTTTTAACAAAACGATTGCTTAGTTGAACTAGTTTATTATAGTATCCTGCGAATCTAATACAAAATACGTAATTGCGTATTTGTTGTGGAAAAATTTGGTCAGACGCGCTTTTTCGGAAAGTCTTTGTAAAATCCATTTTTTCAATTCTTTTAAATTATGTCTCAATGACTTTTCAATAACGTCCTGCGAATCTAACACAAAATACGTGATTGCGTACTTGTCGTGGAACATTTTCAGTTAGACGCCCTTAACCGAAAAAAAAACTTTATATTTTTTTTTTCGATTTTTTAAATTTTTATTTGTGTTTTCTTTTAAAAAATTGTTTCTTCATGTAAAATTCCTCCCAGTTTTGTTTTACAAAATATAAAAATGTCAATAACAACCACAGTTTTGGTTTTTTTTTGCCTTTGTTTGGGTTTGCCTTAAAAGTAAATGAGCATTTGCAAATGTTGCTGAACTCTTTGCTCATCACTCATCACTAACTCCAAAATCACACATATTGTCGAAATCCTGACGCAAAACCATGCGGAGGCTCTTGTGCAATGCTTACCTACTCCCTGAGTCATCGGTGACGTGGGCCCCGAAAACCCCCATCTGATAACGCCTATAAAACCAAGGCATCTCGAAAAGAAGCCAGTCTCTTCGACATGTCTTACAATCCCTACGGCGCCCCCTACGTCCGACCCCAGCCAGTAATTGGAGCTGGGGTAGCTCCCGCCTATGTCTACCCAGCGCCACCTCCAGTTGTGATTGTTGACCATCATCATGGGTATCATCATGGATACTACGGACATCACCACCATGGCTATCACCATTATGACCACCACCATGGCTACTACGATCATGGATACCACCACCACCATCATTGCTGAGTGATTTATTGGTCAATGAATTTTCTGCTTACAGTATGCTGTTTTCATGTTTTCAAGAACATAAAACTTGAATATCCGGGTTTTTACAGTTAAAACTCTGCAAACCACAATTCTTATTAAATACAACATGTATAACCAAACTACAAAAGATAAAACTACAGTAGACGGCTACCTAGTTTGTAAATGAAATACAACGTCTTTAAATAATTGCAATTCGTGCTTTTTTGAGCTGTATTTGATTTTTTTGACATTTTCTTCCTCCGGTTGGGAAAGATAGCACAGACCAGCCGTTGTTGACAGAACATCACATGACCTTATCACTTGCTTGTTGAATTTCCTTGTGATCGACAAATGATAAATCATCCTTTTTAATCGATCAGGGGACCAGTAGCCTAAGAAAGCAAACAATCTGCAGATTGTAAACCTTCTGCTCTTATCCTTGCGCCAAAGAACATCCGGAGCGGTGAGGCGTGCTTCCTCATCTCTATGTTTACCCAATTTAGACGTTGTCTGTTTGTTCTTTAGCCGTGTGGATAGGGAATACGTGGTTTTCTGCATTAATGGTGTAATGACTCTTAGCACATCTACCTAAGATAAGGAAAGAATGCCAAAGAAATGTAAACCTAAAGTTTTTTGGGTACTTAAGTTTACACACTCATTGTGGTAAACGCCGTGCATTCCATTCGTACAATCTAGATTTTCAGTTGTGACGAACACAGGAAGCCTTTTTCTGATTACATCTTATATGTAGTCTGACCCGAAACTAGTCATCTAATAAATACGCATAATACACTTGAATGACGGATTATTGGCTGATTTGCCATGCGTGGTGAAAATATTGGAAGTTTTCAAAAGAAAACCTAGTATTTTGTTGAAAACATATACAGTTAACAACGTTTTGTTTACTGTAGCAATTTTTGTCATGCGGTCTCACTAAGTTTTGTCCGATTTTACTATGTGATTCCACGTTTCATCTAAACGTTTCGGGTCTTTTTTCCGATTGGTATAGTCGTCACCAATCCTGGTGTCCAAAATGTTCGTAGACCTAACTTTGACGCAGTATTACGTACATTTCCTTAAAACATAGTATGTACGCAATTTTGCGTTTCGTATTTTTTGACAATCGTTTAATCCTGACAAGGGGAACTACGACTAGCGGCGATTTTACGCAATGTACGCAAAATCTCGTGAGCAGAAGAACGGCGAGGGGTTGGTACGTAATATAGACTTACCGACTACGGGGAGATAGCAAAATGGACTGTGATTGATATTTTCTATTTTGTCTGTTTCCCTTCGTAGTATTCTACCCTCTTTGGAACGCTAACTTTGACGCATCGCGGCTGACAATGGACTTTTCAAGCGGCGTTGTTTTGATGGATCGCACCCACTCCTCGAGCAGAAGTCACTTTGAGAACTTGTCACTTTTTACTCTTCGGGCTCGTTGACGAGCTCTAATCGATCAGACCAATGGTGAAAAACTTCAAAGTCTATCAGGACCACCCATGGCTGCGCGGTTTCAGACGTCTGCTTACCTGAACGTGCATTTCGATATTCACTCGAACTGGGTCTTCAGCATCTGGAAGCATCTTTGTGTAGTTGTTCATAATCTCCTGGACGATTTTGCCTTCTGACAAGGCGCCTTCAGGGCACTTGCGCCGCTTACCCTTCGCCTGAAAAACGAAAAATTTTCTTAAATTTGATTTTCGAAATTTGGCAGTAATTTTCTCAGGAACCCTTGAAAGTTCCCCACGTGACACACTTTCACGTACGTCAACTTTTAGCTGCACTTGGATGAAATAAACGATAAGAATCTTGACAATTTTGCAAATGGTTTTATTTTTTGAACTCTAATTCAAGGTTTCTGGTTTTATGAATAAACTTAAGTTTCTTTGCCCAACAACTATGTCTCAGGGGAGGGAAGATCAAAATCTGCCACAGACCGTCAGAAATAGAGGACAGCTATGCCAGGAAGTGGATGTCAAAAAAGAGAAGATGGATTAAATCATGCATTTTTTAAATGTAGTAAGTTTAGATTTTTAATTGTAACAGAGAAACAATTGGACGATGTTCAACATTTGTGTGCTAAACAAACGTTTTGCTAAAAATGATGAAAAACTTTAAAAAACAGTTTTATGTTCCTTTTTGAAACATAAAAATACAACAAAAATTGGAATTGGTTCTTGAAGGTCCTAATTTCTTTCTCAAAAAAACCAAGAAGTTTTATTTACCTCAAATGACTTTTTGACGAATTTTTCAGAAAATGTAAAAAAGCAGAAAATTATGAAAAAAAATGTAAACATTTGTATTTTTGAGTTAAAATTTAAAAAAAAACTAAGAGCGGAATTTCAAGACCAAAGTTTAGAAAAATCTTAACAAAAACACAAAACATCCCTGTTTACCTCAATTTTATATGAGTGAAATATTATTTCACAATAAATAGAATTCACGTTCCATTACTGCTCTGTCGCAATTCGAGAGAGATTTTTTCATTCAATATGGTTTTGGCTTTTAAGCAAAAGTTAAAATGATAGGTAAAATTGAAAAAAAACCGGACTTTATGTATTCCAATTGAGGAAAACACTATAGTAAAATCAAAGCCTATTTTGGTGGTTTGAGTTTAACCGTAGGCAAAGGCATTTACCCGAAATAGCTTCCCCGTTCCACTATTTCTCTGTTGCAAGAACGCTCTTCCAACATCTGGTCGTTTATGCCATGTGCAAACCCCATGTCAACTCACCTTGACGAGGGCGACTATGAGCAGCGGCAAAACGACCCTCGTCAGCCTCATTGGAGAAATGGCATTGTTTTAAAAAGTCTGAAAACTGAAAACTATTTTGTTCTAAGAATCAAGACGAGACAATTGAGAAGCCAAGTGAGAATATATACAAAAACACCGCCAGATGTAAGGAACTTTGATTTGATTGCATTTCCGCAACAACACCCTGTCAAAATAAGGCTGCTGCAGGAGAATCAACGAGCACTAGGCTTCTTTTGGAGATAGAAAGTGAATAAGTAGAGGTAATTTGGGCCAAGAAGGTAAGATTATGTTGTTAGAAAGTGACAATTACTGGAACATGAATAATACAAGGTTCTGATGAAAACACAGGAATATGACATGACACAGGGAAATTATTGAGAAATGGGATTACTGTCAGTGAAATAAGGCGCAAATGACAAAACTGATGGATGACGGGTTATAAACTAATTATTAATATTATTATTATTAAAACAATAATAAAAAAACAAATCTTTGCAAATAAGTGTTTTATGGTTTCTGGTTGTGCGCTCATTAAAAAATCTTAAGCTTCAAATTTTATAAGCTAAAAAAATAAAACCCTAAGTAATGAAAAGTTTATCTGCTCTATAAAAAAAATTATTAAAAAAACCGTTTGAAAACAATGAAGTTTCAAGGTTACAGGAAAATTGTACTCAACCTAAAACTTTTAAAAATCTAAAATTTAGGATACCTCGTTATAAAAAAAAGACTTAGCTTTTTTAAAAGCTAAACATGAAACTTTTGATATTTTTAAACTAAAAATTTAACTTAAATGGAATTTTTCCAAACACAGTTAAAAGTTTTAAAAAAACTACTAGGGCAGCCAAAGCGTCACAAAGATTTTAAAATGTCTGCTCCTCTATGGCAGAGCGGAAGCATCCCTAGCAACCCGTAAAATACTGGGAATGTTGGTTTTCGATGTGAACTTCTTCTTATGACAGGGAAATAATGGCACCTTGAAATTGTTTATTAAAAATGGTAAAAATTGAAATATGGTAAACTAGGTGAAACTTTTGAGACAAAAATGTAAAATAAATGTTTTAAAAAATTATAAATGGTAAAAAATTAAACAAGGTAAAATAGGTTAAATGTTCGACACAAAAAAGAAAATCATATTTATTTTCATTTTGTTTTGATCATTTTCATTTTGAAAACAAATATAACAATGGCGAAAAGCTATATTTAGCTGCAAATGCAAATTCGATTGCAAAAGCTATTTGTCCAAACCTGCAGGAAAGTGCATGCCAGAAAAACTGTAATAAGCATTCCGGAATGACTTCCGATGACGTCAAAATCTCTAATATCCTCCGCGGCTGATTTGTTCGTGAAAGATTGATTACCCCCATTTCCACGGCTCATGCGTAATTTCCAGTGGAATCTGTTACAATGGTCACACCTGCGGATCCGCCAGCCGAGATGATTGATTCTTGATCGAAAGAATTTGTTTTCCAAGGTTTAAAGTCACGAAACGTAACCAAAGCTGGGATCAATCAGGGGTTATGTAATGATAATAGCCCAAACAGCGGATGTTTTCAAAATAGGGAGATTAATAAGGGCAGTTATGACATCATAAAAAAGAAGACCTCTGAACTAAAGGTTTCTTTGTGTACTTCATCAATTTGGCTTCCTACGCCTGTCTGAGTATCATATGTTCCCATTGAGACCTTAGGGTAATTTAACAAATCAACTATGTTTTTTTTAAATATTAAAGTAAATCTGAAAATTCCTTGCTTTGCAAAAAAAGAAAAAAAACAAAATTACAATTGCCGAATTCATAAAAAGATCCGAATTATAGCTGGCAGACGTCTGGCTCACGGGGACATTCGGCTTGGCGTAAAACCGCAGTTCAATTTGAGTTACGCTCTCAGCTAGTTGTTGTCGCTAATTTAAAGAAATCAGACGTTTACAATTTTAACCAAAATATAAGTACAATACAAAAAACAAATTGACAGTTTTTCAGTTGAAACAAGAAATGAAGTTTTTTTTGTGTTTTATGTTTTTTTTTCAAACACTGAAGGTAATAATATACAGTAAAAAACCAATTCAATAAACAACAATTTGAGATAGTTATTTTTGTTTTCTGGTTTTTTTTTCTTAGCAGAAAAATCAAAAAATTTATCTTCAAACCCTTTTTTCCTATAATATCGAGAGTAAAATAAGATAAAAATTTTGTTGTTTGAGTATCAATAACATTAAAAATTTGACAATTAAAGTGTAGTGGTAACAGCATGCTACGAGTCAAAAATGTTATAAAAATTGACCACAAAGTAAAATTTTCGCAAAAGGGGAAATTTTAACAAAATCGGTTTAAAAAACTTTGAAATTCAGACTCTGAAAAAGGAATGAAAGGGAGAAGTAGGTGGCTCTCAATTTAGAAATCTACGCATCGCTGGTTAGTCAAAGTTGATGATTTTTTGTTTCAACAAGCAAATAAAGAAGGGATATGGACTCTATAGAAAAGATGTAGGTACGTAAATGTGTTTGAATAGGAAGGCGGAAACATAAATTAAAAAAGAAATCTAAAAAAGGGTCTCGAATTTAAAGTGAGTATGTTTTTTAAATACATTTTTTTTGCCAGGAATCCCAAGTAGAAAAAAATACAAAACGTGGTGTAATTTGAATTAAACCAACAAAAAACGGGGTTCCACCTTTTTGTGGTTCAATTCTTTAAATTTCTTCAAACATTCATACATACATAATGCCAGTTTTTTTGCTTTAGAGTGCCACATGAAAAATTGGCTGAAAAAAAACCCAACAAACTATTGCACAGAAAACTCAATGTGGGTTTGGTTTGCAAATTGAAAAATGTTTTTTTTTCATTTCACCAAAACTCCTTATTTACTACAAAGAAAATAAGTGCTTTTTTGGTAGGTTGTAGTTGTCTTCAGACAGAGGGTTCAAGGATGAGCGCGCAATTCTTTGAATTCGCGCGGCACTCTGCTCCTTAATTCTGCTTGCAGACAGAAATATTGCGCACTGGTCTGACACATCTCGATCCCCGCGCGTCATGGGGAATCCTTTTTTCTTTCTCTCTCGCAAGGTTCTGTCATCCAAAGACCTGATGTATATTTAGAGTGTGCTCACTGAACGTGAAATGTAATAATCAACGCCTCAGGGGGAAGTGTTCGGGTGCACGGCGCCGGGAAGACGTCGCCGCGGGGATCAGCGACTGTTGGGCGGACGTGGCCCCGCCCCCAATGCATATCCTCCCCACGTGTAGAGACATATGCAATTTGTGCGAGAAACACAATTTGGCAACTCGACGCTGATCAGCAGATAGGGCAAGGGAGGCTGGAGGCCAAGAGGGTGATCTGGCGAAAGGTTGGTAGAAAATTTATGGTTACGGTGCGTCTCTAAATTCTCTAATCAATGTTTCTGTCTTAAAATGTGAGTTAATCTCAAAACGTTAAGACATAAGAGCTTACTAAGAATTTAGCAGTTCTGTGTAAATGATCACAGCAATGAAGCTAGGTAAATCAATGAAGTCATCTGTCAAAAAAACTAGAATTTGGGTTATGGTGATTCTATGGTGAAAATATTAATTTTGTACACAAAGCAAACCGTTTTTAATAGTTAGTTCAATTTTTACATTTTAAATCATTAATCTTCATAAATCGTCTTTAATCTTTAAAAGAAAAAATATTAACAGCAAAAGAATTGACAAAATCCACGTGAAAAAACTATATAATCTTTACATATTGTTTTAGAATACTTCTGAAAACATATTTACCTGTTTAGAATACAAACGAAAATAGGTTTTTGACAAAAAAAAATCCCAATTTTCTTAATTGAAAGTCTTTTTCAATTGAGTTGTTGTTTCATTGAAACGATGGACCATCTCGATTGACTGTTTTTGTTTCGAATAATCGAAAAATGTAGGTAAAACGAAGTTTAATGAATAAGAGAATGTATAAAATGTCTCGTAAAATTTTAAACTGCAAAGTTTAAGTTAAAGTGATAACAGTTAAAAACAAGAACACAAAAAAACTGTTTAAAAATCCCAATTTATTGGATTTTCGATTGAAATTATTTTTCTTTCAAATCAACCATCTCGATTGACTTTTTTTTTTTAAATTTGAACAAAAGAAAAGGAATCTCTTTGAACAAGTAAATGCATAAAATTTCATATAGATTCAAAAACAAACAAAAAACTGAGATTTGAGAAGAAAAGTCATGAATAGAGAAAGTCTCGCAAACTACGCGCCTTTTCCGTCCTCAGAAGGAAGTTCTAATTTCTGGTCGCACTCAAATTCCTGAAATGAAGCCACTTATGACGTGGTTCTGCAAAAATGCAGCCAGCGTTGGTCAAACGTGTTAAGGACGCAGGTTTAAACCGAAAAAAGTGGTGGTAAGAGCAAAGTTTGAATTGGAAGGGTTTCATTTCTAGAATCTTAGTTTTTAAAGCTTAAAAAGTATCGAATTTGAGTGAAAATTGGCAAACTCAGGTTTCAGAGTTTTGAAAAAAAGTATAGGATTTGAAATTTCAAAGTTCAAAGTTTGTGGGAGGATTTCTGATTCAAAGTTTGAGGAAGCAGAAGGAAGCTGAAGAACTATCCATTGAATTTAGATTCAAACAAACGCATTGTTATGCCCCTATTGAAAAGAATTTTTAAGAGCTGAAGAGCGAACTTTTAAGAACTATGCACTGCCAAAACTTGAGAAGACATACAGAGTACATAAAATCTTAAGCTTCTGCTTAGTGCACCAAAGTTCAGCCGGCTTGTCTCGCTGCGATAAGGTCCGCCTTCAAATTTACGCAAGGTCTCTCTCGGGAGGTAAGCCGAGCTGATTGGCTTATTTGCCACTTTAGGTGTGAGGCTGTAGACATAGTACAAGAAGCAATTTGGACAAATTCAGGGGAATGTGCCAGCTATTGCCCTCATTTTGGGACTTCTGTCTGTTCTGCGGGTGACTAAAATGAAAGTTTGTCGTGTCTGGTTTGAATCACATTTTCGGGTAACTTCATTGCCGTCTAAAGAAGAGTACAACAGAAGGACAAACAACTGAGTTTGGCTGGGGATACAATTTTTGGAAGTCGAAGAACATGCATAGGAATGAACTGAAAACAAGTTTTTTTTGCAGTGCTTCGAAAGGTTAAGGACAATTAGGCTGAATAGCTGGAAAAACAACTTTTGGGAAAGTACAAAACATTTGTCTTGCGCGAGTAGTGAGCAACGATTAAACGCAGCAAACAAATGTCAAAAGAAAGGTTTGACTGCAAAACAAGGGGGTACCCATATATCGTTTAAAAGAATGCACATTTCATAATCGTTTGAAATATACGTTTTCCCTAGTAATAAAAAAAGATCGGTTAAATAGGATTTACAAATTTCGTTGACAAAACTTCAATCGTTACGTCTTTTGTTCAGCCGATGGCTAAATTAAAGCAATTTTTAATGCTTGTAAAGTAACCTAATGATGCAAACATGTTTTTATTAATATTTAAAGGTTACAGTTTGCATAAAATTATATTTGGTTTGACCCGAACCTTCGATGTTTAAATGTTTGAATCGAACAGCTATGTATTACAAGTAAATAAAAATGGGGTATATAATTTTGAAGCAAAGAAAATCATTCATAATGTCTTATTTTATTCAAAGTAAGATGCGAGTTGAGGATAGTGGCAAGAGTTATAACAAAAAGAGGTAAAGTACATTGATACATTGGGGACAGGAGATTTAAAAAATTAATATTAAAACATGAAGATTAGCATTCACATTTTATTTTGAACGAAGTTTTTTCTACATTGTGAATCTAATTTTTTCTTCAAATATGTTGCTTTTTCAATGTTTCTAGATGTTCCTATAAGTTGCAGTTCTCTGGGTGATTTTTTTGTTGGTTTTTTTGGATTGTATTTGGGTTGATCCGAACCTTCGATATTTGAATGGTAGATCTTGGTCCGAACAGCTATGTACTACAAGTAAACAAAAATGGGGTATATAATTTTGAAGCAAAGAATATCTTTCATAATGTCTTATTTTATTCAAAGTAAGATGCGTTCATTGACTATAGTATTTTGTTGAAAAGTTCAGTAAATATTTAGACTTTTTTCTTTAATACTGTTGTTTTTTCAATGTTTCTAGATGTCAATATAAGTTGCAGTTCTCTGGGTTAGACATTTCACTGGTTAGAGCTTCTATTGAAAAGTTCAATTTTCTTGGGTCAAAACAGGAAATGGCTCAGTTTGGCCTTGAGTGTAAATAGTTTTCGAACTTTTCATTGCCATGCCCCAATGAATTGGAA
Organism: Oscheius sp. G VE-2021; assembly: GCA_022343465.1. Classification (NCBI taxonomy): domain Eukaryota; kingdom Metazoa; phylum Nematoda; class Chromadorea; order Rhabditida; family Rhabditidae; genus Oscheius; species Oscheius sp. G VE-2021. The sequence continues at coordinate 1,982,642 of JAJQXH010000028.1, forward strand.
AGGACAACGTCAACTGCAGAGAAAAGCCTGTGAAGCGATGGGGAAAATGGGATTTCCCTGGATTTGCAGAGAACGTGCACAAAGTATAAAACACTCCTGCAGCAAATTTAATTAATTTTTAGGTGAAAGATCTTCTAAAAGCGTGTGAAATCAGAAAATCTCTTTTTTGCGATGTTTTTGAAGCTACAGACAGAGTGACGGGGCAAAGTAAACCGTTATGAGTGTTTTCCTGTCAAGTAACTTGTTACATTGTGGTCTCAGCCGAGCTAAGCAACAGAAAACAAACAAATAAGTATTTCATGGCTGGGGAGCTATGAGGTCTTCGAATGAAAGAGAACATGAAATTTTAAACCACAGGTTTCAGGGGAGTGGTCTGCACGCGATGGAAAGAAACAAAGTGACACATTAATTTGGTTATGAATCACCTGGTTACATTGCCAAAAATTGGCTCCTTAAGATACGCTGGGTAATATTTAAAACAACTTACCAAAAAACGTTGAAATCAAGAAGTTTTCCTTTGTTTTGTTTTTTTTTAAAATCGGAAAAAAATTTTTCTTTCCAATGTACAGCTTTACAGTTTTTTTCATTTGTTCTTTAACGTTTAATTTTGCTATAAAATGAAACTTGAAAGTTTATTCTAATTTTATGGAGTTAATAAAATTTTTCTAATATAATACAAGTGATGTTTTTCTTCATTATTATGTTTTGTCATATTTGTTTTTCTGCAATTTACTGTAATTTTTTTCCTTTGTATAAACTTGAAGACAAAATGATGAGACAAATGTAAAATTGCCCAGGGAATGGCCACAGTTCGCCGATAGCGCCGACTTGGTCAACAATCGCCGACACCGCAACCAACGTGGGGGTATAGCTCAGTGGCAGAGCATTCGACTGCAGATCGAGAGGTCCCCGGTTCAACTCCGGGTGCCCCCTACTTCTTTTGCCTGTTAACATAACGACGTTATTGGTTTAGAATCACTCTCAGAGTTTTTGTTTTGACTAAAACTTTTTTGCAACATTTTTTCATGAAAATTTTTTTAAACCAAACAAAGAAGTCTATTTTATTTTCATCCTAAATTGTTAGTTTATTAAAATTTTGAACAACTAGTTTGCTTATGAATTGTAAAGCATAAAATTAACCGAAGAAACATAGACGATAAAATTTTCTTTTAAGTCAAATTTCAGTGCGAGAAAATCGTATTTTTCTACTAAAACCTAGGCTAAACACTGAAAAGCTGAAACATAGACTATTTCTTTGCAAGTTTTATTTATTTCCTAAAATTCTATGTGGGAACTAAAAGTAAGTTAAGAAAACAAACATTCACTTCGTGAAACCCACGTGAAGTCTCTTTTAATTGATGGTGACTTAGACAAAAGTGGAATCCGGCCCTTTTATCGCGAAAGTTGGCAAACAACCCTTTTAACTATAGTTCACTTTCAACTAAAGTACAAATAAATTTAAAATTTATTTGCAAAGAATAAGTTTCGACTGCAAACAAAGCTGCAGTGACGTTTCAGTCCCGTTAGGAGACTTCGTGGGTGGTTCGAGGGCACTCTCGTCAGTCAACGCACATGTAGTGGGTCGCAAAAAGTTCTTTTGGTAGTTGGCTTAGGCGATTCAATTAGAGGATCCGCCAATCTCTGGCGAAAGTCTGCCGCGGGGCATCTCTGCCGGATCAACCGTCGCCCGCTGGCCAAAAGGCGGCCCTTAGAGAGGGAGGAGAACACGAGGCACCTTCGCATTACGCCGTCCGGGATAGACTACACGATTGTGAAGCCTAATCGCCGTTTTTTGGCGTCCGGAGTCGAAAGACCGAAAATTTGGTCGAAAAGCGCCTGCCGCGGTCAAAAGAGGGAAGTCGAGAAATCAGTTGTTGCAAAGGTTTTTGCTGGGAATAATTGGCCGGAAGGACGGAGTTGGCGTGAACTAACAATGACGAACTACAACGATCTTTGAAAGGAAAGAATGACATGAAAAGATGAAGGGGCTTTTCTATTTTTCGCTCAAAACTTGTGTTTTTTTTGTATGAAGCAGGGAAAACGATACTTTAAAAGTGTTCGCTTTAAAGATTTTTAATGTTTTGTTTCTTTTCTTTAATATAATAAACCTATAAATTTTGTGACAACAGTTTCACATATTTTGTTTAGAAGTTTAAAAAATGCCAAATGCTTGTAAGTGTTAATCTAAGACAGTAACGCAGTTCGCCTAGCCCGTTGTTTTGAAAACAACTTCCCGTAATGATTTTTTTTTTTCAGAAATTTTGAAAATCTTCTGATTTTACAGGAGAAGAAAATTATGCTATGGCACCTGATGTAGAAAAATCTATAATAAACGGTCCTGATTACGGTAAAAACACGAAAATCGATTAAAAAGTCCGATACGAGTTGCCAAAACTCTAGGTTACCATTATGTTTTATTTAATATTACCATTCACAAATCATTGTCCAACATATTTTCCGCGTAGACTATGCCCAGGTTCTGAAAATAGTTCTCTTCTTCGACTTTTCTTATTCCTTGCGTGTGCGAGGCTTCTTCAAACACGAGCGTTCTTTCGGCGTTCTATGTCCACTTCTATTTACAATTTTTAAAAAAAAACTTGTTCTTGTTGTTTTAATTTTTTGTTTTGAAATAATTAGGACAAAGTTTTCACGTGAAAAACCTGTGAATCTCGCAGATGCAAACTTCTCTTTGCTCTTTGGAAAACAGAATTCGCAATCAAAATAGGGGTTTAACTTGGGGCTTTAGAGATCTAAGTAAAAACTTGGATAAAATTGCTTATCTATTTTATATGGCCGCATGAAAACGCAACTTACGACTTAAAAACTTAACTCACGCGGTTATAGCACGGTTAAATCTTCAATCGATAAAACTTTGATTCAGGTTTTGGAGAAAGTATGAAAAATAAAAAAAAAATAAAAAGGGTTTTAAACCTTTTGTTTAAAAGTCGACCTGAACTAATTTTTTTATTGACAGTGGAGGGAAAATGCGTTGATGTGGTTTGACAAGTTTTTATAGAATAGTTGCTTAAAGAGATTGTTTATCTTGAACGGAGAAGTAAGCTGTAGTAAAGTACAGAGTTCCCTCTTTACTTAGTCTATAATAAATCGAAATCTCTCCAAAAGAAAAGCCGTGTGACCGACTGCAGTGCAATCTCTTGTTGCAGCGTAAAGAAGCAAATGGAATCTCCTCGCTTAATTGCAGTCGTGCCCCATCTATTTAGGGTGCACCGGGGGCTCAGAATCCTGTCCCTCTCTCTTCAGCCAAAGACACGGCCGTTCTCACCGGCAAAACAACAACACTAGTAGGAGTTGTTAGCGGTAGGGGGCGCTTTGTTTTCCTCAATCTCAGCCTACAAACATTTGAGAAAACAATTCATGGTGGTGGATCCGAGAGTTTCGAAACGTTTAAAAATGGTATTCAGGGGGAAAAGGAAGTGATTTCTAAAGTTAGCTGAGGGGGTGGTCACAAGGTCGTCACAAGTCAAAGAACAATGGGAAGTTTTCCCCATCGTTTGAGAAGAAAGGAGCCAAGTTGCGCACTTCCGGGGCGATGCAAGGCTAATGATTTGTACACATGCTGCACTTCGGTGCCACGGTTGATGCAAACACGTAAGACCAAAGTAGAGAATAAATGAGATCCCAAAACAGAAGGAATCAGGAACCTCGTGAGGATAAATAGGACCAATAAAGACTTTTAAGATGGGTAGTTGTAACTCGAGCGTTCCGGCGCACATTGTGTAAAAGTCGAATTGCAAAGGATCATTAGGGACGTTTCTTTCGTAAGGTGGTTTCTTTTCGAGCAGCGGCTCACTATGTGCCTCCAGGGGAAAAATGACTGATGTGGTACGCGGGTGGGTCGAGACGGCTGCTCTTGTTAATTGACAATAAATCTTCCCAGGCTTTTTCTACATAAAAGGATACTCTTCTGCCTTGGATTAAGGCAGTCTGGGCTCCATCGATCGGCTGAATAGAGGTAAGGTATACGTCTGGAATCAACATAAATAAAAACTTCTTATTAAGGATCCGTTTTCAGTACTGAATTTCTCATTTAAAAGATTTAGAGAAGGTTTTAAAACGTGCTATGTTGAAATGTCAAAATTAGGCTTAAATTAGAAGCAAAGGAAAAATGAAAGTCTCAAAAAGCTCCTTTATGGAAGTCGAGAAACTTTGAACTCGCGAGAGCTCATCAAAATACGCCGAGCTTTGCGATAAGTAGCCGAAATTGTGGCGAAGTTCAAAAGTAGAAGAGTGAATTGGAAGGTCTTTTCTCGTATTCTCTCTCTCTCTTTCTCTCTCTCTCTCTCACTCTCTCTCTCTCTCACTCTTTCTTTCTTTCTCTCTCTATCTTTCTCTTTCTCTCTCTCTTTCTCTCTCTCTCTCTCCCCCTCTCCTTCGTTCATCCTCTCTCTGGACCTCCTTTTTCATTTTCTTAGAATACATATTTGGGCCAAAACTTTCTATATCTCTTTGTTCACAAATAGAGTTCAAATCATAGCCGGTTCTTGAGAAGACAGTCAGTTGCGCGATTTCCTTCCTCCTTGTTGTTTACCATTCTACAATGGATGTAAATAGGATTAAGTAGATGAGCCATCGGTAGACAAACAATAATCACCGCAAAATTAACTTTCATGGAGCTTTGCAATTGATTTACTATCAGTGATGACGTCACACGTACAATGAATTAACTGTCATTGATAACGTCACCACAGTTGGAATATGATATTGGCACGATGTGTTTATTTTCAACTAGGTCAATTTGTTTTTAAATTTTTAAGTCTTAAAGTAATGAAAGAACGATCACAAAAAAGAACAACTTTTTTTTAAAGATCAGGTTTCAACCAGAAAGTTGAAAATCAAAGTTCAGAGTTGACCGAGGTTAAATTAGAACAATCGTTAGAACAGCATCTTGCTTAATTGACTAAGCACACAAGCAAGGAAACAAGCCAGACTACGTCTTTGTAGAAAACAGGGTAGCACTAATTTCATTGCGATTCCCTGATGAACACAACAGGAGAACGCTTGCAGAACCCGGACTACGTCAGCAATGCAAAGAGGACACAATAAATAAGCCGGAAACGTTTGTTTAAGTTTTAAATTATTGGATTTTCCTATCAAACTTCGTAGTTTGGAGTTTAGAACATTACATTCACGGTGAAAAGATATGAATTTACAGAAGTCAGGATTCAGTGATTACGATCTTTCTCAAACTGAATTTCAACCAAAAAATTACAACTCACCCAAATTGTCTAACATCAGTTTCCGAAATTTCATGGTTGGCACCCGTACCAAAGCGGAAGAAACTTAAGTTTAAAGCATCCTTTACTCAAAACTAGACAGTGTGGTCATTTCGAGTTGTCAAAGTTAAAAGTGTAAAATTGATACTCAGGCAATGATTTTATCCACACTGTTTATGGTAGACTTGGTATACTTATAAAACTATCAAGTTCACAATTGCAAAATTCTGTTCTAAAAACCAATCGGAACAAGATTTTAGTGCAAGAAGGGGCCAGTTGGAGCGAGGCGCATTGGTGTAACTGGAGGCGATTAGTCGGGAAATGGTCACACAATTGGACTACCAAAAGAAACTGGAGGTCCAATCTGCGGAGCGGCTGTTCTCCTTCAGAAGACCCCAATTTTCAGCAGAAAAATTGTTCCGGGTACGAGATTAACCTCCCTGGGGCTTTTAAGAGTCTAACGTAGGCCAATCCAGGTGTTCTTAGCGAACGAGGTGCGGAAAGGCCAGGTAGGCAAGTGGGATCGTGTTTCCTTCTTTCGTCGTCTTAGCTGTTTTCGTGAACGATAAACCACACACGTGTTTTCGTTGTGAAGTTGTTTGAAATGTGATCTCGGAAAACACCTTCATTAGCATAGGACCAAGTGGGGACACCACTCGGATCAAAAGGATCGCATTTCGTCCGGGGAATTACGCCCGTTTTGGCAGCGCCATCTACGTGCAAATGTGCTCGGAATGGTGTCGAGTGTTGTCTAGCTAAGGATCGCCCTGGAATCGGAAGGGACAATGGCGATGGGGGGGGGGGGGCAAGTGCGAAGGCGAGAGGAAGGAGCATGGATTGTAGGGCGCAGGCCATTCATAACAACGCCTTAGACGAGCACCTCTCATTTGTCCTCCGGAATCCAACACGCGCCACAACGACGAACGAGCAATGGGGTGTAGAAGCACTGGAAAAGTAGACCATGTGGTTCACATAGAAGTCAAAACCCGGAAAACAAAAACAAAATTGAAAGAATGAGAGTATAACTGTGGCTTGTCCAAGTTCTCTGAATTGAGTCAGAAACAATTCATCGCGGTACAACTCAGAGACAACAATGGTTATCCCTAGATTGTAGCTATTTGGTGTGGTTTGGGCCAAGTATGACAAGAAGCTGGACCGGTTCAATTTTACAAAAGTAATAGTTTTCTGTTCCTAGCCAGCAGTGTTTTGGCCATATTTGGTAGTCTTTTGAAATTTTTGAGCAGTTAACAGGTCGGTCTTTTCACTTTCTATACCACCTTTCATTGTTCCAACGAATAGAGCAAGGGTAATACCAACCAACTCCTGGTGATTAACAGATTTTTTTTTAGAACGGATGGTAGTTTTTAGTTTAAAAAAACTTTTCACCTATCACCAAACCAAGTATCTAAACTGGACATAAAAAGTACTAGTTTTTTGAATTATGGGTTCAAGATTTCAACTTTCAAACTTGCCTTTCTTAGTTTTCGCTTTGTAGTTAAAACCTTGATCTACCACAAAGACTACAAAATGATATTCTAACCTAATCTTGTCAACTTTTGAATTGTTCTTTTTCAAACAATTTTTTTATTTTTTGTATGGACCTAGAAACTAATCGGCAGATGTAGTATTCCTGTGTTGTGTTTTAACGTTATGTTGAGATATCTTGAGACATGTTATGTGAGTAAGTGTACGCGTGTATGTGTGTGCATGTGGGCATGTGAACATGTGTGCATGTGTATGTATATAAGTGTGTATAAGTGTGTGTATGTATAAATGTGTATGTGATTAATGTATGCGTGTATATGTGTTCGTGTGTATGTGTTTTCTTGTGTTCATGTGTACGTGTGTATGTGTGAATGTGTCTATATTGGTGTTTAAGTGTTCGTTTGTAGGTGTACGTATGTGCCTGTGAATGCGTATGTTTGTGCATATGTGTATATGTGCATGTGTGTGTACCACTTCAAAGTGCACGACTTTCGTCACTACTCGGAATTCAAACCTGCAAGAAAATTAACTGAATTCATATTTTTTCAAGAAAACCTAGTTAGCCTAGAGTCTGCTCTGCAAAATGTCCGAAAACTGGGCAAACAAAGCTTCTCCGCGTCTGGCTGCGGTACTAATGCACCCGCAATGTCCCAGGCTCGCCCGTGCTCAGTTATCAAAGAATAGCGCGCTTTCGAATTTTCATTGCTCAATTTTTGATTCTTCGCCATTTGATTTTTTTTAAACTAAGTAACTTTTGTTTCTAAAAAAATTTAAGTTCCCAATTGGGGCTGCCCTTAGTGCAACCTAAGTGACGGATGCCTAGCTTCACCTGCAAAGACTGACAAATGGGTGAAGAATGCGACAGGATTCTTAAAATGGATGAAGGCGAAAATTGCACTCCGACCAAAATATACGTCAACCTTTGCACGTTTCACTTTTAGGGTGGTCTGTTTCACAACAACAGCCAACAGTTTATGTCTCGTTTTATTTCCAGCCTGGGAGGTCCAAAAATCAGAAGTCTGAAAGACCTCCCATACATCAAACCTGCAAATTTGGAATCCAGACGTCGTATTCGACACTGAGACAAATTGGGGACATCCATATTGCAAAGGAAAATGGATTTGGTGACGCGTTGTCTGCACCCAACTTCCGGGGAATCTAGTTTAGAGGAAAACGAAATTTGTCTGGGTGGGTGCAAAAAGGTTCAGGTTAAAAGAATAGGACCACCCAACAAGTTTACTCGAAAAGGTACATTCAATCAATTCGAAAATATGATATAATGCAGTAACTACGAGGTTGTTTACACGATAAGCAATTTTATCCATGTTGCTAATCTCATAGTGTTACAAGTGTTTCGTTGTTTTTTGTTGTTGCATTTTCTCCTATCCCTCAATATTACTGCAAAAACTAACACGACTCAGAAATATAAAACGAATTGAGGTACTTTTTTCAAGTCAACAAATTGCAATATTTGATTCGGACCAGGCTGTAACCTTTGAGTTTGTCCCAGAACAAGGCCAACTGGGCTTCCAGAAGGGGTCATCCACCTCGCCATCTTAAAATTCACTAGAAAAACTAATAGACACTTAATGAAAACTTCTAGAAAGGCTTCAAGAAAGTCCCATGATAAAAATTTAACAATGTCATATAAATTGACCCTATAGGCTGGTCCGTTTAAATCATACAAATAAAACTGAAGGGACCATCATGGACCTTTTTTGACTTTATCTATTATAAAAGAGCTTAAAAAGTTATTTAATAATATAAATAATAGTTAGTGGTTTATAATTAGTGGTTAATAGTATGAGCCTTTCCAGGTGACAGTCCCATGTGAATATTCGGCCGAACTACGTGCATGGTGTTTACGCTCCCCTTATCCATCGGTTTATAAACGGTTTTGGTCTTCACTTTTGAATTTTCATGTTCCCGCCGGAAAAGACGCAGAAAAGTTTGATTGTTTGACTTGCTAGTGCCGCGAGCTTCACACCCGTACGAGATCAGCGGCCGCGGAAAACATTTGTCCCGTCCCCTCACAAACAGGAAACACCACCATAGGTTAATAGAAGTGTGAAAAAGGTTATCAGAGATAAGTCAATCAGAACGGTTTGAATAAACCAATAAAGGAAGTTACAATGTTTTACACGACAGTCGTATCTGCGTGCATTTCATTCAATCCCTCTACTTCTAAAATGTGTTTTCCTTGCGTCAATGTGGGAATGATTGTAACTCTAAGATTTCCGTGTATCAAACATAAACGTTGAATCATTTATTATTATTGCGATTTAAGCTCGTCTCTCTTTGAAGTGAACACTTTTTGTGTTTGCGATCAAGATCTTCAAGGCCGTGTTCTTCTCATCCAAGAACCGATGGTATAATGACAATACAGCCAGGCTGAATCTGAAATCGACAAATTGCGGTTTAACTTTGAAATTAAATTTTTTTTTTTGAAAAATGAAAACTCACCCTTGAATAACCAAGTAAACAACAACGATACAAAGTGTCAACCACGCAACTCTTGTCCCAGTGACACTTAGAAGAAAAACGGCAGAAATGAGCAGAATGAAAGCTCCGACGTGAATCACAAGAACAGTTATGTTGAGTTTGAGAAGATTCATATTCGCGTACTGAAAAAAACTACAGTTAGCCATTTTGAAGTTCAAACTCACTCGAATTGCGAATATCGTGCAAATAATAGTGCATAGAAGCACAGATTGCATTCCAATAATGACAGAAGCTGAGATCTTGTACATCAACCAGTATTGTATCGGGTTTGCTCTGCGAAGATACTAAAAGTCGAACATCAAACTACATTTTAATTTAAAATAACTTACGGTAAGCGTTTGCTTGTAAAGTGTAAGTGACTCATGCCAATTTGGGTAAACTAAAAGGAGAATTCCAACTACGATGCCGAAAATTGAGAACAATGAGGTGATCCCACAGACAATGTAAGTCCAAATCTGAAAGAAAATTTATTTGGAAACGGAGGCCATGCGTGTGTGTATGTATGTATGTGAGTGCGTGTCTGTGTGTTCGTATATGTGTATGTGTATGTGTGGGTGTGAGCGTGTGAATGTGTGTATTTGTATGTGTGTTGGTGTGTGAGTGTGTGAACGTCCGCGCGTGTATAATTCAACATTTGACTCTTTGTCTAATAGCAAATCTAGATCCCCATTGATCAAAATAACTGTTGGGTCTTTATTCCGTTCCATCTTATTTTGGAAATTGGTGTTTCAAAAAACGATAAGAAATTCAAATGAACATTCACTAAAGTTTGAATATATAATTAACAAGGGTTTTTTATAAACTTTTAAGAAGTCGACTATTAAATTTCCAAAGAGGAGATTGCGAACAACAATTTTTAAACTCATTAGCAACATGCAAACGTGAAAGTTAAATAAAGAACTTTTGACTGACAAGTTCTGACAACGTGGCAAGTTGCGTGCCGGTTTGATTTGTTGTTTACCGACACCTGACTTTTTCACAGCTGGGAAAAGCAAGGCAAACTTTTATTGATTGACAATGATAAAGCAACGTTCTTCTTCTTTTGGCTAAGTTTTAAAATATGGACAAAGTATGTTTTTTAAATGTGTGGTTTAAATTGGGTGAATATTCTATTTTATGAGTGAGTCTATTTATTAGTAACTTACCTGTATGTGAAGGTGGCAATATTTGTGTTTTCTGTCGGGTTCCGCGTCGAGAAAGGGCTGCTGAAACATGACAAAGATCGGAGGTGACAGGGACCCACCCAGCAGTCGCTTGCACCGGCGGAAGACGACAGCTGACGCGACCTCGCTGTGACGAAGCTGTCTGATATTGAACTCCATTCATTTTAAACCCCTCTAAATCCTATTTCCTTCATTTTCAGAGCATTTCAGATGTTTTCCCATGATACTTTCAAAATTCCCATTTTACTAGTTTCTCAGAATTTTTTATAACCTCTTTCTATTTAAAATGGCCTTTAAAATTCAGAACTTTCACGTTTTAACAATTCTAAAGGCCTAAAATTTTCAATCCTCTTTTAAAATTACACTTTCTTTTTTTTATGTATTTTTATATTTTATTTCATGGTACGGTAGCCAGTTCTGAGTCGTAATGTGGATCCGATTTTTGGGTTACGGTAGCCGAACGCTGTCCGCAATTGCGTACAGAAAGCTCGAGAATTTTCGCCGCCCGCTCAATATTTAATATTGACGCTTTAATTTCCATTGATTTTGGCTTTCTCGATATTTTAAATTTATAGTTTTTTCTAAAATATTTTTAGAATATTTTTTATTTAGATAAACTATGGCGAAGTGGGGCGAGGGTGACCCGCGTTGGATTGTAGAAGAGAGGGCTGACGCTACTAATGTTAACAACTGGCATTGGTAAAATAAAATTTTTAAATACTAATTTATATTTTGACTTTTTAGGTCCGAAAAGAATGCCACTCCTTGGTCCAAGCAGAGACTTCCTGAACTTTTAGAAAATTTTGTAATTGAGGTAACTTTACTTTCTAAACTTTTAATTTTGTCAATTCAGGACGGACCTATTGTTATTTTGCTCGAAAAATTGAAGAAATGCGAGGGAGAAGCTACCGCTAACAACCGTAAGGCCAAGCTCATTTTCCTCTTCGAGTGGGAGCTTAAGATCGGATTTTCTGGTAAATTTGGAAAATTTTAATTTTATAAAACTTTAAATTTCAGCTCGAGTTTCGGGAACCGAACAGGAGTACAAGGGAGATCTGGTCATTCCCAATCTTAGTGATGAAAATGAGGCTCATGAAGTAGATGTAAGTTTTTTTTATTAAAACTCTAATTTATTTTTTAAACTTTATTTTAAAATTGGATTTTCAGGTTGAAACTACCATAGATACTAAGGGTCCCCACGATGCCCATATTCGCCAACTGTTGAACAAGAAGGGAACTAAAGCCATCCAGGTAATTTTTAAATAACATTTTTTTAAATTTAAAATTTTTTAAATGCATTTAAACTTTTATTCTTTAGGAGCAACTTGCCACCTACATCAAGGAATTGAAGGAAGAATTCAGCAAAGGAATAATCCTTCCTACTGGAACTGTGAAGCCTCAGGTTGTGACCAAGGGAAAAACTGCGGCATCGGTGGATAAGAAGTCATTCCACAATACCGTGGTCACGGAAGGAAGTAGCAATGGAGGCAAAGCAGGTTTGTTTTCTTTAAATGGTTTTTAAATTAGTTTTCTTCAAGTTTTCGATACGAAGTCGATCACAGTTTCCGACAACTACAAAGTGCGGCCGGAAGAGCTGTATGAGGTTTTCCAAGATGTGAACGTAAGTATTGTTTTCCATTTGTTCATTTCCCATTTGTTTTAAACACGTTTTAAACCTTCAAAATTACTTTTCTGGAAAAGACATCCAAGATATGGAGAAATAAAAAAAAGTGATTTCTTAGCGCTCAAGTGTATTGATTTTTATTGTTTTTCTCCATATTTTTTTATAATTCTTGAAAATCTGACGAAAAATTCAATTTCGATTTTGTGCAAAAAAATTCAATTTTGATACAGTACTAAATAATGTATAAACAAGGATAATAAAAGTTTGCTCAAAGCTGGAACCGATCCACCGATGTTTGTCTAGTTAGCGGGTCGGTCAAGTTGCTGTAGTCGTTGGTTGATCATTAAGAATCACGAATAGTTTGTTATGATTTCGTTTGAATCTTTTAAATTTCCTATAATTTCGCTTTCAGCGTGTCCGAGCTTGGGCCAACGGCAACGTCGACTGGGATTTCCGGGAGGGAGGCACCTTCGCTCTCTTCGGAGGAAATGTCACTGGCCGCTTCACCAAGATTGTGAGTCCTTCATCTAAACATTTTTTGAAACACATTTTCTTCAGGAACCCAACGCATGCATCACCATGAACTGGCGTCTCAAAGCCTACCCCGACGATCACCACGCGGAAATTCAACTTAACATGAAAGACACGGTACCTTTAAATTTACAATTTTTTAAACATTTTTTTTCAGGGTGAGGGAACTCTTTTCGAAATCAATGCTCAGCGCGTCCCGTCCCATCTCGCGGATCAGACTCAAAACGGCCTCGACAGGTAACTTGGCCCTTAGTTTTCTTTAACCTTTCATTGTTTAGGTACTACGTCCAGAGCATCGCTAGGACTTTCGGATTCTCCGCCCGTTTCTAATCATTTTGATGATTCCCTCTTCCTGAAATTGATTCTGATGTGGTGCAAGGTTGTCTGTTCGATGCGCTGCACTTCCCTCTTGATCTGTTCTAGTTCTTCAATCGTTGTAGGTGTTTTCAATCCATTTCTCCAATTGTCGTCTTTAATTAAAGTGTTGTCAATGCAATTGTGTTGTTAGTTTGTTAAATCCATTTTTTTTTGTTAAACTTGTCAAAACTGATTTTAAAAAAAACTTCAATTTAAGAAATGGTACGCCGTTCGTTTTTTTACTAAAAAATATGGGACCGGAGGTTTATGAGATTAGTCTAAGAAAACTTTAGTTGAAAACCTAGAGAAAGGCAAAGCCTGCATTTATCCGCTAGGATACACTTATACAAGTATGTTTTTATTAAATCCAAAAATATTTGCTTAGATCGTATCCGAATTATGGATGTTCGATTGGTAGGGCCCACGACTGAAGCGCCAAATATTTTGCCTTTGCTAAATTTTATACGAGTGGCTTAGGTTTCCATAACACTTACACCAAAAGCAAAGGGAGTTTAATCATAGTTAGCCCAAGATTTTCAGAAATGTGGAAACTCAAAGGTTAAGCTCCAGCAGAGAGTATTCCTATGCTTTGGGAAAGCCAGGATTGGCTACGAACCTTTGAAGTTAATTAGAAACCCCTAGTTTGTTTTTCATTTTTCAGTCAAATCAAGTCAAATCAAAATTTTCCCTTTTAGACATTTAAGAATACCTTGCCTGATTTATAACTTTGGAATTCTATGCGCTCTTCGGTTCACGTATGATAAGCAAAATACCTTCTTACGTTCAAAACACCTTAGTGTCACCTAAGAACAATTTCCAGTGACGCACTTGGCAGACCTTTAAATGCTCACAAACCAAACAATTGTTTGCGGACGTGCTTTTCTCTAGCCTGTTTTAAGTGTGCTTAAAGTACGTACCACTGAAACTTGAGGTTGTCTGAAATTGTTGCTCAGTGCAGACCAACTGCCCCCCTAGCTGTCAACAAAAGTGAGAAGGTTGAAATGGGTTGGTCAACTTCAAAGAGCTTAAAGCTTGTTCTATCCGTTGCTTTGCTTCTTTTTTGTTATTTTGTGTTTTCGGAAACTAACCACGCAAACAGGCATCGAAAACAACAATACTCCCAATTTGGTTGCTGCCCAAATTCGTATTTTCAGCACCAAAAAACAAACAAAAATAGACAATTTGATTAAGTATGTTAAATTCGCTAAATAGAACCAAAACAAATCTAAGGGAGCGCTCTACCACTGAGCTATATCCCCATGGTTGAAAGTGGCGCGGTCAAAACTGAACCGGCCTGATCAATGAGTGTCTTCAATTGTATTCTAAACAGGACTGGCCTAGGCTGGGTCCAGGATGAGATCTTATCAATTGGACTGGCTAGGGCGCCCGCTTAGTACGCCGCTTAGTAGATTAACATCGATGGTTCGAATCCGACCCGGATATAAAGTTTTTGCTTTATTTAGAATAACTGGCGTTGTAACATATAAACACGTTATTATGGTTTTTTTATTTCAAACATTTTCATGTGGATGCAAATCTCTTACCTGGGTTGGATCAGAACCCTTGATGTTTATTTGGTAGCTAACGGTACCCGCCCGACTCGGGCCCGAAACCACCAATTAAATTTAAAAGATTTGTAATAAACTGCCTATAAACTACCATTTTCCCAATAAACCATGCCCTTATCTGAATTCCAGTCTTTGCTCTCTCAATGTAACCGGTAAACTCCATTTCCAAACACTGCCTCCCCTCAAAATAACAAATATTTCCAGTTTGCCTTATAGGTCCATTGATTATTGACTTTTTCGTCCGAAAGGCCTGAGATAGGGCAATAACAGCCACAAAAGCGGCGTCGGTGTTCAAAAACAAGCGGTGCCGTTTCGCTTTTTCCTTTTCTGAAAATTCAGATTTTGGCCTTTTCCCCACTTTTATCAATTAAGAAAACGAACCTTGAAAAATAGACACCAAAAAGAAGAATTTGTTCTACAGAATTTACTTTTTATAAAAAAAACATTTATTTTTTTGAAAATTCAAAACTGTTTTAAACCAAATAATCGATAAATGTTCCAAGTAGCTTACAAATAAAAACCATGTGACTATCATATGGTTATTTTATCCTGTCATGTGGCTGCGAAATGACGCCCAGCGTGTCCGCTGTTTACGCGTTGGGCCAAGTCCATCGGCTAGCATTCATTATCAGGTGATCGCACTGAACCAAGATCGCTGAAAATCATCCATTTCTTACGAAACTTTCGAAATTTCTTTTAAAATGGTAAAAACTATTTATTGTACAAGTATTAAAATTGACAAATCGGTTGTATATACCCAGCATTTGCCAGTAAACGACACGTTCGCTTTTATAATTTTGGTTAGTGGTTTATAACAGTGTTTTATACATTATCGATACTGACACTGACACATTTAATAAATTAAAATTAAATTTTTCTTTTTTTGTCATAAAAACAACCCGGTTTTCTTGTTTTCGCGGCTCTTCAGACCCCTACGATCTATTTTCGCGGGCACAAACAGTCCGCTGTTGACGCTCTTGTCCTTTGGTTGTTTTCTCTATCGAATTTCCTGTTTTCTGTATAAATTTTACGTTTCAGTGTTTATTCTTTAGATGCGTTGTAAATGAGAACCAATAGCTCGTCGTCGTTTGGATCATCGATCCAGTTTGAAGACACCGTCTCCGCTTCTTCTTCTACTACAAGTCCGGAACTCAGTGAGGCTTATGGAAAGCTTAAAATCTACGGGAAATACTTTACAACACGACTTTTTCAAGTGAGATTTACTTATATTTTACTTTTTTCCTTTTCTTTCTTAAATTTCTTTTTTCTCCAAAGATATGGACAACATTGATCCAAGAGAAAACGTAAACAGGGTTTAAACAGTCGTAAGTAAACAGTTTCCTTTAAAAAAATCCTTTTCATTACAAAAATTTCCATTTTCGCTTTGGTTTGACTATTTTTAGACGAAAAGTTCAGTTGAACTGGCAAATTTCTCACTGTAACGACACTATAACCTGAATGTGTTGTGAAATTTGAACTTTCCGGATTCCGTATGACCCGTTGAAAGCGAAATTTCAATCTCGTTCAATTTGGAAAGATCACTGTCTGGACCAGTGTAATGTTGTGGATGACCTTCGAGTGTCCTTGGCTAGCACGTGGGGAGAAAAATTCTCAAAGGAATGGCCAGTGGGAGTCATGTGGACCCCCAGAGGTCTAGAAAATTCAAAGCCCGGTTTAAAAAAAGTTTTTAAATTCATTTTAACCTCAAGTTGTTTTTTTTAAATTTGGCGGAAAACTTTTTGCGGAAATGTGGATTAGAATAATACTAACAAATAATCCTGTGTGGACCAAAATACTTTTAAGTTGTGGTTACAGTAATGTAATCCTATTTACCATTTGCTAAAGTACAGGTGGAAAGTTCAATGCGGAACATTTAAAACTGGTTTTTTCAATGGCACGTGGAAGCGCGAACTTTTCAATCCTATGTTGGGTTGATATTTAGTGCACTCTGAACAATTGTTGAGTAAAATAGCCTAAAGCCTAAACAAGGATTTAAACATGCTGTTAAATCAAAATTTCCTACTAAAAGTATTTGTTCTATATTTCTCTTATTAACCTACCCAGGGCTGTCTCTGCCCAAATAACTCTTGAATAAGAAAGTCACAATTTACTACCTCCTAAGAAGGGGGTAGCCGAGTCAGCCCGCTCCTCCAAAATCGGGTGCCCGCCTGGAGCCAGCCACCAGACAACCACCAAGGGTTTGGATTTGCCCCTAGTAATTTCGTTTTTTAAACACTTGATTGATAGACAAAAAGTTTTATTACAAAGTTTTGAAGAAAAAAATGTTTGCCTTGGGGCGGGTTCGAACCCGCGATGCTTGTCTGGTGAAATAACCGATATCGGCCGTTGTAATTCCGCACCTTTGGACCGCAAGTTTGCCACCCCCGCTCTTGAGATAAGTTTTCCGTTGAAAACAACCTTTCTAATTCGTTTTTTTAAAAATACAAGTGACCATGTGGTTCCAGTCTGTTTGAGAACCAGATAACCCTGATATCACCGCTAATGAAAGTGGGATCGTGTAGATCAGCAGGATCAGATTCAGTCAATTTCTAGCTTACAGAAAATATTATAACGCTGTTATACTAAACCACAAAAATAAAGCAGAAAAACTGGTTTTGCCAGCATAGATAAAAAACAAATCACTGATATTCCAGCTAAAAAAACACATTTCGTCTCAAATAAACGTTTCTTTTTCAGATCCTGGTCCAATCCCGTACCAACGAAAAACACGACCACAAATGTCATGGCAAAACAGCAGCAAGTGACTGGTTCAACGTCCGAGTGGACGAATTGGGGGAGGTCTCCGCTCAAATAAAGCGGTCTATACAAGTGTAAGTACTTTTTCTTAACTTTATTTTACTGTGTTTACAAATGTAACTCTTTTATTTAGGTTCCCTCCAGAAATCCCATGCGTGACCATCGATTTTTTCCTCTACACCGCTGATCAGGAGACACTACCTTTGGAATCATGGTAAAAACAAGTTTTATCGTTTTAATTCAAATTTTTATGTTTAGGTCATTCACAGTAGGAATGAGTGACGCAGGGAGGATAGAGACCAGCAAGTTTGACATGTCGGAACTCTACCATCAACTAGCAACCATGCTGAAAAGTGCCCAACTTGCATGTCATATGACACCCATGCACCGGTATTACGTGAAGAAACAAGGAGCTGAAACTTTTGTGATACTTTATAGGGTAATTTACCTTCTTTTTATAGTTTTAGAAAACAACTACTTTTAAATGTCTATTGATTTTTTAGATTTTGTCTGGCACATCATCAATTGAACTAGGATTGGACGCGAAGGTGAAAACTATAGGAAGTTTTCCGACACCTATTGGACCATTTAAACTAACTCTGTCGTACAGGTGTGTTGTTCTAAAAATTTATTTTATTTTTTAAATTGCAGAACGAAGTTTGAGATTGAGCGAACGATGGCTGCGTCGACAGCACGAACACCACCAACGGAAATACCAGAGAATACTGATTCTTTCCAGCAGGTTTGTTTTATTTTTTATTTTTTAGTTAATTTTACACAAATGGTAAAACTAAAAAATGTAATTTATGGTTTATATTTGCCGGCATAGGGAATATATCCATATATCCAAACGGCAGTTAAGGGGGCACCCTTAGGCGATTTAAAAGTACTTGAGAGTACCTAGGAAATAAAAGCTTTCTGACAATCTGAGCAAACTACACATCCATTAATTCATGAAAAGCCTTATTTTGCTAAAAACAAAAATTGGTACTAAATGTTATATGTAACTTCCCACATTTTTGAAGAAACGCGATATTTATTTCCCCAATTTTTGACCATGACTAGCACAAAATAAGCAAATGATCATTCGTGCACCCACATTAACGCATAGGTGCAGGCACTTCAAACGAAGTGGAAGTGAGCATTAAAAAATCAGGCGGGAAATAAAAATAAAAATAAATCAGGGGGAAAATATATTTATTTTCAGAGGTTAGTGATTATTTTAATAAATATTAATAATAAAAACCCCGTTTTCTGTAATAAAAAGTGGTTTTCAAAAGAAGTCGTGTGCAACGGAAGTTTAATTTGTGTTCACGTCCAGAGGTTCGCTACCGTAGTCCATAATTCCCGTCAAATTGCTTTGTGAGGTAAAACCCTGATTTTCTTTTTATGAGGGTAAGTAGGAATGCCGTTGGGGTATTCGTTGAATCCAGGAGAACGTTTGTTGATGAGAAACACAAAAAAAATCCGGTTTGGCCCGCAAAATTGATGGATTCCAAGCCGAAATGTTGTATTTGGTTGAAATTCGGTAAATTCTCGTAAAATAAGCGTTCCACCTGAGTTTTTCGTGTAGTGTACATCAACTGATTGGTAATCATGAATTTCGGGTACCTCACATTTGAAAAAATATGGCCGAAATATTAAAAAAAATCAGGTTTATATAATTTTTAACACTACAATTTGAATTTTTCGAATTCCCGCTAATCTCCAATTGGCGTTGGAGCGCGAATGCGGACAGAGCTGTTCCTTTTTTGAATTTTAGGTTATGACGAGTGTTTCATTAGTTTTCTTTGATTATTTACTCTATTTTTTATTTAAATTTAACAAAATAATCCATTTTAGCTGGAAAAAAGACCATTTTTAAACTTTTAATTTTTCGATTTTTTACCATGGGGGGACCCTTATGTAAAAAAATTCAGCCGGGAAATTTTTGAAAAAAGTTGAAGTCCCCTGCACCTATGCATTAACGTAATATATTTGGAACATTTTGGAGTTTGGAGTACACGCCCTTCTCTAGCTTTGTATTAAAAAGCTCCATAATTGCTGTCCTTGTTTAAGGAACGCATTTAAAAGTTAATTTAAGGTATAGAAGACACCAAAAATCTATTAAAAAAGATTTATAAAAACAATCTTGTGTATAGAAAAAACTAAATTTAGCCAAAGGTTCGTGAATAGTGTTCACTCAGCTAGGCGCTTTTGAAAGGAAACCATGCACAATTAGCTGTTTCTCAAATTGACAGAACAATTGTTTGAGTATTTCTTCAGCCATTGAACCAACTATGCCTTTAGAAAAGGAATTCCATAGTTGTAGTTTGAGAAATCGATAAAATCTGATCAACGGTGTTGTTCATGACAAAACAGACTTGCTGACTTTTGATTGCACATGATCGATTTAGCGGAAGATCCTGAAGTTACGACTTTCAATAGAAGTTTCGTTGAAACTACGGGTTTTTAAGTCACTTTGCCAACTGTAATTCACAACACCATAGGCTTTTTGGCGGGCTTTCTACATAATCTCACTTTTAAGCCTTCCCTATCCTGTTGACAAAATTGGTTTGTCTTCTGACTACTATTTCTTTTGGAATATTCAAGTGACACTTCCGTCATTCAGCCTTAAATAGATTAACAGATTGTCAACACCTTTCCTTCTAAGAATGTTTTCCAGTTTTTGGGATCACATGGTAGTGCCTCCATTTCATTGCTGCCTTTATCAGTAAAGACGGTTAAGGTTAAAGTTTCTGTTTTTGGTTTGCTTTTATCGGTTACCCACAAACACCAGGTTCCTTCCTACATGGAAGCCCTTTCATTATCAATTACCATTTAGGACTCGTATAAGACCCAACAACCCCGCGGACCATGAAATTCTATTTAACCAGAAACTCAAACAAAAACAAATAATTCACCCCCTAAGGTGCTTTAGAAACCCATAAGGCCCTTGTTCAAAAACTCTGAACTACCTAGAAATTTTGTGATTTTTCTTTAACAAGGCGGAAAACCTCAACTAAGAAAAAGAACTGTTATTGAATTTTCTTACCAATTTTTATGAAAATGGAATAGCTATCGGTTGCTACCCTCTGAACCATTTTTGTTTCAGGTTGAACCTCGTAATCCTTCCTTAAGAATTTAGGGATGAATTAATAAAATCAAATGAATTTGTGGCTTTTTTTCGGGTTTCTTGGTAGAGTTTGAAAGCCAATGAAAAAGTGAACGTCTCGATAAATATGATTTTCTCAATTGCAAGCTTCGTTAAAGAAAGCCAGGGACGTTTTTGCGGCTAGTTTTGCCTATGGTGATCATTACAGTATGCGGGACTACCATTGCCGCAGCCGCCGATCTCGTACGGGTGTGAAACTCACGTAGATAGCAAAAATAAGGTATTTCGGTTGCGATGGCTTTTTTAAACGACGCATTTAAACCTCAAACTATTTTATATTTCTTTGAATTACTTTTCAAGCTCTTTTGTATGAGAGAAAGTTTAAAAAAGGTCCCGCACGGTCCCTATAAAATCATGAGGAAAATTTCTTCTTCAATCGTTTCATAATCAATGAGAAATGAAAACTTTCTTTTTTCAGGTCGGCTCCTTCTCCTCCGGCAACACCCCCGATTATGGAAACATCGCGTCGTCACCAATGTCCATAGGAGCCATTAGTCACTTCAGCGTCAGCCCGGTGCGCACACTTCAAACCTTTTTTGCTTACACATTCTATTTTTAGCCGTCCGCTCACTCGCCCGCTACTGATCCTGGACCGCAGCGGCAAGCTCGTTCAAGAACTTGTTCCTTGGCCAGCGACGCTGGCTCAGACATCGCTCAGTCAGCTCCTAAGGAAAGGATGATGACCAGTCACTCACTACCGGTATTTCACACTTCGTTTTGTATATTGTATCGTTTTTTTCAGTCTATACCCAAAAATATGCCGTTTGCGAATCTACTTACCCTGTCTTATACAGGAACACTACACAGTGTTCCAGAAGAAAGAGAACGACTGCTTGGTTAGTGAAATAAGTTAGTTTATATATGGCTTTGTTAAGAACTGCCTAAACTGGAGATAAACGAAGAACATGAAGATGTAGTTTCGGAAAGCGAAGAATTGGAAGTGACGGTTCGAGATGATGAGGATTACAGTGGTAAGCCATTTTTACTGTGTTTTTTAATTTTGTTTTCAATGGGACTTGTTTTGAAAAACTGGTCGACAAGTTTCTGGCAATTCTCTTTCCAACTGGATTTTTCCAAAGAAGAGATTTTGAGTTGCATTTTCAAGAAGACAAATATTAGGAAAAACCTACGCTAATCTCGAATCTTAAGTATTTTCATGAATGAATCGCGCGAAATAGCCGAATAAGGACGAAAATCTAGTTTTGAGTTTTATTGGTTGCGAGATTTGAAAGTGGGATGGCTTTTCCGTTATACGAAATATGTGAATTTAGAATTTTGCGCATGACAGTTTGCTAAAATTTGATTTTTTTTACTAAATTTTATGGACAAGGACACCGCTTACATGGAAAGTGTGAAAAATTGGGAACTATAAGACGACGCCTTTTTCGATTTCTTACTTGAACCGATTCACAGGGTTGTTTTGGAAGCACTTTGCTGACACTTCAAAACAATACGAATGTGTGAAATATTAGGAAAAAAAAGAAAAAAAAACCGAGGGTGATCGAACCCTTGACCTCCAGCTTATGAGTCGGACGCCTTACAGCTGGACCACTTAGCCACCGTTTGACATCCGACAGCGCGAGCGCACGCATTTGGATGTATGGAATTCAATACTTTAAAAGCGAATTCATCGAAAATAGGCACTCATTAGCATAAACAGAAAAGGTCGAGTAGCTTCTTAAACGCAATAGCAAAATAGTTTATTTTTAATAATTCTTTTCTGAAAATCTGTTTAGCGAAACTATTACAGAAACACAGAAAGAAACTTGCTCACAACCTTTACAACCTGAAGAGACAGGTTTGGCTCCACAGAAGCTCCGTGAGTTACGGTACCCAGCAAGTTTAGAAACTAGTGTTTCTTGTTTAGTCTTTAGTTAGGTACGATAGAGTACTATAGTCTTCTCTAGTTCTCTGGATTATTAACTATTATTTCAAACAAAATAGATCTTTTTTCAGATCAACTCAGCCCCGACTTCGAACTTAGTCAACGAACTGTGGTGAATTACAGTAGTATGACGAATACCATGACACCTGGAAGGTAAATTTAAGTTTTTTTTAAATTTCATAATATTTGAAATTTAGTACTACAACAACTGAGAAGCTGGACAGTGACGATGATGATTCCTTCGTGAAGGTACCCCCAAAAGTTCTAGAAGATCCGAATTTTAGTTTCAGATCCCGATTTTTGCCTCAAACGAGTATGGCGACAACGGGCTCAGCGACTTCATTTCTTCCTGTAAGGCCCCAGCAAAGATTGAATCTTTTGCTTCTGAAGACATTGGGAATATGCTTTCTCAAGTGAGTTTTTAATTGAATATCCCAAAAATAAGAATTTTAGATAGAAGAATTCTCTTCTAACCAAGGATCCTTCGACCAATTTATATCAACGATCCGGAATCTCGTGGAGAACGACGGTGATGAATAAGAGCTGAAAAAGCACTGCGATGTATAGGCATTATTTTTTTTTACAAACTCACTTGTATGTGTACATATTCCACTACAAACTGTATATAATAGGGTACTTTTTGCTGACCGTAATCCAGCGGTTAGTGATGAATCACGTGTTGTTAAGACTTTCTGTTCTAATGAAGTATACTGATTGAAGGAGTGTTTTATTATAACGAAAAATTAACAAAAAAATAACTTTAAAAGACAAAAGTGACAAAGAAACAGAGAGCCTATTTCGTGGTGTCGGTGTCGTGGGCACTGGATCGTCACTGATTGGGATCGGCGATACCGTCGCAGACGTGCGCTTGTACAGGTGTGCGCTGAGAACTACAAAAATCGAAAAAAAACTGAATACTCAACAAAAACACATTCAGTCTTGTAATTACATGCCATTATGTCAAACTAATAAAGGGAGGGAGTTAAGACAGTTTAAAAACTCGGAATATTCTACAACAGCACAGTAAGGTAATTTATTGATATTAAATGGGCTGAGTAAAGTTTCTGACCGTCTGTTTAATAAGGAAACTCTATGAGCAGCTAGCCCGCAGGCGCGGAAGATCTGCAAAACCAAATTCGACAACTGCTTTTCCAGATTGTTTGCGTTTTCAGAAAAATTGGAAAATGCGACAGAGATTATGACTGAACAACACAAATCAACGTTTAAATGCTAGAATCAACCCCTTACAGAGGCCGGCTCTGATATTTGAGTTTTCGCAGAGTCGCTGGCACTGGCTCAGATGAAAACTAGTTTAAATGGAGAGAATCCTGCTTTTCAGGATTGTTGGCAGCTGGGTGGCAGTGTCAAACCAAACTTGAATTTTTACCTATGAAAACCGTTACAATGTAACCACTGATGTGTCTGAACTAAAATTTTGTTTTTAAATTCTCTCCATTTTAATTATTTGTTTCTCTTATGTTTCTAGTAGAAAATTAGTGCCAGAAAAATGTACGGGCGGGCTTAAATAATGTAATTGTTATTTATGAAAATAACAGTTTTTAATCGAATTAATTACTCTTTTATGAATTACTTTTTCTTGGAGCGGATTTGGAAAAGAGAAGGTTTATTGAAAAGGGCTTATTAGAATATAAAAATACCCTTTGAAGTAGAGGCCCTTTTTTGCTTTCACCGGTTCGGGTAAGAGAATAGTTTGAGGGTTGAACAGCTATCTGAAGTACGAAATTGTAACCTTTGATTGTACTTGCTGATTCAGATATCGCAATTTGTGCAGGTGATTGCGGGGCCAGCATGGGAAATTGCCGCTAGCGTCACTAATAGCAACGCCAAGCTCCCTATCATTCCTTTAAATCAAAATTTCATGCAAAACTTTTTCTCCCAATTGTACTTTGCCGCCTTCTCTATTTCTTAAGTGCAAAATGTGGATCTCCGACAAAACAAGGTCGACACTATTTGAGTTACACAACCGTGAAGAGGAACTATTCACTCACGTAGTTAAGTATACATTGTTGTTTTGACTTTTGGGCGGGTGACGCATTTGAGGTTTACACATGAAAATAAATATTGATTTTCAATGAATTTAATTTGTCAATTTTCTTTTTGCCTGTTTTCTAAAAGGCCTGTAGCACAGACTTTCTTTAAATGCCTGCACTATACATAGTTTTTCCTTACTTCCGCCAATAAAAATAGATTTTTATATTGACGGAAGTAATGACGAACAATGATCAGCGCCAAATGACAAATTGTAAAAAGTCGACGTGGGAACTTGTCTCAGTCTTCGGCACAACTACTTTGTTTTTGTGTCTCCGTGAAGTCTCAATAATTGTTCTGTATCGCAAATCAAAAATTTAAGCAAAAAACTTGTATTTTTTTTTTGCAAAGCGAGAAGATTATTCGGATTACATGAGTAGTTACAGAACCGGTGTTCATCCGAAAGATCAAAAACGTGTTTCAGTGAGTCAGAAACTAACAGCATACTGATTTGGAGATTTCCTGATACATTTACAAAATAGTTTTCTGTGGTTATCACATTTTGCCCAATTGTTTAGTTTTTAAACGTCAAGATGAAACTAAGTGTGTGTGTGTGTGTGTGTGTGTGTGTGTGTTTAAGTATGTATGTGTCTGTGCGGGTGTTCGTGTGTGGGTGCGTTGGTGTCTATGTGTGTGTGAATGTTCGTGTATGTGTTTGTGTGTATATGTGTGTGTACATGTGAATGTTAATGTGTGTGTGACTGGGCGTGTGTGAGTGTGTGCGTGTGTTTGTGTATATGTGTGTATATTTTTGTGTGGATATGCGTATGTGTATATGTGAATGTGTGAGTGTGTCTATGTGCCTTTGTAGTTATGTGTATGTATGTGGTATGTGGTTACGGATATGTGAACGTGAAACTGTATAAGTATGTGTATGCGCGTATGTGTGTATGTGAGTACGTCTGCATGTGAGCATGTGAGCATGTGTGTATTTGTGTATGTGTCTATGTGTGTGCGTGTGTTTTGTGTTTTGTGTTTGTGCTTATGTTTGTGTGGCTACGGATGTGTGTATGTGTGCATGAAGGAATTTGTGTATATGTACATGTGTGTGTTTGTGTTTTCTGAGAATAAAACCGATGAGTTTCTTAAAAACGGTTTTGACAGTTTTTATCTTGTATTTGAACTAACCCCCTTCCTTAGGCTGTTTCTGCAATTGCAGATAGATACATATGACTCAACTAAGTTCCATCATATCAAACATCACCGTTTCTGTGGTTTGTGTTCCGCTTGGCGGAACCGATGACTCGACCTAATGATCCAAGTCGCCCATTTCAGTGCCTCTGAGCGTGACCGCACACGCTTTGTCGAGTAGTCACTCGTAAAATTGAACAAACGCACCCGAACGATTTTTGGGGCGGCTGTCGCTAATCGGCCAACCGGTTCGCTCGGGATTGTCCGAGTCACTGTTATGTGCCAGCGCCCAGCCCCCGGCGACCTTCAGTCCACCTGAACTGAGGAGCATCGATCGAACCCAGCTGACCGCCAAATTTTCCGACGATTGCATGCATATGCAGCCAGTCTTTTGGTTACTCCTGTCCTGTTTCCCACCGCGCGAGAATCTTCTTCTTCGCAGTAAAGAAATCGGTATTGTACCCGCTGTTTGCAATAACAATGGTCAATATTAGTCTCTTTCCGCCAAAATTTTTAAACGGTTTTTCAAATTCTGCCATCAATGTTCAGAAATTTGAGAAAACGAGTTTTCAACAGATGTGCTGATCCGATTATAAGTCAACCGCTAAGCGATGATTCATGTGTTCGTCAAAAACTGTATAAAACAGCCCTGGTTCTCTCTGTCTTCCTTTTCTCTCTCTCTCTCTCTCTCTCTCTCTCTCTCTCTCTTTCACCTTTTCAAAGCTTTTTTATGAAGCAATTTGGTGAAATTGTAAACAAAATGCTCGAAATTCAAGTTTCAATTTCAGTTTTTAAACGTTTTTGCAATCTTCTTTTTTTTTGTTTTGATAGATGATCAATCGTTGGGTTGGTGTACGCTCCCCATATTCAATCTGTAGATTTACCCCATCATAGCTTATCTTAGCTCTTTCGAACACATCCAAAAATTTTTATCTTTGTTGTCTTGCAAAACAAAACAACCAGCATTGTTTTCCAAGTATCTTTGTGATTTCCTTCATATGTCAAAAGCAAAAATTTCTCCCCGGCCGGGAATTGAACCCGGGTCTCGCATGTGACAGACGCGGATACTCACCACTATACTACCGAGGACCTGTGGGAGATTGTGCGGCGTCCATTGATATTCAAGGCGCTGCCAAAACAAATGAAAGGGGTCGGAAGGTCGACTTTTTATCAATGTTTGAAATTCGTTGCACGCATTCCAATTTCTAAATATAATGAATTTTATTTTCAAGAAAACGGCCAACTCGAAATTGGTTGTTTGTGTGATGTGTATTCCTTTTGAATTATATTTTGTTTCTTAGGGTCGTGACCGCTCCGTTAGAAACATAGAACACACATAGATTTAGAAATGACATCGAGCCTAAACAAATTTAAGTTATGTTAACAAACAAACAATCAAAATCACCCTATCGGTTTTCTTAGGTGTATACGACAGCATAGTCTTCGCCAATCCAACTTATCCCTGTCAAGCCTTAGATTTTGTTAAGTGACACCCATCGTGAAATTGCGAACTAAAACTATGTTTCGATCAAACGTACACAATACTTCGTTAAGGTTACATTTGCAAATCGATTATAAACTAGTTTTTGAGACAACTATATGTTCTTCCATTGTATCGCTTTTCTTCCTAATTGTCTTCCTCAATCAAACAATCATCCACAATCAAGTTTTAATATCTTTTTTAGATCTCATACCACCGAAATGTGGGTCATTCTGCCATTTCTCCTCGCCATTGCTAGTGCTTTACCAGCAGCTCGACAAACAAACTACGATGAAACAGAAGCGAGAATGCTTCTTAACCTGGCTGCAGCTGCATACGGCATGAAACACGATGATTGCCTCGCAAAGTGGGGTTTACAATCGTTTTTTGAGTAATCCATCTCGTTTTAGAACATTCCCTTCATTGGAAGCCAGGCGAGTTCTAACCAAAGATCAGCAAGTATGCGACCATCTTGACAGCACTTGTGAAAGTTTTGTAGGTAAGAAAATTAGATGTTTATTTTCTAATTTAAAACTTTCAGTAACTTCTGATGCCCGGAGGGAACTAATCATTGTGTTTCGAGGAACTAAGACTAAGACGCAATTGCTCCTTGAAGGATGGGATTCAATTCAACCGGGAGTTGACTTTTTCGAAATGGGAAATGTAAGGTTCAGATTTCAACATTTCCCAATTTTTCTTTTCAGGTCAATCGATATTTTCTGAACGCCCATTTGAAACTTTGGCCTGAAGTGGAGGGGATTTTGAAGAATCCCCAACATTCGGTGAGGCTTTCTTTTTTTCTGTTTAAGACTAGTTTTCAGGACTACACCCTTGTTTTCACTGGCCATTCTTTAGGAGGTGCTTTGGCATCGTTGGCAGCTGCAAGAGCTGTAAGACAAGGTTTGTGAAATTACAAAATTATTTTTAAAATGGATTTTCTAGGGTTTAAGAATGGAAACATGGTCAAACTAGTCACATTCGGGCAGCCCAGAGTTGGAAGTTTGGAGTTTGCGGTCAACTTTGACAACATGATCCCAAACAGGTTAGTTTAAAAAAAGAGGTTTTCGTGTGTTCCTTCCAAAAACAAATGAAAACAAATGATTAAAAGCTTTAACCACAGAAAACCACGTTTAACAAATTTTTATTGAACCCAAAAAGACGTATTAAACCGACACAACTTCCGATGTCACAATCAGTATGCTGCCTTCTTTCATCAAATTGAACCGCAAAGCTTCGCCCGGTTTTGAGGGATCATTTAAATCATCAACAAGTTGCAATGTTTTCATCAGATCAGGGAGATTGTCCAGTAGAGGGTTGGTTGTTGAACCGTAGTCGATACAGAAGCGAAGACATCCGTTTGTAAAAACATTTTGTTTCCAATACTGAATACAAAGATTACGGTCAGAGATTATTTCTACGCTGAAGCATTGAAGATGGAACTCACCATTAATGGCGTGTGCACAGCCTGTGGTGCATATTGGGAGTTCATAGTGATTCCATTGAAAAGGTCGCAGTAGAATTTCATATGTTTGAAGTCGTCTAGTATAAGGTGCAACGCCATAGAAGTAAGGCATAGTTTTGTAGAAACTGAAAGTTTGGAATCTTCCTCTCTGTCTTTCTCTCTCTCTCTCTCTCTCTCTCTCTCTCTCTCTCTCTATTTTACTCACCTCCTAAATCCAACTGACGCTTTCGAAAGTCCGTTAAAAACTGATTTTCCCTATGTTCTCCATACATGTCCAATCTTTTTTCTAACATAAGTCTGAAGCACCGACAAGTGGATGCATTTAAAGCATCCGCAATTTTCCAGATTAAGTACTCATCACAACTCTAAAAAACAGTTTCAAATCTCCTTGCTTCACTTACAACTCGGAGAGATTCCAAATCAAATTTTAAAAACAACCAGCTCATAAAATCGTCAAATGAGACCAATTTTACAGTACCATTACCCGAATCGGACTGTTCCACTTGTTTGGATAAAACATAGTGCTTAACCGTTCAATTGAAATTACCTACCATGGTCAAAAAATGGTATCAAAAATTTCTCCGTCAATGGGCAACAGTTGAAAGCAACTTGACCGTTAGTCTGAAGTTTCACTGCTATAACTCCCTTTTCCATCTTGATTTTGAGGCATCCCATACAATGTTGCCGTACTTCATCATTGGGCTCGATTATTACAGAAATAACCGGCTTAGGAAGTATTGTAGGATTTGAAGAAATAAGAGATCCGAAGCGTTTGCTAAGTCGGATAAAACGTGTCATATCGTTTGGAGGAAGCATCCGAAGTACGACAAGAAGGTCGTCATTTGAAAGACCGTTCATTCTAAAAACAAGGTTTTTTTCAAACTAAATTGCAAAAGAAATGGAGCCTTAAAAAGACAAAAGGAGAAATAAGATTGCAATAGAATAATGGCGTAGGCACGCCGCAAGTCGCCGAACGCTAATAAAATAATCGATGACCTCAATTGGGTGCACATAACGATTGGGTCAACGATGACAATTGCATTTGGATCGATAAATTTAGAGGTGGCATCGATTCTTTTTAGCGGACTCAAGTTGTTTTGTTTAGTTCCAGATTAGTTTTTAAGAAAAAGTGCATTAAGAGTGTTCGACAATGACAATGTCTTTTCTCACAATTGTTATTTTCGGCAATCAGAATTCAGAAAACGGTATTCAGCGACAAAGAACAACGGTTAAGTCCAGAATAAAAATGTATTGTTTTGTATGAAAAAATTTTATTTACGGAAAGGATTTACTTGGAAACAAAGATCACAAAAAGTGAAGTACAAATACAACAATTTTATTTATAAAATTACTTTAAATCGGCGCGACTTTAATCGCAATTGTCGGAAGTCATACTCAGAACGTTTCCTTCCTTTGAAAAGTTGAATCGGATAATCTTTTGTGATAAGATATCTTGGAAATCCCAGTACTTTGGAACCTCCCAAGGTAGAGCCAACTGCAGCGTCTTTTTGTAGTCTTCCTCCTTAAATCCAACAAAAACGACTCCCTTCCGTTCCGCCATTTCTACTACTTCACAAAAGTAAATCGTAGTGTAGTCTTTATTCGAACTAAGCTCGAAATTAAAACGACAGAAGTCGTTAATAGGAACATCCGCTTTCCATTTCTGAAATAGAAACGGTAAACCAGAACTAAAAACTCTAAAATAATCCAATAAAACTAACTGCAGTTGTTAAAGAAATTGCAAACAAAAAGTGCGAAAAACAAAATTTTGTATTGATTGTTGTGAATGTTGCAGCATAGTTTTGTATAGTCAAAATCCCACAATAAAGGAATAAATTCATAGCCATCTAGGTAAAACATTGGGGACACTGAAATAAATTAAATATTCCTCTTGCTTTCTTTGATTACCTACTAAATCTTTTTGATGGTTATTGAACGATGTCAGAAAACTTTTGTCTATCACTGTTTCGTCTTCACAAGTCATCTCATTTTGAAGTTGAAGCCTGAAGCATCGACAAGTAGATGAATTCAGAATTTCGGCTGTAGATATAGTCAAAGTGCCTCCATGTACCTAAAAAAACTGAATTATGATTAAAAAAAATGTTTTTTTACCAAAACGAGCGTTTCCAAATCGAATTTTGAAAAAAGCCAAGTCAAAAATTTATTAAACGAAACAAACATTGTAGTTTTGTGATCTTTAGCTACGAATTCTTCACTCGGCATGGCTGCAAATAAGTTTTATAACTTCGAAAATTGCATTGTCTCACCACTGCCGAAGTTCTTCGAATATCCAAACTTGACAGAAAACGAAAGAATAAATTTATCCGTGAAATAGGCGCTTTTAAAACCAATCTTGCCAAAGGTGTAAACTTTTGCATGAATTAGTTTCTCTCCGATTTTAAAACGCAGTTCTCCCACACAGTTTCCCCCTTCAACATTGTTGGGATTCACAAATAACGAAATGCGTGGCTTGTGGAAAATCGCTGGATTAGAGGATATAATAGATCCAATACGCTTATTCAGATGGGTGAAGCGAGTTGTCTCATTTGAAGGAAGAAAACGACAAACAGCCAGAATGTCGTCATTTGATAACACGTTCATTCTAAAAAAAATAGAATAACTAAATTATGAAAATGGTAGTGACAACAAATTTAGAAGGTTACCGGATTGTGAAATGATTGTAAAGGAAAATAAGTCCCAAATGAAAGCCAAGATGAAAGCAAATTTTGCATTTTGGCGTGATCAATAACAACGCAGTAATTAAGATGCTGTCAAAAGCGAAACAAATTGCTTTATTTGTGAAAGCAAATTTTGAAATTGACAATTGAACTTGTTTGGGCATTTCATGAAACTGTATTTCTAGGATAATTCAAAAAGATTCACATCGCTTTGTGAAAAGTCCAAAAAATTCTGTAGTTTCAGTTTCTTGAAAACTACATTTTTGTGTTCTCTAAGTGTTGTAGTACAAATAAACAATTTTTTTATGTGTATGTAGTTTAATAAATGTTCTGGATAGATTTTAGGATCTTCGGAATACAATCTGGATTGCAATCGTGATGAGACCCAAAAGTGAGAAAGTCATTCTAAATATCTCAAGATCTCAGATTCAAGTTTGTTTGCAAATGTAAGGGTACTTTTAACAAAAACGATAGTGGTAACGAACAACGGTTAAGTCCAGAAAAACAATGTATTGTTTTGTTTGAAAACTTTATTTTTATTTACGGGAACGAGTTACTTGGAAACAAAAATCACAAAACAGTGAAATACAAATACAATTATTTTATTGAAGAGTTACTTTAAATCGACCTCACTTTAATCTCGATTCTCGGACGTCACACTCAGAACGTTTCCTTCCTTTGAAAAGTTGAATCGGATAATCTTTTGTGATGAGATGTCTTGGAATTCCCAGTACTTTGGAACCTCCCTAAGTTGAACCAAATGCAGCGTATTTTTGTACTCTTCCTCCTTAAATCCGACAAGAACCACTCCCTTCTGATTCGCCATTTCTAGAACTTTGCATAAGTAAATCTTCGTGTAGTTTTTACTCGAAGCAAGCTCGAAATTAAAACGACAGAAGTCGTTGGTAAGAACACCCGCTTTCCATTTCTGAAAAAAGAATTACATAACCAAAACATTAAAAACTCTGAAGTAATCAAATGAAACTAACCTCAATAGTTAAAGAAATTGCAATCAAAAAGTGCGTAGACACAAATTTTGTATTGATTGTTGTGAAAATGTTGCAGCATAGTTTTGTATAGTTAAACTCCCACAATAAATGAATAAATTCATAGCTAGCTAGGTAAAACATTGGGGACACTAAAATTGGTTGATCATTTCTTTTCTTTCATTGATTACCTCCTAAATCTTCAATCACATCTGTGTCTTCCCTAGTCATCCTATTTTGAAATTGAAGCCTGAAGCATCGACAAGTGGATGAATTCAGAATCTCGGCTGTAGATATAGTCAAAGTGCCTCCATGTACCTAAAAAACTGAATTATGATTAAAAAATCTTTTATTTTTACCAAAACGAGCGTTTCCAAAACGAATTTTGAAAAAAGCCAAGTCACAAATTCATCAAACAGGGCAAACTTTGTTCCAGTTTTGTTACTTTTAGCTACGAATCCTTCACTAATTGCATCTGAAATCATTTTCGAAATCATTAAAATTAAAAAAAAAACATTAGCTCACCATTTTCAAAATATTGCGAAAGACCGACTTTGCCCGTATATGGGAGAATAAACTTTTCCGTTAAATCGGAGCTTTTGAAACCGATCAGGTTGTAGGTGTAAACTTTTGCATCAATTTGTTTCTCTCCCATTTTAAAACAGAGTTCTCCCAGACAGTGTTCCCATGAAACATCGGGGTTTTCCTCAAGAAACTGAAGTGTCCTCCAATTATATACAAAAGGCTTGACGATGAGCGAAATACGTGGCTTGTGGAAAATCGTTGGATTGGAGGATATAATAGATCCAATACGCCTATTTAGACGGGTGAAGCGAGTTGTTTCATTTGAAGAAAGAAAACGAAGAACAGCTAGAATGTCGTCGTAAGTGAGTGCGTTCATTCTAAAAAAAAATAATTATAAAAATGGCAAATAAGAAAATAACGGAAACAACAGATTTATAAAGGTAACGGATAATGGAATGAATTTGGGGAAAAATACAAAATGAAAGCAAACGCCGTAGTTCACTTTCAAAAGCTAAACAAAAATATATTTTGTGAAAGCAATTATTTAACCTGAAAATTGAGCTTTTTTGTGCATTTTTGAATTAGCTTTTGTCTGAATACCACAAATCAAATCAATTGTACGTTTCGTGAATTTAAAAAAAAATGAAAAACTGAAACCTGAATTAGTTTGCGGAAAACTTAAATGTGTTTTTCTATGTGGTCATCGAGAAACTCAATAAATACATAGAAGTCATCAAACTTTTTTATTTATTTCATATTAAAGAGTTTGAAAATCTTTTCAAAAAAATTTAACAGTTTGGGGTATAAACGCGTCGTTATGGAGATATCTCGATAGTAAATGCCAAATTTGGCCAATCCAGACGAGAGGCGCGCTCATGCAATCCTTGGTTTTATCGATTTTGGTAGTCACTTTCACATTTTCAATGTTCCCGCTTGAAAAGACATAAAAACTCTGGTTCTGTGATATGGTTCCGCCGCAATGTTTACACCCGTACGTGATCGGCGGCCGCGGCGGGGGTAGTCGCCCCCCATAAGGTGAACAACCATCTAATATCAACTAAAAATGTTATTCCACAGACAAAAGTATGCAATGCATTGTATTCAGAGAAGATTTTGAAACTTTTTCCTTCTTCTAAAAAGAAAAAGGCCACAAATCATTGATCCTAACAAATTTACGATTACGAAAAAGTTTATTTAATCATAAGCATTCAATGACAAATTTAATGCGGTTACAAAATCTCGGTGATCACACTGAGACCGTTTCCTTCTTTTGAAATGTTGAATCGGAGAGTATTTCCAGTTGTTTCATCTTTGAAATCCCAGTGTTTCGGAACATCTGCAGGCAGAGGACATTGAAGAACCTTCTCGTAGTATTCCTCCTTTACGCCGATAAGTTCGATTCCCCACTCTTTCGCCATTTGTACTATATGGCAGATGGACATCTTTGCAGGGAGCGCATTTAAACAGTATTCAAAATGAAAGCGAAAGCAGCCAAGAACACCCACTTTCCATCTCTAAAATGATTTGAATATAAGTAAATACTCAAGTAACCCAATGGAACTAACCGAAATTGTGTTACGAATTGCCCAAATGAAGCTGATTGCGTCAAAGTTTGTTGTGATTGTTGTGAATACATCGCAGCCAACTTTCACATAGTTAAACTTACCGAATGAGTAAATAAACTCCTGGTAATCAAGGTAAAGTTTGGGAGACACTGAAATCGGTAATGTAAAGTAATTTCAATTTTTTTCACCTCCTAAATCTTTCTGATCGTAGTTGAACGCTGACAGGAAAGATTCTTTGAATCTATTGTCCCCATTTGTCGTTCCATTTTGAAACTGAAGAATGAAGCATCGACAAGAGGATGAATTCAGAAGATCTGTCACAGTTCCGGTTAAGGCACCTCCATTTCCCTAAAAACTAAGTAATGCCAGACAAACATATTTTTACCAAAACGAAAGTTTCCAAGTCCACTTTTGAAAAGAGCCAGTTTACAAATTGATCAAATGGGAGAAAAGTTGTCTTGGTTTTCCCACAGCCAGCTACGAATTCTTCCTTCATTGTATCTAAAAAAGATTATATAACTTTAAATTTGAATTTTCTCACCGTTTGCAAAATGTTGCGGAACACCTAAATTGGCACAAAATGGGAGAATAAAATTATCCGTGAAATAGGAGCTTTCGAATGCAATCTTGCCAAATGTGTAAACTTTTGCAACAATTTGTTTTACTCCAATTTTAATAAATAGTTCTCCCAAACAGTTTTCCCATTCAGAATTTTGGGAACTGCCAGATGAACCAATTGGCATTTGCTTAACAGAATCAACCACGAGAGAAATGCGTGGTTTGTGGAATGTCGTTGGGTCCAATACGTTTACTCAGGCGGGTAAAACGAACTACGTCGGTTGATGAAAGAAATCGAAGAACAAAAATGTCGTCGTTTGAAAGTGCGTTCATTCTAAAATCAAATAAATAACACATTTTATAACAGCAGAAGCAAAAGTTCAAGAATGTCTAGGGAAAATGAACTGAATGAATCTGTGGTCAAAATCAAGTAAATAACAACAAAATTAAAATTGCAAGAAACTGTTTTTAAACAGGTTCTTGCAATTTTCAAAACAGTTTTTAAACAGAAAGAATGTTAACGGATTGTGAAATTCAGAAATAGGGAAAACATTTACAAATCAAAGCCAAGATTAAAGCAATTTCGCTTTCTATTGTGATGACAAGGTCAATCAATAATAACGCAGTTATTAATACATCGTTAAAAAAACAAAAAAAATTATACTTTTTTAAACGTAATTAATACCTTTCAAATCAAAGTATTGCGTTCAAAATATGCCATTCGGGACTCAAACATTTAAACAAAAAAAAGAGAAAGTTCTTACAGTAGTTGTTTCTTTTACAGTAACGGTCATCGGCGATAGTAGAGAGGTCTTATGACATCGAAAACGCGCGACAACAAAGAAGGACGCGTAGTCGAAGATATCCATGACAAAACACTATTCAGATCTTGTGACAGCAGAGTAAACCTTTTTTTACAATATACTTGATACGTGCTTTGTGTTTAAAAAAATTGTGTTTAAATTATTCAGATGAGTTTTACACCAATTCTAGTTTTTCGTTAGAAACCACAGATATTTTCGAGCTGACGCGCAAAGTTGAGTCTGTTCTGTCTGTTCGGGTGATAATTACTTTATGCGGTGGAACTAACCCTTTCCGCGGCCGCCGATCGCGTACGGGTGTGAAACTCGCGGCGGTACCATGTCAGGCTACAAGAATTTTCTGCGTCTTTTTAGACAGAAACTTTGAAATTTCGAAAGTGACGTTTAAAATATCGATAAACAGATGAATTGCAATATAATAAAACGCCATACACATAGTTAGTAAAAATGCCGATTATCCACGGATGCATGTTGCCTTGAATGGCCAAAAAGGCATTATAAATGCAGAATTCTCCAAAACGAAACATTTAAACCCCAATCTTTTAATTTATTTTCTAAAAAAAACGTTTCAACTCGTCAATATAAGAAAAAGTAAAAAAGGTCCCTGACGTTCCCGTTTTTACTGTAAAGACTATCATTTGCCATCCAATGATTCTTTTTTCATACAAAAAACAAGTACTGTAATTTAGCGAGCGGAATCTAACTCCTAAATAAGCTATTTTTAGTTATCGTGTGGTCTTCCGCCGTGACATCGTTCCCCACCTCCCAACTTGCCACATGGCTGATGGAGAACTTGAGGCTGAAAGCAGACCCTGCGACCCAACCGCCAGGGACAAGTCCTACCACCATGGAACTGAAATTTGGTTCTTTTTATTTAGTTTATATGGCCCATTTAATTATTTAGGTACCCAGATGAGATGAAGCCTGGCTCTCACTACGTTGAATGCATCGGAATGCCCAAAAACGAGGATTTCAAATGCTCCGATGGAATCAAATTCAAAGTGGACCAAATGAACAGCTATATTTGGGATCATAGACACTATTTTGAAGTTCGAGTGAGCTAAACCCCCATTTTAGTTAAGTTTGACACTTTCAGGTGCCGGAATACGGAAAAGCTGGTTGTGACGCTACTCAGCCTGAAGGAAGACCAGGAGTCTTTGAACAAGTTGTGAGGAGACTTAATATCTTGACGCGTACGATTGGACTTCAGTGATACCGCCCGCAGTGCATGTACAGCTTGTAAATGAAGCATTTCTACTTTACGCTTTGGCTTTTACTTACCTGCATGAGGTTCTTGGATTTGTGGGATTATTGGGGCGAACTTTTTGTTGCATTCTTTCAAGCGTTTTGGTTACCATAAAACACAGAAATTATCTAAAATAGAATTTTCTATCAAAATATCATTTAGGTTCTATTTTTGTCAAATTCAAAATATTTCAATTTATAATTGAAACGAAAGGTGTCCCTTCATATGGGAGTAGTACTTACAACATTTTGAACTTTGAAAAATGTAAAGTGTTGTTTACAAAAACTAAATGTATTCTTCGAAAAATGAATACATAAATAATGTACAACAAATATTTAAACTATTTTTTTAAAGTTTGAAGCACATTTTACAGCTGATATTTCATTTACAGGTTTCATTATTTTTTTTGTAGAGTGGCAAGCTATGGAATAACAGAACTTTTTGGGGTTTTTTTGTTTCTAAAAATTTATTTAAAACTCTAATGTGCATTTAAAATCAAAATAAATAAAGATATTGTAAATCAATTGTTTTAATACAAGATTTTGAATTTAGAAAAGTTATCAACGTTATCAAAAAAGGTAAAAACTACGTTTTTTAATTTAAAAATGTTATAAAGAAAGTAAAAACTGATCAAACCGGGTTTTCACACAATTGTTTTTGAAACTTTTTGAAAAATGACTTTTTTTATAAACTAATTTTCAGGTTTGCTGGTTCTCCCCTGCTCCCAACTGCGAAGAACACACCCTCAAGCCGGAACCTCCCATGCCAGTTGTTCCAATTGAAGTAGTCCAAGGAAAACTATGGAGTCTTTCCAAATTGGTAAAGTCTGCCAAAGACAAAGTTACCTCTTTCTTTCTTATGTTATTTGTATGTACAGTTATTGTTATTTAACTTACTTTCCTTTTTTCACATTCCAATGTTTCATATCATATTTGGTAGTTTAGTATTTATTTGTCTTTCTATTATCATCTCTATTTGCTTTATTTGGTCATGACAAAGAAGTGTCTTTTTTCCAGGGTTGTTATGTTCAATGCAATATAGAATTCATTAAATAAACGTTAAAAACAAAACATTCGTTTCTTTAAAAAATATATTTTATTTAAAAGTTTTACAAAAGTGTAAAATAACAAAAATCATCCTCAAAGCTTGTATGTACCCGAAATCCAACAACAAGTATTTTTTGAGCTAAGCAGGTTGAAACCAGGATTTCAGTAAGAACCGAGGAAAGCTGGCTGAACATGAAGATTTCCGTAATACAGCTGAAACAAAAACTTGATTTTAATTTCTCGAAAAACGTACCTTGAACACATTTCCAATTGCATAAGAAAAGTAGAAGTGAATAGCAATACAACCCGTAAGCATTGCAAAAACAGCTCCCAAGTAAGCGATTTTCTGAAAAAAAGGCTATTAACAAAATTGAAAATGCAAAACACATTGAAAATCGATTTTACGCTGGTGATTAGAATAAGAAGCAAAAAAGTTTTGGAGATATAGGGAATTGAACCCCAGACCTCTCCCATGCTAAGGGAGCGCTCTACCACTGAGCTATATCCCCACGGGGGGAGTGGCGCGGCTGGCGGAGAAAAGGAAGCGGGTTGATTACACATAGCGACTTATTCGAAAACGTTTGTTAAACCTCCGTTATCTACTATTGGAAATAAAATTTAATAAAAAAATATGAAAAAGCGAAATAATGAAGTGCTGGCCGACCCGCTTAACAGATTCGGATCCGCCCCTTGAAAAATTTTGTTGAATTTCTTAAAACTTGTACGATTGATTAAGGTGTTTTTCATTATTCATTTCTTTATGAAGTTTCAAAAACTTACCTCGTTTGAGATTTCCTCAGCGATTCCACAAAAATCCCTCACAAACGCGATGAACTCGTAGTCCCGTCGAACAAAGAGAGTGGTAAGGTCGTAGCACAAATACAAAAAGATGATGAAAAACATAAGTGACAGAGGCATTCCTGAGACCGTCTGGCAGATTAAGATCAGCGAGAACCTGCAATACGGAGGATATGAGGCGCCAAGACGCGAGGAGATCGTTTTACATATACAACTGTGTCCGCGCCGAGATAAGCGCCCAATAAACAACTGGAATAACACAGCGAAGAAGGGTCAATGGTAAAGCTTGGGGAGATTGCCGGGTTGTGGCAGATCGTGCCCTTTTTGGACTTTAAAGGATTGGTGCATTATTTATAAGGAAGGGAACGCGCTTGTTTCCGACTGACGTAAGACAGCTGCGGGAAGTGGGAGATGTGACATAGACGATTGGGAAGCAAGGGGCTTTTCGTATCAATTCGTGCAATGGGCTTCAAATAAATGCAAAAATGGTCAGTTTTGGTCAATAATGTGATCAAGATTTATGAGTTTCGCTAGTCAGTCATCATTTTGCCAAGGGAACGCAAAAGTGGCAAAAATAATCAACACGATTTCGTTCACGGTTTTCGGGCATCTTTCCCAAAAAAAAAGTTTTTTTCCATAAAAAGTCAAAAGTCCTTTATTTATTTTAAACATCTTTTGTTTTTGTCAAATCAAGTCTGAAATAATTCCCTATTAACTGAATTCTTTAAAAATGTCTCTATGAAAAGATGAAAGCAGTTTGTCATTTGTTTCTTGACGC
Organism: Oscheius sp. G VE-2021; assembly: GCA_022343465.1. Taxonomy (NCBI): domain Eukaryota; kingdom Metazoa; phylum Nematoda; class Chromadorea; order Rhabditida; family Rhabditidae; genus Oscheius; species Oscheius sp. G VE-2021. The sequence goes on from JAJQXH010000028.1 coordinate 2,022,025, forward strand.
GAAAGGAATCCAATTTTGAAATGACATGTGATTAATATAATTGCTTATAGCACAGACGCCAATTGAACCTTTTCTCACATGGTGGTCTATAAATGCCATTCCCAAAACACAGACCACGTACCTCTTATATATAGGTTGTAGTTATGTAAGAGGGTTTACATTTATTAAACTATCAAACTATCAAAGTTGGATAAACATGTTAGTGTGACTTATTGTGAAAATGTATTAAAATTGTTGTTTTTATTTGAAAAGGAGAAATAATATTTAACAGAAGATATCAGAAAATTACTGAAAACCCTCAAGATTCTCAAACAGTTTTTTGAAAACTCAAAAATATAATTTAAAATCAGTCAATGATTTAACAACCGCTTTTGTAATAAAAACAAAGTCTTTTCATGACTTAAAATGGAAGTTTCATGAGTTTTTTTCTTGATGAGAATAGAAAGCAAAAAAGTTTTGGAGATATAGGGAATTGAACCCCAGACCTCTCCCATGCTAAGGGAGCGCTCTACCACTGAGCTATATCCCCACCGGTGAAGGGGGCGCCGCAATCGGTCAAAAGGAAGCGTGTTCATTATAGGCCCAGCTACCTTTTTTAAACCTACGCAATCAAACATCTAAAGGCACCTACATCAATTGAACCTTTGTTCTAATGATAGCCTAAAAAGGTCTGACTACAAACCACATTATTTTAAACAGGATTAACGTTTTGGGTCTAGAAAACCGATAAAATCATATATGGGGTCAAAATCTCGTTTTCTACTTCTAAAGGAAAATTTATAGAAAAAGTTGAAAATTTACTAAAACCTGACACTTTCAAATCTACGAAAGTGCGTTGGTAGTTTATCGAACTGACGAAGTCTTCAATCGAGATTCAAGTGCCACTTTAGCACCCGACAGTAGACATTAGGTGACCAAGCAACAAATTTCCAGTTATGTATGTGTTAGGTCACCAAATTGGTTCAAGAAGGGCTCTTATCTGCGACTGTTTCGAAAGTTTCAGTTTTTAGTATTCTTCAACTCAAAAATGATTCCAACAAACTACATGTCTAACATTCAATCTTCGCCGTCGTTTTTTATTGCAATAAAAGCTATTATTTAACGACAACTATAACAAATTTTCTTACTCAGGGTTTTTAAACATAATTTTTGAAGTCATTCAACTGTTTCATGGCTTCAAAACTGAGGATTTAATAATATTTCAAAAAAATGACAATGGATTGCTACGTTCCTCAAAATGAAAATGTTGTGGGTAAACTACAAACTACATAACGCGGGTTCAATCTCAATCGACTATTTTATTATTGGAAAACTAATTTCTGGTTGTCGTTTTTTGGCAAAAAAAACTTCAGAATAAATCAATTTCGAAAGTTCAAAATGGACTCGAAAATTAAAAAAAAATTAAATCACAAAAATTGGAAAACAATGTTATGGGCTGTTTTGTTATCCGCAAAAAGTACAAAAACTTTAGGCTAGAAAATTTTTTTATTTATTATGTCTTATTGGAAATTATTTTTTAAGTTAAATTGAAGTTTATCTAATTTGAAGAAAATCGGTTGTGAAAACACCTGAAAAGGAAGTGAAGTTAGCAATTTGAGACCAAAAGTAACCTTGATACACCTACTCCAGTTTAAGTTATCGCTAGCGCAGACGTCAATTGTCAGTTCAATTTGTAGCATCGGCCGACATAAGGAGCGCTTCACAATCAATGTTCCAGCACATTTTTCTCCTCCGACAGTGGAACGAAACAAAAGAGACAGGTAAGACCACCAATGTAGAATTCCGTTAATAGCATCAGCAGTGTAATTTGGTTTGGGCGACCGTCAATCTGGTACATTGACCGATTAGGGGAGGCGGCGGAAGTGTTTCAGACGGGATCACAGATGCCTAACTGGCTCCGATCGGCGGCAACCTAAAGCAGCTGGCGCGAAAAAAAGAGGTGACTGTCTGCTAAGTGCAATATGCGCAGAAATCAATTTGGCTCTGTTGCGACGGTGGGAACATGGAACGTTTCGTGGGAGAGTCATAATTTTACAGTCTATTTGTTTGTGAAAAGAGAAGAAGCCTAAATATGGGTCAGGTCCATAAAATACGAGATGGGGCCAACTCTCGCCAATTAAGGTATTGTGAAAAAGCACTTTTGAGTTTACCTTTACTAAAACTTTAAAATTTGTCATTTATTTTAAACAACAGCTCTAATCAAGCAAAAGATTATCAACGAGAATTCAAACTACCATATCCATGTTTGTTTGTAAGAGTGGTCAAGTTAACCAAAAGTAACCCAGTTTAAATCCCTTTCAACAAAACAACTCTTCCTTAACAGTTTAAAATATAGGTTTGTAAAACTTTTTAATGTTTTGCCCGCTCAATCTTATGCTTGAAATAATTTTCAATGTGGTAGAAAATTCAAAACAAAACAACAACTGGTTTCTTTAGCAGTCTAACAACTAAATTTTAAATGTTAAAAAGGTGCTGAAAACCATGTCCTCACAAGAAAATGTATTATGGTGCACGTTTGAACCAGGCCAACTACAAAATTATTTTCTTGGAAAGGTTTGCACTGAAAACCTATAAATATCCCTTTTTTAGCACTGAGTCAATGAATAAACTTGAAAAAAGTAGAAAATGACTTTTCAAAAATTGGGAAAATTCGTCGAAAAGGGAAAAGAAAATGTCGAATAGCGTGAGTGTTTGACGTTTGCCAGCGCATCAATCCATGCGTTACTAGTCTTCTTTCTGGTTTGACCTCACATACGAGTTTGAGAAAAATGAATAGCACCAAGAGAAAAGTTATCCATATCTTAAAGCTTGCTAAATTTCATTTTTCGTTAGATTTCCTTTTGATCAAATGCTCGAAAACTGCTATTTTACCGAAATGGATGTCGAGAAAAATGATTATCAAATTACTTTTTTTTTAGAAAACCAAGTGAAAACGTTTTCATGAACACCTTAGTGATGAGAATAAAGCGCAAAAATGTTTTGGAGATATAGGGAATTGAACCCCAGACCTCTCCCATGCTAAGGGAGCGCTCTACTACTCAGCTATATCCCCACGGGTGGAGGTGGCGCGGCAATCGGTCAAAAGGAAGCGGGTTGATTATAGCTAGCTGCGCCTGGCATTGACGATTTTTATTGCAATATAGGCATTCAAAAAGCTAAAAAAAAACAAATGTTGCAGAACTCAGACGAATTAGCTGCTGAGATTCAGAAACAATCACACGTGAAAAAAATTTTGACTAAATGTGATTTCTGAAACTTGTCGAAACACTTTGGCGATGTGAATCACATGCATGAATATTTGATTTGTAACTGTTAATCACCCTCTCTCCCCCAACAACATGACACCAACAAGAAAAGACAAAGGAGACGGCGGGGAAAGTGGTTCTTTGAATTTCGTTGGTAACAGGGAAGTATGGCAGGGTATGGGCCGGGCGGGCTTTCTTAAAATCTGCGGCTCTGCTCAGGTAGGCTTCTTTTTTGTGTCAGATTGGTAGCGTGACAGACTAAAACAGTTGAAATTAAAGGGAGAGAGAAATACAGCTTGAGAGAGAGAGAGAGAGAGAGAGAGAGAGAACAAAAGAAAGAGCGAAAGAGCAAAAGAATAAGACACAGAGAGAAAGAGACAGAGAGAAAAACACATAGAGAGGGAGAGAGGGAAAAGACAGAGATATAGAAAGATACAGAGAGAGAAAGTCAGAACAAGATAGAACGAAAGAGAGAAAAAATAAAATTGCTAGAGATAGTCAAAACGAGAAAGAACGAAAAAACGAGAGAATGAGAGAGAGAAAAAGAAAGTAACGAGAGTTCATTTCTGTCTTCTTAGGCGGATGTCGTCTAAAACGAGCCAGCTGTGTGCAAAAAATGTCGCGGACAGTCTTGTTGTGGCGAAGTTTCGAAAAAATCAATGCAGATCAGCGCAGAATCTCAAATGAGACTTTCGCCAACAACATAAAATGAAAATATAACGGAACTATTCACAACGACTTTAATATTGCAAATCCAGAATAGCATTGAATCGTTTCGATGTTGCAGTTGTGATCCACACGCTTAATTCAAATTGTGATAACTTTTAGTTTTTCGCAACCAGAACAAGATGACAAACATAAGGAAACAGCTTTAAAAAAAACAAAGTATTTCCGAAAACAACGGAACCTTTGTGGAATCTTTGGGCGAACATCAGTTTAGTCAAGGTCGCGTAGGGCAACGGAAATTGCGGGACACGTTGAAAAAGCGGAGGGGAACGAAAGAGCAACAAAGCAAAAAAGCAAAACTTTGTATACACCAGTGGATATTTACTCGGAATGGAAGAACTGTCTGTTTAATCATAGTTGTTGTGGATGTAACTTCGGAAGTAGCTTGATTCCTCACATCAGGGAGACTCTGGGGCCTGAAACAACACACAAACATTCAGAAAAGAAATAAATTACCTGGTTGGGGTTTCCTCTTTCTCTGTTTAGCCAATTGAGTGAAATATGCAAGGATATTGCCATAAGTACGCAGATTATCATTTGTTCCACGACTTTGCGGGTGCGCTAAAATGGTGAAAATGTTAAAATGTAAGGTTAGCCAATTTTATCTTTGCTAGCTTCTTTTGTGCCATTGTGCGGAAAGTTGTTCCCCCTTGCAGCCGCTCATTTTTTCTCCGTTTTTGGGCGCGCAAAGTTTTTTTTAAAAATTTTTTGAATACCGGCATTTATGGCAATCAAGGGTAGCTCAAGTCAAGACCAGCCAAGAAAAAAATGAAACAAAGACAAAAATTTGAACTTGAGTACTGTTTTCGAGATTTCAAATTTAATAAATTTCGAAATTAATTTTGAGATTACACTTCCTTTTATAAGTTTTAACACCCAAAACAGTTTATATAAGGTATAAACACTATGTATATTTGGTGACTCAAACTTAAAGCTGTTAGTTTTGTAATTCCAAATGGCACTGTGCCGAATCAGTAAACTACGGAACCCAAAACTTCGAAAGTTCGATGCCCCGATGATAAATCTTTTAGCGATGTTTACGGAATGCCCCAGAAAATAATCCGAAGCAAAAGTTTGAGAAAAAAATCCTTTGACATTGTGAAAGAGCAAGAAAAATTGTTGATACCGAATTATTGGTTTTTTAAAAATAGGTCATGTTTCTATTTATTTTAAGTGAAAAAGCTTACCTGGAACACGCCTGGATGGTATTCCGCTAGTTCTATCAAAAACTCCATAAACATTTCGTCAAAAATCAAATAGTAGAAGATAATGGTACTCAAGAGTAGTCCAAACATTGCTCCTAGGAACATTCTGACGACCAGTGCCACAACGAAATTCAAGAAACTCATTGCTGAAAAGTAATTTTAACCCGATAAAAGAATCAGCGTTCAGAAAACACAAAAATGCCACGTTTTTTCCCCAATTTCCCAAGCCGCGGATTTCAAGAACTGGGCATATAATGCGAAGTTGATATGGGAAATAACCAATTTAAACAGATTTCGAACTTTGAAATGGAAAATATCAAAACGATATAGGAAATAAGGCAAGGAAAAAGCAATTTAGAGCACACATGTTATGCAAGAATCGAACGGCCAGTGCCTGTATTGTTCGTGTAGATGACACATCCTTCGCAGCCGCACGTGCGTTGAAAGAAACAACCGCCTTGTCCCAAACGAAGGGGTTTTAATAAAAGTACGTAATATAGCAACCTACTATAGTGAACTTTATCTGCGCTACTCGCATGGTGCAGTGAATGTAATAGCAGTAAAGAGTAATAACACTCAAAGTAATAGACTTGATCTAGATTAATCAAGACGACAATGCTATAATTCGTTTAGTAGGGGGGTCATGTATTGAAGGGACAGTCAGGGAGGTTTTGCAAGTTTTTCTCCATTAAGCTCAAAACGTAGATCAAGAAAACATAATTGTTTGGGTTAGCATAATTGTAATGGCTCGTTAGTCAGAAAGCCGAGCTCAAAGTGGTCATTTTTGGCGCAAACGACGGCGCAGACTACCGTTGTCCTCATTTCTTCCGTAAATGACGAACTAAACGTCCTGAGTTTACGCGATTCAAATTTGGCGGCGGATAGGGGTCTTTCCCGCGACGTAGGTGGCGGGATGTGGGAAGTAAAACAAACGAAAGCCTCATGCCTGGCCCTTGTAACTGATGTTTCATGGTTAAACTGTCTAATGGTAAGAAAAAACATCTATATAGAAGTACTTTTCTTAAGTTTTTTTCTTAAAAAAACCTGTCTTTTTATCACATTGTCATGATCAAAGTAAATGCTAACTTCACATGCAAAACATCGAGGGTTCGGATCCGCACCACTTTCAAACTTGGCGAAATTTTTAAAAACACTTAATATTTGCTACGCGTATGATAAAATTTGATATACTTATGAATTACTTTGCAAGTTTTTCTAACATTAACAAATAGTTTACTCCAGAGCGGATCCCTACCTTCGATGTTTATCTGATAAGAGGGCCGGTCATGTAGCTGAAAACACGTTTTATGCCCTTTTTGTAAGATAATATTACGACTATAAGATATTTTTCGAAAAAAAAATTAAAATGCTCTTTTAAACATTTTGTTTCGTCATTTACATTCAATAACAAAATTAAATTAAACTTGAAAAAACAAAGGAACAATAGCTACCAAAAGCAATTGATAGCCGCTTAACAATTACAATTATTTTGTTTTGGTTTTCGTTTTTACAATTTTGTGAATTTTAAGAACGCTTAGATGGTGAAGTTAGTACTTACCCCAGTGTGTTTTCTTCTCTGGCTGCATCATTTCTTTGCTAATGATAATCAGTTGATCTTCGTTCATGAAGTAACGGAAGTTGTTGTTGTCAAACTCTGCTTGTGATTTTTTTGTCATCTTCTTGAAACAACTTCTGTAAAAGTTCACTTTGTTAAAGTAACATTAAAATTGAGATTTTACTGTTCTGTAATAAGAAAAGAGAAGAAAACCAAGCAATGAAAGTTTTCATAAGAAAATAAACAAAAAAAGAGTTTTCAGAGGAAGGCCTCCTTATAAGGTTGATTTTCTCACATTTTAACAATTCTTTTGACGTCCGGACTTCACTTCCAATTAGAAAGACGCAATAGATTGCTGTCATTAGGTGAATGATTTGCCGGAAGTCTTTTTCAATTGAAATTTCAAAAACCACTTTCGAACTCGTTTTGTACCATATTTCAATTTCAGTACAAAAACTCTTTTGTCAGCAATTTAGAAACAAAAACTGATTGTTTCCTAATTTTACGGACGTCACAAATTGGCCTAAAAACAAAGCGCATCTCACTAGGTGGTCAAAAAAGAGAAGAACTGAGCAAGCGTAATCAAAGAAAATTGTCGGAATGAGAGAAGAATCCTCAACGGAAGATAAAAACGAGAGAAAATTGATTCTGAAGGAGACATGATAATTATGGGGGTAGTCTAGAAGACCACACGCAGTGTCCCAAGAGCCACCTGCGTTCCAATCCAGCAGGTTGTTGACATTCATTTTGGTTTTGTAGCGAGAGTCGTTAAGCACGGGCTACAAAACTTGAAACTACAGGTGGCATTTGCGGCAAATGTACAAGTTTTTTAGGTTTAGGAAAAATATTTTTGTTTTTTAGGAATAATATAAGAATTTATCGGATTTCCACAGAATCAAACAGATAAATATAGATTTTAAAGTATTACGGGAAATAATGGCCAAAACGCCAAGTTTGAACAACGGGCGGCTTGAAAGTTGAATTCGAAACTGATCATTTTCGCTAATTCTTTTGAAAACAACAATTCAAAACAAACAAAAGATACAAGTGTGTGTGTGTTTCATAGTCTAGACAAGATATGAAGCTTTTATTAGAAAGACCTGCGATATTTAAATAATCTACTTGATGGTCGACAAATTACGGTTCTCCTCAATAATCATCGCACTTGCAGTGAACATTGGAGCACGCTCTCCTGACTGCCTAAAAATCTATTTTAACTAATCGATTTATAGTCATTTTACCTTGCAGATCAGAGCGCAGTCTTCACTGCAGAAGATCTTAAGATGGGAATGACCATACATACATGGGAATGACCATTCCTACAGCGAAGATGAAAACTAGAAGGAAAAGAACAGTTTTCATCGTGGCGGACGAACTGACTTCAAAGAATTTCCGATCGCTTTTATAGTATTGGTTTTCAAAAGACGGGTTTAATTGTCTAGACGGCGCTACCGTTCTTCAATGGCAAAATTCAATAGTTTGGTTTGGCGTTATTCTTAGGCAGACATGGAAGTGTGTGTGTGTGCGTGTGTGCGTGTATGTGTGAGGTTCTGTGGGTGTTTGCAAGCTATTTATACATTTATTATATTCTAATCAACAAATGGTCGCACTTTTCTTGTTAAATCGTTGTCCGATAGCGAGACATTACAACCATCTTTTCCATACCTTCCGACCTGAATAAATTGCCATAATTCAGTTTTTTTGTGGATTTACCTTAACGTTGAAATAATGACGATGATCCCAAACATAGATAGGAGTGTACTTTAAATCAAACTTCAGTTGATTTGAACAAGATGCATCTTCGTTTCTCGGAAGGCCTCGGCATTCCACAAACTTTGATCCCGGTTTCATCGAAGTTGGGTACCTGGTCTTTCCGTTTTTAAAGGTTTGAGCAAAAGTTTACCAGATTTCAGTTCCATGGTGGTAAGCTTTTCGTGGATTGGTAGCATCGCAGGGCCTGCTGTCTTTCCGTGTAAGTTTGGGATCGGAGGTGTTTTTTGCGCAAGCAGGAAGATGGGGTACAATATCTGCACGGAAAACTACGCGATAACTGAAAAAGTTTATTAGACGGCTTTAAAAAGAGATGGGTACCTTTCAGGAACAAGAGTGTCAAAGTTGAAGGCAAATTCAGATGTACCAACTCTGGGTTCCCCGAAGGTTACAAGGCGGATTTGGTTTGAGTTACGAAGACCTAAAAATCGAAACTTTCTTGAAATTTCTGCATTATTTCCCTTACACTCAAAAGAAATCAATAGCCGAAATCGTAGGTCACACGATGAAATATGATATGGAGTACGTAAAATGAAAAAAACCGCGTATGTAAAGGGAAAAAGAACAAAAACTTAAAACTGCAGGTGGTTCTGCTTTTAAACGGTTTTGTTCCAAAATTGTATTTGTGTGGTCGGGTCAAAAACGTGTCTTCTTGTTTGGCTAGTCAATGATCATTTGAAGATAACGCCCAAATTTTGAGACTAACACTACATTCAAGGGGTTTCTGCTGACAAACTTTTGATCCTACCAAAGTTTTTGCCCTCAGTTTAATGTATACAAATAATGTTTCTATCCCTTTTTGGGCGATTCCAAACCATCGATGTTTGTTTTGTAAGCTGGTTGGCCCGTGTTTCAGTCACACCTGATTGCTACCTTTTTTATGTTACCTTTTTACCGGCAACCGAGCCACTTCCCCCGTGGGGATATAGCTCAGTGGTAGAGCGCTCCCTTAGCATGGGAGAGTTCTGGGGTTCAATTCCCTATATCTCCAAAACCTTTTTGCTTTTGATCATCCCCAACGTTCTTATAAAAATAGTTTTTCATTGACTGTTTTACATTCGCTTACGTTTTCAGGTTTTTATTCTGCTTTTTTATCGCCCAGTTTTAAAAACACACATAAAAGAGACCAGACTGTACTTCAAAATGGTTCAATGTGCAAAGAGTGTGAAACAAAGTACCTTCTTTCGATGTCCGGGCGGCAGCTAAAGCGGCCAATGCTCCTCCCAAAGAATGGCCTGTGAACACAACCCGGAACTTCTGAAAATAAACCCTAGTTTTAGAATAATCGTGTAAAATTACAGAAAATGCAGGTTCTGATAGAGTTTGGTTGATTGAACTCCAAAGTAACTTGTGAGCTCGGTAAAAGTAATGGTTTACCTGAAGATAGAGTTAAGGAATGGAGGAAAGGGGAAGTAAACCTGCCCCAATCCGAAAAAGTCAAGTCCTGGTTGAAGCGAAGACCATCCTTGGAGAAAGAGTTGACTCTATGAAAGAAGTGATTACAAATTTCGTTTTTTTTGAAAATTCTTACTCCACTTTTAGTTCCTCGAAACGAAATATAAAGAGTTTTAGTAGAATTTGATGAAACTAAATCGGCTTTTACAAATTTAAAAGGAAAAAAAACTAGCCGATAAAGCATTTACAAGGGTTGTTTATAGGATCACAGCTTTCAATGGACACGGAAACCACTGTTTCGCCATCTCCTGGGATTGCTTTGCTGAAAAAGCGGTTCAAATTTGGATTTTAGTTTCAGTATTTGTTGTTGACTGAGTATCAAACTAAAAAAAGCTAGTACCTTGTGCAACTCTGAATCTCCTCGTCTGTCCCGTAAGCTCCAGCAGCCAAATCAAGAAGCATCCGAGCCTCTTCTTCATCATACTTTCCAGCAGTTGAATAAATCAGAAACAGAAAAATAACAATTAGCTTCATGATCTGATTCTGAATGTGCCGTCACACCACTGAAAGTGTTAGCTTGTAGACTTTGCTTGGCGCTATCATCTCAAAAGTAAACACATCGGCAGTTCACGGGTTTGGTAGGAGCAAAATGTAATGACGTGATGTTTACCACATTGTTTAGACGGAAACAAGGTCAAATGATAATAATCAATGGAATGAAGCTAACGAAGTTTACTTTTTAAAACAAAACCAAAAACTAAGAAAAGATCCAAAGATTGAAGAAAGTGTCGAAAGATCTTTGAAAGAGAGTGGCACAGTTGTTGCTACCAACAGCTGATCGTTTGAAACACTTGGTGTTGTCTGTTTGTTGGCTTGTTTACTGCAATTTGAATCTGAACGTTGCAAAAAATGACTTCTGAAAATAAGAATCTGCTTCAAGAAATGAAAAAAAAAACAAATCGAAAACTTCAAGTTTGGGTTACGTCACCAATTTAAGTGCACATTTTCAAGCAACAAAACAAGTTTGACCGGTTAATTGCTCACAAATACAGGTCTCAGGGGTTGCACTTAAGTATATTTTGTTGTTCCTCATAGCCTCAATTTGCAAGGAGATCGCATGAAGAGAAGCCAATTGTAGGGTGTAGGTTCCTTTTTCACCGGCGGCCGTGCCACGTTCACCGCTGGGGATATAGCTCAGTGGTAGAGCGCTCCCTTAGCATGGGAGAGGTCTGGGGTTCAATTCCCTATATCTCCAAAACTTTTTTGATTTCTACTCTCATTAACATAGTATGCATAAAAATTGATTTCCAATGTGTTGTGAATTGTATCTATGTTGTGAATGGCATTCATAAAAAAAATTGAAAAGAATACAAAAATTAAACGTTTAGAAATTGAATTTAAAATGTTTTGATTATAAAATATATGGCTATGTGGGACGCAAAACATAATTCTCTACTGATTACTCTAGACCAGACAGTTTTTGTTGTTCCAGACTTATTTACACAGTGATACAACATTTTTATTGCAGTGGTTTAGGAATGTTATGAATCCCCATCAGGAAGTGACGAGTTGCACCCATCGATACCGAAAGAAGACACCTGAAATCATATCACAAAATAAGTAAACATTTATAACCTTTATCGAAAAATAGTGAGAATGATCCCAAAACTCTTTTAAAAGATTTCTAAACTCCATCTTAATTTTATCGGAGCAGGCGTAATCCTGGTCATTCGGTTGACCGTTGCAAATGACGTACTTGGCTCCAGGAACCATAGAATTTGGGTACCATACCTGAATCACTCTGGTGATGCTTGTTTACTGAGCAAATTGACTTCTGTACCGTGGTGATAAGGGCTTCCGTCGCTGTCTGTTTGACATTGAACTGACGACAAGGGGTGATTCACTGCTTTTTTTTGTTCTTTGGCACAGAAAGGAATATGAGGAATAATGTCATTACGGAAAACTATTCTCCAACTGTCGAGAACAAGGAGGTCAAAGTTCTTGGCAAACTTGAGGCTGCCAACTCTTGGTTCTCCAAAGTTTATCAATCGTATTTTGTGAAAAGGGCGGTTTCCAAAGCGGGCAATTCTTGCAGCAGCTAGGGCGGCCATAGCGCCTCCTAGGGAATGACCGGTAAGAACCAATTCGTAATCGGCATAAGTTTCATTTTGAAGAACCGGTGAAAGTAATGGCCATAAGCAGTTGTGCGCCACAGACATGTAGTGGTTTATCTAAAAATTAGAATGGAAAAAACAAGAGCGACAAAAAAGACGAATTCGATTTTTAACGAAATCTAATCAATCTTTCAGTTTGATTAGATTTTTAAGTAGACAATGTTAACAAAGCAACAGCCACATGATACTGTCGTTTTGTTTTTTGTAAAGGTCTGGACCCAGGACATCGAACTCTCAAAAAGGAGGTATATAACAGTCAGTTCAACTAGAAACCATAGTTTCGGAGGGTGGCCAAATGTTGAGCCGAGCCCGCAGTTCATTGCAACCGGGAGGCTTACCAGGTAAACATTGTGGGTTCGAATCCGCCCTGTGGTAATGGTATTGCATACGTTATAAAAATGTACTTGTGAATGATAACTTGCAAATGGTAAACACTCGTAAATGATTAAAAACATTTAAAGTTTAAAAAATGAGAATCCGAACCCTAGAAATTTGTTAAACGAATAAATCAACGAAATGGCTCAAATTTGCATTGCAAAGGCATGTTTGACCACTTCCTGACGTTTTTGTGGTAGCGGGCCGGCCACCACAGCCGGTTTGTAACTAGGCCTTACGTTTGCTTTGGCGAAGAAGGCAAGATTGGATCCAAACAGAAAAGGAGGCAAAATGGGAGGTATAACAGCCAGCTTTACAATTTTTGATTGAGTTTGGCTTCGAAAAAAAGAAAAAAATACAAATATTCAGCAATTTCGCTGATTCCATAAACTTGTGTCACAAATGGAAAGCAGTTAGGTCAGGACTTCCAACCAGTCGGATCTTGAAAATTCCATTGTTTTGTTTAATTTTACAACTACATATTTTCAACTTTTACAAATTGTTGATGTTTTCAATAAAGAACTTCATTAGTGCAAGACGAATTTGTCCTTGAAGAAAGTATCTGTTTCTGTGTTCGCACTTTGCTCGCAACCTTTGACCAATTTTTTTAACTACTTAGAATTTTTCCATTTTTCAAAATATCATAATTTTCAGAATATACAAAGTCATACCTGTCCCATTTCAAAGAAATCATCAGTTTCGAGAAACATACTCCACAGCTCAACAATAAGTTGACCCTATCAAGGATTTCAGGAAGAAATTTGAAAAACGCACCAATGTCACTGTTCCCCTAAAGACAATATGCAACTTTCTTTGAGAACTATCAGAAACTAAAAATAAACGCTTGTTTTGTTGAAGTAAACCTTGAGACCTGCGAAAACAGCACAGAAGTTTCCGAAATCGTCACAAGGAATATCACCACTGGAGAAGACTGACTGAGCCGTGGATGGAAGAACTCCTCTGAATCATTTTATATTTTGCGGACGATCATTCAAATCTACCTCATGCAGACTTTAAATCCGTCAACAGTTGAGTATGAACCCGCAGCAAGTTTGACAAGAGTTCGAGCTTCAGAATCACTGTATGATGCTCCAATAACCAGTTTTAGTGCAAGGGAGAGGAAAAGAAGAGATTTCAATGGAAGAATCATATAGTCGAATAAAATGAACCTATAACTTGTTTTCGGGTTTGACGGTTGAAAATACACTATAACGATTCAAAGGTCAAACAAAGGAAGGTTGTACTAGGATCAGAAGAAAAGTTTTATTTCATAAGAAAACGTTGACCAAAATCTGAAAAGAAGCATTAAAAAAACTGATTGTACCAACTAGACGATTAATGACATTGTTCTACATAACAGTGGAGTGATGCAACTTACTTGGCAGTTTTGTTTGACTTAACAATAATGTAATCAACCTATTAAAACATGTTGAAAGTTGAGTACCTACAGTGAAACAGTGGAATGGTGTAGGACGACGAAAAATTCTAAATTATTAGCCAAAACACAATAGTCTCTAAAATATTTGCTTTGTTCGGTTTTTTCTTTTAATTGCTACTTAGTTTGCATTTTTTTATGATTTTGATTTCTTCGCAGTAAGATGTGAAGTCATAGTTTTGCATGACGTCACGAAAACGGTGTAAAATGCAGCTAGGCTATCAAGATAGTATTACTTCAGATCACTTGCTACAGCTGCGCGTTTGTCTTAAATTCGTCATAATTTAACAATTGCGTGTGTATCCTTGAAGCACACAACTTAAATGACATCAAATCTGAAGCATCATTTTAATTTTGTTTCAAACAAATGACAAACATTTTCAGGGGATATTTTTTAATGAATAATAATTGTCAAAACCTTGTTTTTTTACCGTTGTTGGTTAACGTTTAAGTAAACCATGCAATCCCGCCCAACGCCAAAGCCATCTCTTCTTTATAGCTTGTCTGCTAAGAGTATAGTTGGCTGATAAGGGTTCAGATATGGCTTCGGAAAGATATGCTTTCATAAAGAATGGTAACCAAGGTCCGGATCACTGTTATCAGACATAGGCTAATTCTTTTGTCATCATTTTAGTTAAACCCTACAAAGGAAACATGTTCGGCATTTAGAACAAGGTATCTCTTAAGAAAAACATATGAAAAACATGTAAGTTCTGACTTCACATATTTTCTTCCACCATAATAGTGTTTTGGTGAAAGGGCTCAATAATATACAATGAAAGAAAATATGAAAAAATAGACTATAGTGTTTGATTGAGTGTTTGATCTTTTCATCATACTAACAGTTTTGAAATTCTAGGCTCAAGGATCCATTTCTAAACAAAACAATTCATTTTATTTGTTTGAAAAGTTGTTATTATAATTATGAAAATGTGTTTTTATAAATTGCTTTAAATGTCCAGAAAATAATCCACATTTTATAAATCAGCATGTGGAATGTGTTATGGTTAGGCCTATCTTGTTATTATTCATACTGATAAGCTAACTATTAGAAAGGCAAAACGATAAGGAAGTTGCGCCTGAAGTGTGAAAAGTAATTTTACAAAACAGATTTTCAGAGAGGAGAATTCATTTTCCCATTAGATCAAACACAACAAAGGATCTCCCACGACGAAAACTCCAAATGCAGTTCAAAAATTTACAATTTACACCACTGTAAAATTCGACCACATCAAAATGTTTTGGTCTGTTTATTGGGTTGTATCTTTAAACTTGCATTATTAGAATGCCGAAACTGAGATTTTCTAAGTAACCTACATTATTATATTGATCTTGTAGTGTGTCTTATGATTAAGCTTATCTTTCGATTATTCATATTGGTTAGCTGACAAGCTAACTATTAGAAACAGGAAATAACTTGCTTGAAAGTCGCAAAAATGTGTAATTTGAAAGAAACTGTGTGCATTGCGTCTAATATAGAGAAGATAACTTTCACTTATCAATATGACAACCGGGAAAGTGGAGCGGAAATGAGACCACCTTTGAGAAAATCCTCACAGCTGTTCTAGTTTTCATTGTAAAGTTCATTTAGGCAGGACCAATTGGACCACCCCGAAGAAACATTTGTTTTCATATGTTCATTGTTATGTACATGAGATTCACAAGAAAATCTAACTCAGTTCCACCTGAGCCATAACACAGGCAATCTCCTCATGCTTGGTATTCCCTTTATTGTAGTTGAAAAGTCGGATCTCCAGTTGGTACGGCTTCTGAAACCACATATTTACTTCCTGTTTTATTTTTTGATCTTACATAAGCAGCCAGCATGTTAATAATTGCCGAGAACTGGTGGAGGTCCATCGGCAGCTGAAGAACCAAAGGTCCCTTGGTCAAAGGACAATTGTGTGCAAAGTCGCAGCCATCCAGCCCGTTCCTGTAATCAGTTTCCGTAAAGGAGCTGATTCCCCGGTTTAAACTGTCTTATCTCTATGTGGTATAGATAAGATGACGCCAGGGAAAGAAGAATGACACTTACAGGAGCCCATAGGTGGGAATAGTGCTCCATGCGCAGGTGGTTCCAACCCATCCGGTTGTGTATTGGTAGAGAGCTACGTTAACCTTATTGTCATCAATCTGAAAGCCTTAGTTCTTAAGGTTCTTAATAATTTAGGTCACCTGTTCTCCAGTGTTGTAGGCATACAGGTTGAGAATGAACTCCTTGTTAGGGTCAATGGGGTAAATTGGGTTCCCCTTGGCGTCAGTCACAGAAATACTGTCAATTCGGAACTGCTCATCTAAATAAAACGTAGATAAGGTAACAATTTAAGGCCTTACTGCTAGAGCACATATAGGAATAGATAGCTTTGTCAGTTCCATTAGGAAAGGGGCAGGTTGTGGCAGCCACATCCACCGGCATGGCCGAGGACAGGGGAACCAAAAGAAGAGCTAGTAAGAAGAACATCGCAAGACATGGTTCAATCGCACAATCCCAGCTTTTATACGTTTGATTGCACTGATAAAGTAACTATGATTCAGAAATGGTACCATTGAACATAGTCCATTGAGATTGGAGATGTTATCAGGAAACTATGCGGTCATATCGCAAATCAGATTCCGTTTGTCACAGAAGGGCAAAGTGTATGCTGAAAATCTGCACGAAAAGGTTGCTCCGATGATCCACAACTTTAGTATATATGTTAAACAAGTATATTCACTGTTTCACTGAAAAACGGAAAACTTTAATATACATGACTCGTTGTTTATTGAACAGCAAATCAAGGGACGGCATGATTCTTCCATATGCACAATTCTTGTGTCTTTTAACTATGAGCTTAACGTATTACAACAGTTCCGGCTCCTTTATGATAGGAAAACTGGTAAGAATTAAATCTGCAGGTCACAAAAAGGCTCAAAATCTTAAATGCTAGTTTTCACTGTGCGGCGACCTTTTATCCAAACATTGACATCAACGAAAACATAATGAATAAACGGAAATATAATAATTTTTGTATGCAGTCATTATCATTTTGCTGAATTTTTAATTTGTGTTTACAACTTTTTTGGTGGCAGATCAATTTGTAAAAACAGCTTTATCTTAGTTCAAATGAACTTGATTTGGATAAACCTGGATGAAAACTGTTTATATTTTGTTTTTTTTTGAAAGTGTGTGCAAAAACACATTTGATTTGTTCCCTAAACTTTGGGACTTCAGAAGCTGCATCCGAAGTTAAGACAGTCTTATCACCACACTTACACGTTTTAAAGGCGTCTGAATCAGAAAGTTTACTAACTGAAGGCTACAAATGGTAATTAGGATTCAACTACACGTCAAATCAATTGAGCCAACGTTTACCAGAACAACGAGCCTGCCCGGAGCTAAAATGTGCATAGTGCCCCGGTACGAACCATATAGTTCTTAATCAAAGGCAAAGATTAAGGGCAGTCCCATTATTTTATAAATCACGTGTTTTATTAGTAGATCACAGTAGGAGGAGGCCAGGGAGCGCCATAGTCACAATTGGGCAGGGTTGGAAAGGGTGGAAATAAGCTCCTAAAGCGCTTCAGGAGCTTTTTGCTCGCCGGTCCCGTTATTTTAGCATAATAAAAAAACTTTCATAGCCGTCTGAAACGGTTGTTATGAAATGTCTGAATGTGAGAGAGAGAGGCAACTATTAGTAATGGTTAGCCTATCAGTTAACGATGCGTATAATAAGAGATAACTTCAATGATAGGTCCTGTCGGAGACATGTCGCTCCCTATCTTTAACTATTCGTATAAGAAATCTGATAACATCACAGTTTCTTATGGTTGAATAAAAAAAAATCGTTTTGAGTGGGTGAGAAATTGGGCAAACTTGGTTTTACCCAAAATAAAAAAAAACGTATATTTTAAACATAAGTTAGTAAAACAAGCAAGCGAAACAAGAAAACAGAAGGGCAAAAAATTGACAAGCCAGAAACAAAACTGCTTTCTTTTTTGATGCCAACTGTTAAAACATATGTTTCGACAGTTATGGAATCCGTAATTATCTCCAAAAAGTATACTATTGATCTTAACTTGCATGCAGACCCTTTACAATGTGTACAAACTATAAATAGACCATGAAAAATATTGAAAAATATGTATTATGTACATGAGATTCAACAAATAATTTAACTGAGCTCCACTTGAGCCATAACACAGGCGATCTCTTCATGCTTGGTGTCTCCCTTATTGTAGTTGAAGAGTCGGATTTCCAGCTGGTAGGGCTTCTAAAACCACCCAAATAGATTCAAATCAACATTGTGTACTTACATAAGCAGCCAGCATGTTGATGATAGAAGAGAACTGGCTGAGGTCCATCGGCAGCTGAAGGACCAAAGGCCCGCTGGTCAAAGGACAATTGTGGGCAAAGTCACATCCATCAATGTTGTTTCTGAAAACGTGATTCTTCTGAACTTCGTATTCTGCAGCCAATGTTTAGACAGTCTTATCACCACGCTTACACGTTGCAAGTGCTTCTCAATCAGAAAAAGTACTTACAGGAGGCCATAAGTGGGGATGACGGTCCAGGCACAGGTAGTTCCAACCCATCCGGTGGTGTACTGGTAGAGAGCTACGTTTACCTTATTGTCGTCAATCTAAAGTTTTTAATTGTTAAGGTACAAACGCGTTTTTTACCTGAGGGCCGTTGTTGTAAGTGTAAAGGTTAAGGATGAACTCCTTATTAGGGTCAATAGGGTAAATTGGCTTTCCATTCATGTCAGTTACCGTAATGTTGTCAATTCGGAACTGCTCATCTAGAAAACCGCTTTTGGATAACAATCTTAAAACTTACTGGTTGAGCACATGTAAGAATGGATAGCTTTGTCAGTTCCATTAGGGAAGGGACAAGTTGTGGCATCTACATCAATCGGCATAGCCGATGACAAAGGAACTAAGAGCAGAGCCAGTAGAAAGAGCATAGTTGCGGAATACGGCAGTGTGGTCTTATCAGGGCTTTTATACGCAGCTTATAGGTAGATAAGGTAACTATGATCACACCATACTTGAACGGCATGTCCCGCCCTGTTCGGGATGGGACACAAAAGGGAACATCGGACAAGTCAGATTGTCACAGATGGTTTAAGAAGTCACAAATGTTGTGAAACAACTCAAAATTTGGACTGCCCTGAATATTTGAATACCTTTGATTTGAAAGAACCTCCAGGGACTTCTTTCCGGCTTGTATTTGCCTATTCAGCTCCAACGGGACCACCCTTGCCGCAGCCGCCGATCGCGTACGGGTGTGAAACCCGCGGCGCTACCATCAGGCAACTAGCGTTTTCTGCGTCTTTTCAGGCGGGAACCTTTTTAATTCATGACAACGAATCTGTCGATAAAACGATGGAATGGACAGACGCATAAACATCGGGCACGTAGATTGCTAATTGTCGGTTATCCACATGGGGCTGGCGCCAGGAATGGCATTTTGGATATAGATTTCGCCAAAACGGTGCGTTTAAATCTCAAAGTTTTTTTGTATTTCCTTAAACAACTTTGCATGATTTTAAATATGAGATAAAGTAAAAAAAATCCCTAACGGTCCTATTTAGGTTGGGCCTGTGCCGTAAAACCTTTAAAGACGGGACATGGTTATCATGATTTGTTTTCACTATGGTTTCTTTTTCACAAAAAGTCTTGTTTGGAATTATCTAGGGGTATAATCAGTTTAAATAATTTGTTTGTGACAGTCTGACAATTCTATGAAAAAATGACGTTTTTATAAAATTTTTGTTTTTAGTCTTTTTTGTTGTTGAAAAAACTTATTACTTTGTTAACAAAATTATCACAAAGTCTATCCTGTGAGTTTACCGCGTTTTAGTACATTTAGGGTGGTCTATTTTCGGGTTATTTGTCTCCTGCCTGAGTTGTCATGGTAACGCAACCATCTCACAGCGAGGATGCCCAGGCTTTGTTTGTGCGACGCTGTTTGTCTGAGTTTACATTTTAAAAGACTTTTGGCTTTGTTCTTTTATCAAACTACAGGAAATTTATAAGAAATAGGACATAGACATTACAGCTGCTAGAAATGTGAGTTTTACAGTTTTTAAATTGCAAAAATGACGATTCCTTCTAATAATGGCGACTAAACTGAAATACATACATCGATATTCCTAGTTGTGGTTAAATAAAGCATTTTGTCAATCGAAGAAGCGATTTTTTTGGGCGACGTAATGATTTCCTCGTGGTCAACCGGATAGCGCCGCGGACACATAATCACAAGGTGCAGGCCCAAATCTGCTCAGAGGCCATTTTTATATGGCGAGTATGGTTGCTGACAATCAATGGCTACCAAAGTAGCCTTACATAGGCATACTGCAAAATTAACAACAAGATGCTTTATTTCGTCCTCGCTACCAGCTATTTTCAGTGGCACGCGCTTTTTTCTTTAAAAAAGTTAAACTTGTTTTTCTCGGGGCTTTCAATCGATAATTGTCAATTTCGTGTTTTAAAAATAGATAAATAAACATTTCCGTTAAAGTTTCGCTAAACTTTTTCTCTAGCATATATTTCCAGGTGTTCAAGTTTAAGTTGTGCGCCTTAAACAATTTTCTGGGAATACTGGCAGATTTTTT